>ML778435.1:502889-532481 GCA_009831015.1 Picea engelmannii | reverse complement strand
TTAAATCAATCATTAACCCTCATGAACAACTATTTAATAATAATCAATTAGAAATGTTATTTTAAGACATAAATACAGTTTAGCTAATCTTTTAGGATTATATTATTAAATTAATTATACTTAATAATCAAGGGTCGTTACATTTCTCCACCTTAGACGTGTGTTTGAGAAGTGCAGGAAATTTGGGATTTCATTGAATCCTAAGAAAAGCCTTTTCGGGTTAGAGGAAGGAAAACTATTGGGACACATAATCTCAAAAGACAGAATTAAAATAGATCCTAGCAGGATTGAAGCTATTCAGAAGGTGGAACACCCTAGGAACATCAAAGAACTGCAATCTTGCATTGGAAAAATAAATTTCCTTAGAAGATTCATACCAAACTTGGCCAAACTTCTCAGGAATATCATCAATATGTTGAAAAAGGACACAAAAATAAAATGGAACGTCGAGATCAAACAATCATTTGAGAAAGTAAAACATGCTCTCACCCAAGCCCCAGTTATGATTAGCCCATACTATACCAAAGAATTTTATCTTTTCTCCTTCGAATCTGAGCACACTATAACAGCGCTATTGTTGTAGAAAAACAGTGAAGGGTAAGAGCAACCCGTAGCTTTTTTCAGCAAATATTTAAGAGACACAACATTGAGTTATAACATTATGGAGAAACAAGCCTTCGCTCTGGTAAAGTCTATAAAATATTTTAGGGTCTATATTCTCCACTCTCACATGATTGCATACATCCCAAACACAGTGGTTAAAGATATCCTGACCCAGGATAATCCAGATGGTAGAAGAGGAAAATGGATTGCGGTTATTTTGGAATACGACATTGAAATAAAACCTACCAAATTGATCAAAGGATAGGGTTTGGCCAAACTAATGGCTGAGTCTAATTTTCATGCTTTAGATATTAACGTTTTGGCTGCAGTAAATGGACCGGAAGAGCAGGTGACTCCAAACATAAAAGAGGCATTCTTAAACTCCCCTTGGTACACAGACCTCATTTTTGTAATCCACAATTTACAAGCTCCTCCAAGTTTAACCAAGACCAAAGCTAGATTTTTTAAATTGAAAGCATTGAAATTTTGTATTTTGGAAGGAAATATCTATTGGAAAGAACCTGGTGGTATCTTTCTTAATTGATTGTTAAAATATGAAGCTGACAAAGTTCTTCAAGATTTTCATGTAGGAGACTGTGGTGGGCACCTGAGCTGGAAGACCACAGATAACAAGATTCTGAGAGTTGGATTTGACTGGCCTACTCCATTTGTTGATGTTCACCAGAAGGTTACTTCTTGCCACCAGTGTCATATTTTTTAAGTTAAAAGGAAGCTTCTGCCACTCCCAATGAAACCCATCTCTGTTGAAGCTCCTTTCCAACAATGGGGGATAGACTTCATTGGTGAAATACATCCTCCCTCTTCGTTCCAACATAAATGGATCCTTACGGCCACTGAATACTTCACCAAGTGGATCGAGGTTGTACCATGCAGGCAAGCTACTGACTATGTCATCATTAAGTTTTTAGAAAATAATATTTTGTCTCATTTTGGATGCCCCAGAAAAATTATAGCTGACAATGTAGCGACTTTAAGATCCAAAAGGCTTATAGATTTTTGTAATAAATATGATATTACTTTTGGACACTTGACTGCTTATTATACATAGGGAAATGGGTTAGTTGGGTCTTCTAACAAAAGTCTGGTGAACATTCTCAAAAAGACACTACAGGAAAACAAGAAATCATGGCACAATAAGTTGGTTTTCACACTCTGGGCTGACAGAATAAGCACCAAAAGATTGATTGGTATGTCTCCATACCAGTTGGTGTATGGCACCGAGGAAATTTCCCCCCTTTCATTAGGAGTTCTGGTCATGAAACTATTGTAGGAAACACAAGAAGAACCAAACGATGTCCAACGAAGAATAAATCAAATGATCCACCTAATGCAATCCAGAGAAGAAGTTTACAACAAAACTCAAGTGATCTAGGAAAATATTAAAAAGATTTATGAAAAGAGAACCAAAGAGGATAACTTTGAATTGGGTGATATAGTTTTGATATGGGACTCTAGAAACGAAGATAAAGGAAAACATGGGAAGTTTGATAGCTTGTGGAAGGGTCCTTACACAATTCAGGCCTTCAGGGGAAATAATTTTTTTATACTTGCTAATAGTGATGGATCAAACCTGCCAGGGGGACCTATAAATGGCAGGATGCTGAAGCATTACTTTCCACCTTAGTAGGGAGACCACCATTCCATTCCATTTTATATATCATTTATTTTACAAGTATTTTAGGTGTAGGTTTTTTTTTTGAGGTGTTTGAAGCCCATGGAGAAGGCCCTAAGACACTGAAAATATCATCAAAATTTCCGAAATAAAGCAAGTCAGATAACAGAAGAAGCTCTTGAAGAAATTTTTCAAGACAACAAGAAACATGATTCTTGGCATCTCACAAGGAGGATACCATCCCCAGGTGGAGCCACTGTTATAACCCTATAATTTATAGGATCAACTATTGATTGTATTTTTGTCCCTTTAGTGTTTTTGACTTGCAGATATTACTGCATTCTAAAAAAATAAAAGAAATGAGAAAAGAAGAAATGAAAAGAAAAGAAAAAGAAAAAAAATGAGAAAAATAAAAGAGGGAAAAAAACAAAAGAAAATGGATAAAAGCCCCATAAAATGACAATGACTTGATCCATACAGTTTAAACATGGCCAATTCCTTTAAATTTAAGTATCTAGGATTAGTGAATAAGCTTGGCTAAACTATTTAACCTTAGCCAAGTAATAAGGTTAGTTAGTGAATAAATTTTACCAAAGAGTATAATCTTGGTCAAATAGCCCCTAGGTAGAGTATTTTCTTAGTTCAACAGTCTAAGTTGGGCTAAAGGTGAAAATGAGTAGGTTAGGACAGAGGTGTGACAGTTTCCTTTCAATAAAATATGTAAGAAGATCGATGAAAAATGCATGATTTTTTATGATGAAATGTTTTTCTAACCCCATGGTGATAAAAAGCAAAAGAAGTAGTGCACAAAACCCATAAAAGGTCACTAAGACTAAGTTCTGCATCATATATTGATTTGTGCCCTGGAGATTAAAGATCGGGCCTAGATCTACGACTGAGTTGTGGGCACCCAGATCTACGAATTAGAAAAGATTTCGGACCCCCCCGATTGTTCTACCTTTAATGGTGGGGGGAGGGGGCATCTGAAATGATGTTTAAAAGGTGTGCTCAGATCTACGGCTCCCTCGCCAATGCGCAAATGGACGGCTCTGAAAATATTCTGGACCCCCCCCCCGACCGTTCTACCTTTAACAGTGGGGGGGAGGTCTAAAATCATGTTTTAAGATGTGTTCTCAGATCTATGGTCATCCCATCAGCACGTAATCAGACGGTCCACAGAATATTCTGGACCCCCCCGACCGTTCTACTTTTAATGGTGTGGGGGGGGGTCCGACATGATGTTTAAAGAACACACCCACATCAACGGCTTACCCAACTTCACTTAGATCAACGATCAACAAGGGATCCTGAACCCCCCCCCCCCCCNTTAATGGTGGGGGGGGAATCTGGAATGAAGCAAGTCCAGGTGGGCGCCATCCCAATGTGGCATCGCCTCATTGCATCCTAACTCCCCCTCTCCAAAAATTTACGTCCTACCATTATTACAACTCACCACCACCATCCCTAGGTATCACATCCCACCCACACCCTCTGCAGGTTCCATGTCACGACCCCGTCAGCACATCCCATCCATCTAATTGTTACAAGTCATATCTTTCCCATTCACCCCTCATTCACCAGTCTACATGTTAACCTGAGACACACATCAAACATCGTTCATCCTACCCTCTCACGCTCTAAATGACCCATTGGCCATTTATGATTGGACACATACCCATTGTCCATCTGACCTGTCCTTTTCTCCCAACGGACACCCATTCACTCAAACTCAACCCCGTTTCAGTCATTCCCCATTCCATTCACACTCCCTGCATATGAGAGACTCATTTTCCTTTGCCTTTGCAACACCTCATCCAACCAGAGTTTTTCACCCACTAACATGTGTTTAGTGTTCAGGTACCGATGGAAATAGATGGTGCTTAAAAGCAAAAATCTAAATGCGGAGGAAAATCCTTTTCTCCCACCTCCGATCGATCTCAACTGGATCCTGTTAGCAGACAAAGACTATCTGATCTCATAAACCAGGTCTGAATTCAAATTTGTTGAGCTACAGTCGTGGTTCAGAGACACCTTCATCGATCAAAGCGATGAAATCGGCTTGCGGCAGTCAAATCTCCCTCTGTATCTCTTTCCCCAAGTCTATCACTTTCTTGAATTCTCCCTCAAGTGCCAAGCACACTACCTCCCTAATCAAAGATCCATAGTATCTTCATCTGGAGAAATCCTTTTCCTTATTTCACCCAACGCCATCGATTAGATGATGCAAGTACCCAGAACTAAACCCTGTTCTCCCCTCACTTTTGAAATTATGACAGAATTGTATCAAAACCTGACATTTCCCCAAAGAGCACAAATCTTCGAGTTGTTCCTTCCACAAGATGCCTAATTCCCTAAGAAGAATCCTCCCTATCACTCGTCCATATTTTCCGAAAAGGGAAACCAGATTATCTCCACACTATGTTTCTTGCTTGGTTACTTCTCAGATGAATGGGTGGATGAACCTATCTTAGGTTTCCTGTCCATATTTTATGTTGAAGAGATAGTCGCCACCCATTTTGACTACAATGGTTTCTTGGTCGAGAACCTACACGACTAGATGGAAAATTTCCCTACATAAGTTATGTTATGATATTCTTTAATACTGGACTACATCTTTATGTTCTATCAAGCAGAAAAAATTTCCTTTCACGTGCAGAAGATGGGCAAGGAAGGAAAACCTCAAACAATCACTTTATGGATGTTTCTGCTCAGGAGAAACTCCACTGAGTTCACTTTTAAACAATTCATTGAGTTGTTTTATCACCCAGTTGTAGGCATGCTCAGTGGAAGACCTGAGCCGAGGATAAACAAGGAGATTCAAAGAGTTCTACACCTTTCGGATCTCGCGAAGACTGGGGACTGGTTTCTATACCAAAATCACATAGAAATCAGAGTGTATGGGTGTGAACTAGATCCATACAAGTTGCCCAAGTATGTGCCTATTCGAATATTTGCACTGGAGTATATTCGTCAGATGATAAACTTAGATGACATCCATTTTGTGTCTCTAAAGAAAAAACAACAGATGAGGAACAAAGTGAAAATAAGATTGTTTATCTGCAATAGTCAAGCTTATGGGGAAGAGGTGGATAAATTATTGAAGGAAATGAAATTCAACACCAGTTTCATTTGGCGATATGACCCTAGTGGGACCATTGCAGAGATGAGATCCAAGAACAAGAGTTCACCCTATGCACAAACCCTCAAACCAAAAATTGAAAAGTATATGAACCATACAGAATGGGAAGAAAACACTTTGGTAGATACAGAGCCACTGGAATCTCCTTCAGTCTCTTTTTCACTGACTACCACTCCACAGGTACCCAAGGAAAAAATTCCAAGGAAGGATGATTCACCTTCAATCACTGAGGTATCATCAGAAGAGTTTTAGGTATACAACAGGAAACCCAAAACCACTCATGCTACTCACATGTCTTGTGAGGAAGAGCCTTACTCTGCCACAATGATTGAAAGAAGACAACAGTTGGTGTCAACTTCTTCTTCAAATATGCAGACAGAGATAGTTTTGACCACCCAAACTCCACAAGGATCTATTTCTCTAAGAATTTTTGAAAAATATGAAATGATTAAAAAGAAGAACCAGATGCTAACCAACAACACCTACTCTTAGTTTTGGAAACAAACTTCCATAGCTCAACACAGACTATTCTCTGCCTTTGACACTGAGAAAGGAAGAATGCATCTGGCATTTTTGCAAGAAGTTAGAACAGGTGCCTCAGCCCAAAGAGGTCACTGACTATAAGAGGTCAACCATTGTTTTTGACACCAAACAAGTCCATCCAGCTAACTAGATGGATTTGCATAGACAGACTCGAGAAATGGTCTTCTCCACATTAGCACATGCTTCTTCCACCACAACTAAGTTACAGGTATCTTTAAGAAATGTTCAGACCCAATTGAAGTTGGAAAAGATATCCTCTTTTGCAAAGGACAAAAGAGTAAAATCCTTAGAGGAGTTGGTGCTCAAGATCAGGTATGATCCCTCAAATGTTAAAGAGGAAGGGGAGATGATAAAGAAAAAGAATGCTGACATTGCATCTCTAAGAAAACAACTAAAATTTCCAGCCATAGAATATTCACAAGCCAAAGAATTAGCTGAAGCAGAAAACGAGAAAGAAGAATTGTTGAAACTTATCATGCAACAGAATGCACAGCTCAAGGAGATGGAGGCAGAGTTGGAAAATTTACTGAAAGAGAGGGAACAATCGACCCCTATGGAAGTCATTCCATTGAGTGAAATTCCCATCGTAGAAGTCAGTACAACAGCTATGCCAATAACCACAACAACGGAAATTCCATCAGTAACTCCATTGACAACATTGGAAAATACTGTGGAGCTAGCAAAGTCCATGGAGGAAATGACTCTATAGGGAACATAGATCAATAGGTTGAAAATGGAGATTGAAAGTCTACATGAAATCAAGTCTTCTTTCCAAACAAGATACAATGTTGAGAGACAGGCAACAAATAAGCTTAAGCAAGAAGTGCAACAACTCCAGAAACAAACAATGGCAGACAAGACATTAGCATAGGCTAAGGAAAATATGTGGACAGATATCTCGAAATCCATAAATGAAATTTGGCCCATGGTGAAAATCATGTTCGAGAAACATGATCTGTTGTTAAAGAGTAGACAGGCCATAGATAGGATAAGAACAGAGTTGGGTGAGATGCCCTCGATATCCAACGAGATCATTAAGTTTCTGAACTCAAAAACCAAATAAGAGCTAGAAGAACTAAAAGTCGAAGATAGAACAGAGACTATCCTCGAAGTAAAAAGAGTATTGACTAAAAAGGGTTAATGTTGTAGTTGGAGGAAAAGGCTCAGAACATGGATAGTGGAGTTCAGAGATTTTTTAGTAAGATTGAATCCTTACAAAAAAATGGTCTTCCCGATGTACGTGTCCTTCATGATAAATTAATGACTTTGTCTGATTACAAGCAAAAGATCGCCACCATGGCCAAAGACAGTTCCAAGTTTTCAGGGATACAGGGCAGCATCACGGGCAAAGCGTTCTTGGAGACTCTGTAGCATGACCTCAACATATAACACGAAATCAAATACATCTTCCTCATCAAGCCAACTTTTGCTAAATACACCGAGATGGACGAAGTCTACCGCCGGCTATTGAAATTTACCATCCCAAGCACACAAAGATGTGATGAACTGTGTGAATTTATTGAGTAAAGGTAAAGCCTTGTCCAACTCAACGTCCAGCATAGTTAAAGTCATCTGAATGATTCACAAACGGTCTTCCCCGAAATTAGCATGAGAGATTCGACACATCACCATCAATTACTACATTTCTGCATTTTGTTAGCTATTTAGTTAGACTCAGACTACATCATGTCCTGATCATTAATGACAGGGTCATTGTAAACTTTTATTATAAATATTTCCAACTTAGAAATATTGAGGGTGGTTGATCTCTACGCCCAAGCAAGCTTTAGTTGTTGTAATCTTTATCAAGAGGTTATTCTAGTAATACAAAGAGAAGTTTTACAGGATTCTTACGTGTTAATTGTTGGTGAAGTTTCCTCTGTCTACGTAAAAGTTTTTCCCTTCTCAGTGATCATATTGTCTTTCTAAATATAATCTTTAAAAGAAGTTAAAGTTGCAAAATTTTCCATTGTGTACTATGTTCTTAATATTTTATAGATTTAAATGTTTTTCTATTGATGTTATAACAAATAAATTCTTAAATGCTTTTTTGTTTTAACTGATATCTCACCTTTTTTCAGCAAATACACCATTTTATTCCTAAAGAATCCAACATTAGCACTATCTCGCCCTGTAAAACGAATCTTATAAAAGTTGTCTTTAACCTCTATCTTTTTAAAACAAACCCCATTGCCCAATGGAAGCGTAAATGTTTTTCAGTCATTCCATTTAAAAACAAAGAAAACAACTCGGTTATATTCTTTCTAGCTAACCTAAAATCTTGAAAATCCAAACAAATCTAAAAATTACAGAGAAATCCCTCTCTGAAATTGGTAGGGCTAGCTTCCAGTTTCGAAACCGTTGGTTAAGGCTACCTCTGATAAATTTATTCTTACCTCACAACAACCTCTGGGAATTTACAGAGTGACAACACTGAGGTATAAAGGTTATCACGAAACCCAACTTTCTTCATTATATCATAACTTCCCTCTTTCATTTAGTTTAAGATCCACCTTGTTGACGATTAAAATCACACCGAGGATTTCGCCTGCAAAGTATTCATAAAGCCTCTTAATTTAAAGATAATAAAATATATAATACTAGTAGGTGGGACCTCCTTGTAGGTTGGAGGATCAGACCTAGCGCTTTTTTTTTTTTAATGTTCTTACTGTTGTTCGACACTGCTTATAGGTTTTAGAATGATTGATGATCAATGTTGGTTCTATTCATGACAGATGGATGAGGGTGTTATCACTGAAATTTCATCCGCAATTGGTTACAAGAATCCAACATCTTCAAACAGCTATGAGTCCACCCATGGACTAAAATTACCAAAAACTCATTTCCAAAAGGTCCAAGACTATACAACCAGTTATAAAATCAAGATGCGCTATTACTACACAGGGCGCACGTGCACATGTGTCATAAATAAACACAAGAAAATCCCACATGTGCACGATGCACAACTGTGGACGCTAAAGGTCGCGCACACTTGAGAACGACGCATTTATGATATTGGTCAGCCTCCCACCCACTTCTGGTTCAGCTTCCAAGTCAATTTGACATCCAAATCTCGGTTGGATCTGGCTAGGTGGCTGGTCAAAGACCTAAAGGTGCCTTAAACAACCCCTTTTCACACTAAAAGTTGGTTGCACAATACCTCAAAGTGGTGTTATAAAACAAATCCATGGGTGCACTATATTTTTAAGGAATTCATTTGCAAGGTTATGCTATTGCTATTCTCCGGAGGAAACCTCTTTTCTTATCAATATCATACTAGCACCATTCCATTTGGGCAATCCACATCACCTTTTGAGTGGGTTAGCTTGGGATTCTTTCACCATTTCTTCCAAGTTTCCAAGTTGTAAGAAGAGCTCAATCTTGCGGGTCCAAGAGCCCTCCCTTGGAGGAAGAAGGGACCCAAAGTCCCCTTTCTCTTCGGTGTTTTATTTTAACTAATACAATCCTTTCCATTGGTGACATGAGTCTTGTTTGTTTCTTGTTCTTATGTCCTTATGCGCAATAGTTTAGTTTCTTTTTCCTTTCCTAGTTTAATTCTTAGCTTAGGATTTTATGTTTATTCTTCTAACCCTTTCCTTTACTATTGTCTTTCTTATCTAACCCAACTAAGCTTGTAAGCACCTATGTTTTGCTCATTTAGGTGACAAAAGAGGCACAACAGATTGGCGACTCCACTGAGGAAAGGTATCAATTTCCTACCCCATTTGGGTTATTTTACCTCTTCTTTCTATTTATTTAACCTGTAGGTACCATAACCGGCCCAAGTCGACCTACATGAAGCCGAATTCAAAGCTGAGTTGAAGGAATTTCATCCAGAATTTTCTTCACGGTCGTGTGACAGGTGTGTGCGGGTTTATCGGCCCATAATCGTGCATCATGCACATGTGTGCCAAAACCACTATATTACTCAGCGCCTTCTGCGCACCCGCGCCCATAAGTCTTTTTCAGTTTGCACATTGGCGCTCACATCGCCTCTATCTACTCTGAGACCCGCGCACCCGTGCAGAAAAATACACATTGTAATCCTTTTAGGCCCCTAGCCTTCTTGAAATTGATTTCATGCATATTGTAACCAGCACCACACTTAGTTCCCTCTCCATATAAAGGGATTAGTCAAAACATAAACACTTAGGGGGTTTAAAATCATTATTTCCTCTTTTGCTTTCATTTTTCCACATGGATGGCTTGCTTTGACTAAGAGTATAAGTTGGAATCATTTGTAATCACATATAAAACTTGCATTGGGACCATAAATTGGATATCAATCCTTGAGTATGCTCTTCTCTTGCTCTCCAAAGAAATCTTGAGAATCAGAAAGAGGTTGAGGGAAAATTTCATCTCCGTTAAAAAAGACAAAATCTTTAGGAGAGGACAACACCCCCTCAGGACTCCTCTTAGTTTATTTTTCAAACACACCTTAAACTTGTAAGGGCCCATACATGCCCACATGCTACAAATATAGGATAGTGTTGAAATTTACTTTCTTAGATTAACTCACTAGGTAATTTTAAAGGTTTTGTAATGGGCCCATACATGCCCACATGCTACTAATCTAGGATAGTTTCAAAGCTTTCTTAGATTAAATCACAATAGGGAGTTAAAGGAATAGTAAGGACCCACATGTCCACATGCTAGTTTTCTAGGGACTTTAAAATTCCACAAGGTTGTACCAATGACACATAGTAACTTAGGTAATCAACACTTGTAAGGACCAAGTGAAGTCCACATGCAGCAAGGTGACACCTAAATTATTAAAAATTGGCACACTTTCACTTGTTCACACACAAAGTTCACCAATCACTCACATAGTTTTATCTAGAAGTCGTGGAGGTTGAAGTAAGTTTCCTCCAAAGGGATTCCGAAACACCCCACTCTTTTCTTGACGAAACTATCCACTCCCACTTAATTTCAATGAGATTGGCTCACACCCCCAATCTCTCAAACAACCACATCTCATTTTTTTCTAAAAACTCACTAAGTTTTCGTCCACAGGAGGTGCCAAAAGAAATCTTTTAGTCTAGGTAGGATTTTGGGGATAGGCATCCAAGTAACTCCCCGTTATCTAGTTCTCACATTTTCAAAATAATAGAAGTTGTCAAATAGGGAACTTTAAATCCTCCAAGTCAAGTGCTCCTAACACCATAAGGCAGGGAGATACACGTGAAGGGTTGAAGTCCAAGGTCCGGTTGTTTTGTGCATCCCCCCTTGAGGCACCCACCTCTTGGATGGGATCCAGCCCGTGACCCATTTCTTAGGCCGAAAATCTAAATGCCACACTTTGACCGAGGTACCTAGTGACCAAATTTTAGGACATCTACCCAGGTGGAAATTGTGGGCTGCAATTGCACCTTGATCGGATTTTTGTGTGGCTATTGGGAAATATCGCCAGCTCTTTCAGGATATGCACCCTCTACCCCTCATTATAACTAATTACTTCATCCTTCACTAGTTCCTCTTCCAGTGGCTTCAGACCCCATTGTTGAGTATTATTG
This sequence comes from Picea engelmannii, assembly GCA_009831015.1. Lineage (NCBI taxonomy): Eukaryota > Viridiplantae > Streptophyta > Pinopsida > Pinales > Pinaceae > Picea > Picea engelmannii. The sequence continues at coordinate 521,050 of ML778435.1, read as the reverse complement.
GAAGGCCCAGTGCTATTTGAGAGGAAGGACGTTACATCTTTTAAGACATGAGGATTTGTTTTCTTTGTTCTCCCACATGGACAAATTCCACCTACCCACATATATGTTTCTTTATCAATTGCTTTATGTATGAAACCCTTGTGATTATATCTAATTGTGAAATATATTGTGAAGGTCCAGAAATTACAACAAAATCTCTTGTTCATTTATTTGCTCTCATCACCATTTTCACATATCCACTTAGCTAGTCAAACAACATAGAGGACCCACAGAACCCCCTCTGTTCTAGACGCTTTCTAAATCTCCCTCGTATTTTAGGAGGATTTCATAGTCTCACCAACTCACCAACCCCACCTTCTCAGACCCCTATGAGTGCCACTATCTTAGGATAAGCTTTTCTTGGTTCAAACCTACTTTGTTCCACTTTCCAAGGTCAAACACTCACCCACTCTTCTTTACACGGAAGTAGGGGGCCACCTTCTCCTCAAGGGGGAAGTACAAACCCACCTAGTCCCCCTCAAGGGTCAGGTTCATAAAACACTCACACCATGGCTGGAAATAATCCTCCACCACCACTCTAGATGCCATATTTGGCCTCTCTCAACATACCATATCTAATCAAACTCAAAAATGATCTTATATTGCATGACCCCACATGGCCTGCAATGCCTACCAAACAACCTTCAGATATCCCCAAGTTTAAAGGAAAGGCAGGAGATGACCCTGCCAACCATGTCATGACTTTCCACTTATGGTGCTCTTCCAACAACATTATGGATGATTCCATCCAGCTACAATTATTTCAATGCACACTCACTAGCCCATCAGCCAAGTGGTATGTAGACGAAAAATTAGGGTCCCATGTGACTTTCGAGTCCTTGGCCAAAGCATTTTGACCTTCTTCCAATTACCAATCCACCATGACAATGGTCTTGAACTACTCTTTGATTTTAAACAAACCTCAGCCACACATATCATTGATCACATTCACGAGTGGTGTTGACAACATAGTTTGTGCAAAGCAGAAACCACCAAACAACAATATCTTGATTGGTTTCTCATATCACGTGTCTCTCTCCTCGGTAAAGATGTGGCTTCCACCTTCATTCAATCCGAAGAATATGCCATAAATAAGTCTCAACAATACAACCTCATCTATTCACAATCATGATACTTGTACATAGTACTTCTTGATCTCCCAAGACCCGTGCCATTTGGCCAAGACAAGCCTGGGATGTCTCACTCAATAGACGGATTGATTGGTAACACCACACACCACAATTCACAACCCCAACAACCACCAATGTATGGCACACCTCAATATCCACCGGGATATGGAGGAATCCCTTATTATCCTCCACCCCCTTATCAACAACCATACCCTGTTTCCCTTCCTCCACCCATCAATGGGCCACCACCGACACCCACAATATGCCCACCTATCCAAACAAGTTCTGGTACTCCCTCTACCTCAACTTATACTCTAAGTACTAGTGAAAGTGCCACGCCTTCCTATGTACCTTATGGATCATTACCACAACATAATCCGTACTTTCCATTTCCTGGCTCTCCACAGCCCATGGCTCCACCACAAGGACACCCTCACACTGGGGATAATTTTGTTCAACCCTCTCCCATTCAGCAATATCAAAATTTTGAATAGTTGAATATGACAAATCCAACCCATCAGTCGAATAATGCCAAAAAGAAAGGAAAAAATCAAAACAATAACAACCTAGGTCAAGGTGGAAATCACCCCCAACAGAACCAACCTACTGGGGGAAACCAAAATCAAGGGACTCAGAACCCCCAGGGGAGAAACAACAACAGACATCAAGGGAAAAATAACAATAAACTTCAAACCAACTTCCCCTGTGCCCTTTGCGGTGAGTTCGGTCATTATACTCATCATTGCCCCCAAATTGCTGATTTTAAATGGATGAAAGACTCTGTGAATGGACCACATCTTCCAGCATCGCCTGCCCCTCAGCAAGCCCCACAACAATACATGAAACAACCACCCCTAGTCATGCTACAGAACCCATTCCACACCAAGGAGGGATGAACACCCAATAGGACATGCAGCCCACCCCACCACAGTTGGGAAAATATCTCAATCCAAGCAATCCTGTAGATCGTACTATCCTCCTCACTAGTGAGGAAGAAGTCCTTCTACAAATGCACAGTTGTCAATACAGTGCACCCTCTGAGTCTCCTCCCATTCCCCCATAAACAATCCCAGCACCAACAGGACCCTCGTTGATGATCCCTTGCCCTAACACAGAAACACCTCTTCACATCCCTCGCATCCCATTGCACAGGAATGTCCACAACCCTCAGGCTAGGGCAACTCATAATTACAGTTTGGTCGATGACTTGGCACAATCCCTAGTTTCCATGTCAGTCTTAGAAGTACTTCAAACTCATCCCAATCAGCGGAAGTCATTACTTTCTACCTTGGGGGAAGTCGACCCTGCAGATACTCAACTCATCACATTTGATCTCGACAGCGGAGAACCTTGCCTCCCCGCTCTCATCACTTTTCAAATCCCTGTTAAAATTCAGAACATTACAGTTCATCGGTGCATGATTGATGAAGGTGTGTCCACATGCATCATGCCCAAGTCTATATGGTATAAAATTGGTTCCCCCGAACTCATACCATCTGCCATTACCTTAAGAGATTATGAAGGACGACCATATTCTCCCTAAGGGCTCTTCCAAAATGTCCCTGTAGAACTCAGGGGAAAGACCATTCTCATTGACATTGAAGTTATCGATTCCCCACTCGATTACAATATCTTTTTCGGTCGTAGCTACATGTACGCTATGAAGGCAGTTGCCTCTTTTGTCTTTCGAACCATGATGTTCCCCCATAACGGGAAGATCATTACCATTTATCAAGTTTCACATTATGAGCCTAACCCTTTTGCCAACATTGATAACATTCTCCCTTTCATCCACACTAATCCTGAGGCGTACCCACTCATCAAGATGGGCCCCAGAATTTTCAAAGACCCATCATTGTTAGGAACTTACCATGGTGCACCACCACTCATTCATCCTTCCAATCAGGTATGTGTCGTCTCGTCCAAAGGAAATGGCATTGAGGATACCCTTCCTCCCAGTGAGGCTTCTCTTATATCTGATGTCCCACTAGTCATAGAGCTCCTCCCTCAAGAATATCTTGCAAACTCATCGACTCCACTAGTTCATGATTTCACCTCACCCCAAGGCCATATCCCAGTTTGGGAGATAGTTCCCCAAGCCATTACTCAAATCCCCTTTTTTTACCCTCCACCAAGCATACAATATTTCCAAGTAGCTGCAACACTTAACCTTCCCAATATGGTGCTGGCAATTCCAGTATGGTATCTACATCCACTTGCCATGGTCCCTCAACCATCCCTCCCTCCTCAAACCAAAGGAATTCCAATGCATATTCCAGTACCTACTCCCACAACACCACTAGCATCCCCACTCGCTACCACTGCTACTATAGCTGGGGGAAATCATAAAAAGAAAGATCCCACCGCTCCCCTACCCCCACGTGTCCAACCTCCTTGCGCACTATGTGAGAAAAATGGACACCCAACCAACAAATTCCCATCTCTACCCGAGTTACGTAACCTAATTCAACTCAATCAAACACCATCATCGTTCGTTACTTCATCAAGTACTGCAGCTACCTCCCCTAACATAAGTAGCAAAGGACTACGAACCAAATTCACTTGCGCCACATGTTTAGAATATGGCCATTATACACACCATTTCCCAACGCTACCTCAATTCCGACAGACATTAATAGCAGGACGCCAGATCTTCCAGCATGAATGAAATCCATCTACATCATCCTCACCAAACGTCACTGACATCCATTATGTCATGAATTCATTCAACGAACGTATGAGATGCCCTTGCTCTCTCTGCAAATCCTTAGATCATTTCGCATATCAATATCCTATGATCATTGAATACAAGCAACGCCAAGTGACCCTGATTCAAACTCGTGCACCCCCTATAGAATCGATGATTAACCCTACCCCATCACCATAGATTCTTCATATTATTTCTCCTGAGCCAGAAGCACTCCCTACTCCTCCATGATTCTTGGATGACTTATACAAGGATTTACCCCCAAATCCCCCCAATTCCCCCGTTCATTTCCCCACGAATATTTTATGCCCAACTACCATTTATAACCCTCAGTATCTTGATATTTGGTTTATGTCAAGCGAACCATCACAATATCATTGCGACATTCCCCCTTCTTCTTCATCACCAGAAGACAAATACATGGTGACAGTCACCAATATCACTCTTTTAGATCCCTTGTATTCCTGACAATTCCACTATGACGAGGACATACTCGAGGAATTAAACACCCCCGACTACCCATGGGATGCGCTACACCATAGAGTGCTCTTTCTTTCACAGGAAGCCTTCACACCTCCTAACCAATAGCCCATATACGCAATCGAAACCAAGGATTTTATCCCATCAGGGCATATCAACTGGTTCAACAACCCTATCCCTACCCCTGATTCTTTTGAAGAAGGCAATATGGCCAACATTTCCCCTACCATCAAAATCGATATTTCCATAAAAAATGGAGTCGTCGAGGAAATCACCATTGGCACCGCATGCACTCCTAAAGAAATCACTGCGTACAAAACCCTCTTCCAAGAATACTGGGATATTTTTTCCTGGTCATACACAGAGATGCTTGGCCTTGATCCCTCTATTATCAAACATTGGATAGACACCTGGCCTGATATCACATCGGTTTGCCAAAAACAATGACTGCTACACCCATCCAAAGCAGTAGCTATCAAAGATGAGATTGACAAATTACGTGTGGCTGGATTCATCCACCCCATTGCCTATAACTCATGGGTCTCCAACCCTATCCCCATTAAAACAAAACAGGGCACCATCCATGTATGCATGGACTTTCGCGATCTCAATCACACCTGTCCCAAAGACAACTTTCCAACGCCTTTCATCGATCAAATTATCAATGACTACGCAGGCCACGAGGCTTTATCCTTCATGGATGGTTTCTCTGGCTATAACCAAATCCAAATCCATCCAGTCGATCAATATAAGACCGCATTTACCACCCCTTGGGGTACTTTTGCATATCGTGTCATGCCTTTTGGCCTAAAGAACTCTGGCACAACTTTCCAATGGGCTATGCCATACATTTTTCATGATCTAGCTCATATCATCCTCGCATACTTGGACGACCTCACAGCTTGATCCAGAAAACACACTCAACATCTTGATGATTTACAAATCATCTTCCAAAGGTGTCATCAATACAACCTCCGCTTGAACCCCCTCAAGTGCGTGTTTTGCATCGCTGTTGGGTGCCTCCTCAGGTTCATCGTTTCCCAAAGTAGTATTATTGTGGATCCCCTCAAAGTCCAGGCCATCACAGAAATTCCACCCCCTCAGAATTTATGCCAACTCCAGAGCCTACAGGGAAAAGCTAACTTTTTACGGTGATTTGTCCCAGAATATGCCACTTGAGAAAATGGTTTCCTTTGCTTACTACACCACGACATCCCATTCCACTGGGATGAACATGCCCAAAACGCTTTCAACGATCTTAAAATGGTACTCTCCAACGCCGCTTTAATTAGTTCACCCGACTATAATCATGACTATCTCCTCTACATATCAGCCTCAGTCGTCTCAGTAGCAGGAGTTCTCATTCAAATAGGAGATGATGATCGTGAACATGTCATTTACTACATTAGTAAAAACCTCTCAGGGCCACCCTTGAAATACAATCACGAAGAGAAAGTATCCCTTGTAGTCATCCTCGTAGACCAAAAACTGTGTCATTACATTCTTCTTTGCACAACCAAAGTCATAGTCGATTCCAACCCCATGCAATACTTACTCAGTCGTCGACAAATTAACGGTAAATTTTCTCAATGGATCATTATCCTTCAGGAGTACGATCTCAAATTTTCAACACCCAAGAGAAAGAAATCTCTCGTCCTCGCCGAACTCATCACAGCCTTCCCCTTCGATACTACCAGTTCCCCTATCAATATTGACTTCCCCGATGAACATCTCTTTTACATCACTTCGGATGATCCTTGGTACGGTGACCTCCTCATCTACCTCCGAACCCAAAAGTTTGGTAACCACCTCTGACGAGATGATCGTCGACATATTCACCATCAGGGCCCCCACTATCTCCTCATCGGAGATATCTTATATCGATAAGGGGTCGACACCATACTCTGTCGATGCTTGACTATTGACGAGGCTGATAGAGTCTTGAATGGATGCCAAAGCGAGGCTTGTGGGGGCCACCTCTCGGGGATGTCCACCGCTCATAAAATCATCCACGCAATTTACTTTTGGCCTACATTATTTCATGATTGCATTCATGCCATGAAGTGATGTGATAAATGCCATCTTTATTCCAACAAAGCATGAGCACCATCTGCTCTTCTACACCCAGTCATTACTGCAGGCCCCTTTTGTAAATGGGGCATCAACTTCATGACTTGCAACCCTCCATCTAGAAATGGACACAAATTCATCGTCATCACAGTCGATTACTTCACAAAGTGGGTTGAAGCCATGCCTACCTTCAACAACACCGCTGACGCTGCAATGAGTTTTTTCTTTAACCACATCATATCCCACTTTGGAGTACCACTCCAACTAGTCTCTGATCACGGGAAACATTTCGAGAATGAGATTTTCGTCGAACTCTCATCCAGGTTAGGATTCTCCCACAATTTTTCCTCACCATACTACCCTCAGTCCAATGGACAGGTTGAAGCAGTTAACAAGGTCCTCAAGACTATGTTGCAGTGCATGGTTAACAAACATAAGACCAATTGGCATCATATGTTATTTTCTGCGCTATGGGCTTACTGTACATCCATGAAAACTGCCACTGGTTTCACACCATTTCATCTAGTCCATGAGGTCGAGGCCACTCTTCCTATTGAGTATGAAATTCCCACCTTACGCACCGCGATTGAGCTATTACCTGACACTTCTCCAATGGAGCAACGTTTGATGAACTTAGAGTCCCTGGATGAAGATCGTCGATCTTCATTACAGAACAATGAGGAAGTAAAAAAATGGTCAAAAGCCACCTTTGATCGTCATCTCAACCTTCACTCATTTTACGAAGGAAACCTCGTCCTTGCTTATGATATCTCTCACGATACCCTTGGCCATGGAAAATTAGAGTCACTATGGCATGGCCCTTACATTATCCAACATTGCCTCACTAAATGTGCATACATCCTGGCTTCCCCTGAGGGCCTCTCTCTCAAAGAACCCTTCAATGGGTTGTACTTAAAGAAATTATACGCCTGAGCGTAGCCATTCTACACTAGGTTATTTCTTTTGTAGTTTTTTTAATCTTTTTTCCATACCTCACGTCTAAACTATCATTTGTGTTATTGACAAATGCCTCCTCCATTGGCCTACCACATTGGTTACGCCGACGGTGCCAGCCGTTGGACATAAAATATCGCTTTGGCTACCTGGGCCCTCTATTCCACCTCACATGAACTACTCCACTCCAGCGGCATATGTTTGGGCTCAACAACCAACAACCAAGTTGAGTACACTGTCGTCATTAGTCTCCTCGCCGATGCTAGCCATCATCGTATTCGTCACCTTATCATCTTACTAGACTCCCAACTGGTCGTCCTCCAGCTCAACAATGTGTACCATGTCCACGATCCTTGCCTCTTTCACAAATACCTGCAAGTTAGACTTTTATCTCGACATTTTGATTTCATTACATTTACACATATTCCAAGACAATTTAATCAAATCACAGATAACATGGCTAACATTGTACTAGATTGGCATATATCACATCAAGATACTGTTGACGGGCGAAATTGACCGTCCGTCAACTGGGAGAGTGGAACCGGTCCGAGGTTGTCTAAATAACCCAAGCCGTTTGGAATGGACCACCCTGATGAGTTTAACGGCTCCGTTGGCCGCTCTAAGGTCTTTTAAGAAAACCAAAGAGAGAATTGATCTGAGCTAAGTAATCTAACTAAAATAAACAAACAAACTAAAACTAACTAATACACTAATCTAATTAAAACAAACTACTAAATCAAATTAAAACTAAATCTAACTATTCTAACTATTATATACAATCTACTAATTACTATTATAATAACTCAAATCAACTATCTAATTACCAGCTGCAATATTACTTATTCACAAATGTACACTATAAACAATCTACAGATTTAATTAAAACCTGCAAAACTCATGTGTTTTCTTCCCGAAGACAGCAAGATATGTTTTTGATTTTTATATTTTATGAAAAAGAAATTAACATTACTGAAATTAAACAATCTAATATATTTACTGAAATTAAACAATCTAATATAAATCTAATTAAACTTATATCTGAATTAAATTACTTAATGAAAACAGTAAACAACAAACTCATTGACCTGGAAACGCTCCAAGTCTGCCCTGTGTATGATAACTTCTAAGCTGGTCGGAGGAGGGAAACTCGCACCGGTTAGTCTGTGAGCTTCTCGTAAACGATAGGTTGTGCTGCTCCTTGAAATGTTTTACAGGACAAACAAGACATAAAATAAAATCATAACAATCTTATGATTATAAAGCTCTGCAATAAGGGAAACCTGTTATGCAAAGAATTATATTTAACAATTCAATCTATGAAGAAGATAAACCTGTCATTCACAAACTGATTTAACAATTGTTATGTCTTTTATCTATTTGGAAGAGACAAGATATGGATAACAGTGATTACAATTATATCATTTGCACATGATTTAGATAGCTAAAGTAGTCATAAACCATAAACAAATTGATATACACAACATAAAACAAAATATTGATATATTGAGAAGCTAAAGTTGTGACAAAACACCAAATTCTACTTCAGTCTGTATTAGAACTCCGTATCCTTGTTCTCCCACGAATGAGGATGATGATTATTACAAAAATCATAAGTATATATAGGTCTCTTCACAAGGTAAAACTTCCTTGTGGATAATACCAAATTGTTTTACATAATCTGGGAAATATCCCAAAATCACCTAAACTAAGAAAATAAAATGCCAGTAAAATATTTGAAATATCCCCTAACTGCTCAACAACTCAATTGCAAATTTTATTTTACCTGCAATAGAACACAAATATCAAATTAGAAAGATATTTCAGCAACAAAATACTAAAAAATTGATTCTACAGACTTAGCTACAGAATCATCTGATTCTGTAGCTAGTCTAAAATAGAAAACAGGACTAGATATCAATCAAATGAAATCTTTTAAAACAATCAATTTAATTTTCTTTTAACAAATATCCAAAACGAAACACTAATAGTTCAAACACAATTTATCATTCAAATTGAAAAATAATGCAATCGGGGCAGGGTAAGAATGTTTTGTTTTTCAGTTGCCATAAAATCAGGTCAAATCATAATAGGATTGTTTCATAAAAAATGAAATCAATGGTGAACCAAATCGTATAAGATTCGATGTAATCAAAATTGATATAGTTATAATCGAACACCATCATAATTGATTGGTTACGGCTTTGCATAAAATTCATATCATTTTAATCAAATATCAAACTGTTACGATTATACATAACAACATCCACAAACCTTTGCCATAGACTTCATTCGCTGAGTGTCAAACATTTAACAGATATGACCGAAATAATAGTCGTAACCATCATTGACTTGTTATAGTCATAGCATTGATATCATTCGATCAAGCACAAAGATAGGTCAATTTTTCGATTGTATTCAAACGAAATCATACTCAATGAGTATCGACCCAACGAATTTCGTTATTGATCACCACATAGTCAACAGACAGGAGCGTAATAGAATCCATAATATAAACTGGGTAAATAATCAAAACGAATATGGCTGAGTTTAATTATAGAAATAAATCATGAGACTGGATACAGTTAATTTCATTCCTCAAATCGAATTCAAACGATACATTCGTTGCAATCTAGTGACATGGTCAAACGAAACAGTTTGAATCGATTTGGTTGGGTGTAACAGTTACGATTCGTATCTATTCGCAATTCGGTCATGTGATAACAGAATGGTATTCGAATTGGTCAGAAAACATACAATCACAACAATTGACTATAATCGCCACCTATATCGCATAGAATATAACCAATCAAAATTGGAATACCAAAAATAGCTTGTGTTTAGAAAATATTGACAACTTCGATTATCAACAGAGTATTCGATTGAAGCCAAATTAAACAAATCAAATCTATCTCGCGATCACTCGAATCAAAACCAAATCCAAACAAAACTTAAACGATAATAAAAATTGATTTATCAACACAAAATTATATACAATAGTGCATGCTTATGCGACAGAGCAGATCCATGATATAAACAGAGTTTATGAGTAGGTCATATAAATAGGTGAAATTCATACCAGTGAGATTGTTTGAGCTACGCCAATTTTGAATTGACGATTGTTGTAGCTGACTCCACGTTCTTAAACAAAATCGAACCTGTTGTTCGTTGTTTCTTATCAGTGGGTGGCATCTTCGTCTTTTGACTGGTGAGCCTTGCAACTTGATCCTCCAGAGCATGAATTCTGGACTGCAACATTGGCACGTCGAGGTAATACCTTTCCAACCATGAGCCACACTGATCACATGGTGGAGCAGCTGGTTCGACTAGAGTAGGAGGGGGTTTAGACGAGTCACCTGGGGTTTCACAAGGCATTTTGATGCCTGGATAATTAGGATCACTTCGCAAGCAAGGTGGTAGGTTCTTTACAAAATTATATGCGGGTTTATTACATAGACCTTCAGAGTAGGGATACTCACTTGCCAGGTAACGTTCAACCTCTGAGTCAGAATCTTCACTTACCATAATAGGGTCAAGGTTGACAGGTGCTTTTGGTTTATTTCTTGCCATGCGAGAGATTAACCGGGCGTTTTTCTTGCCTTTAGAATTGGCAGAGGGTTTGGCTTTAGGCCTTTTAGCCACGGGTTTAGCAGCTTCGGTATCCTGGGTAACAGAATTGGGTATATCAATAGAAGAATCGGGTAGGGGTTTAGGCAACAGAGCACCATAAGGCACATGGGGTATTGATTTGTACTCGCTCACCACAGGTTTGTCAACCTGTGGTGGGCTTGAGTCACCAAAATTATTGCGTTTAAGAAAATCCTCCCAACAGTCACGGTGTAACCCCAACTTACAAACTATAAGCATTTTAATTAACCCAAAATGAAAAAGACTAGTATCGGACTGGTTCTGTTTGTACCTTTTGGACATTTTAAACAAACTCCTATGCAAGTAGTAAGGCATATTAAGCTCATAGCCCATGAAAACCATCAGTAGCCGAAGGTGGTACAAGAAAGCAAAACCATACCGGCCCTTGCAGGTAACGAACTACTTGGTAACCATGAGCAAGTCGTGCCAACGAGGCTTAAGCATATTTGTGGGCAAACCCTTGTCACAAGAACTCACCCCTCATGACTGGAAGAGTAATGTCCAGGGGACATCTTCCACTTTGCAATTTTTTGACCATTTATGTCTGACAGCAGGCAAACCGGTAGCCAAACTGAGAAATTGCTCATCAATTTCTAACTGCACATCCCCAACCTTGGCTCGGCAGCCATCAAAGGTTAACGCGAATTGCCGAGCCACACCAGGGTTATAGCCATCAAACTTTCATATGAACGGGAGCCATCCGAATTCCTCAAGGTCACTATAAGCACCATCGAACATCAACAATGCATGGCTACCATTTGGTTCAGCCCTTACGACCGGGGCCATGGTGTGGGTGCATGGTAGGGTTTGGATTGAACACAACAACACACAGGGGCAAAAATCGATAGGACTAACAGCTGCAAGCGTTCAAAGGGGAGGCAAATCAATATGTGCATGCGAAGGTGGTGGGTTAGTTCACCGCCATGCAACATATTAATGGAACAATACAACACTGTTTAATCAATTATGACATCACTCAAACCACATCAATCGGTTAACACAAGGATTTAAACGATGGATAGTGATACCAAGGCACCATTGTATCGTTTAAAACCATGGATATTCAATATAGAATCAAACCCAAAGTTAATACGCGCCATGTAATAATTCAAACCATTAAATCCAAAATCCAAATGTTTCACCAACGCGCCATGGATAACTTTAGACTATTGCCATTCAAATATGAAATCAGACTGATTTTTGCATAATCAAAGTTTATAAAACATTGCCACAAGAGATTTCATAAAATCGATAGGTCAAAAGCTTATAATAGTGAGGATCACATCATATAAAAAAAGATCAACCATGACCCTTATGAGATCAAATATAACCCATAACTTAACATGCTCAATGCCTTATCAATTAAGTTGCACAATCAGAGTGATAATAGGCAAATGGACAAAGTTCGAAAAATAAACCAATCAGAATATCAATGAGCAGATCATGATAGTCCAAATAAAGATGGAGGAGTTTTCACGCTTGCAGTCATGAAAACTAAATTGAAACCAATTTACAAATGTCGTATGAAATGAAAACATCGTCTCTTTCCAAAATGCGGCGATACCTTGACATTCAGGAGACAAAAGGTGTAGGCAGCTTATAAGGCAAAGGAAAAAATTGAATTGGCTGCCAACAGATACCTTTACACACACATAAACCATCAGAATTCTGTCAAAACATATAGATTAGACATCATAAACAACGTTAAAAAATCCTCACACACATGTGAACATCACAAAGATCCCAAAATGTATATCCATATATATATATATATATATATATATATATATATATATCAGTCAAATGTGCCATCAAAATGTTTACAAAAAATATAGTACATCCTATACAAAATCCGTAGGCCAGTGAACCACCTTGGTACAAAACTGGTGTCACCACACCAAATGGGCTCACCAGCCTATATAACATACAAAAATACATACATAGACACTCATGGTGCCTCTAGAGAACCACCACCTAGCCCTCCCTCAGGAGGTGGTGCCCCACCCGCTATCGGTCCCACCAGACCTGGAGGTAGTCGCCCAGTCATCAGAGCACCTACTACTACTGCTCTCCAAACCATGGTCCTCCACATCAATGGAACCCCCACACACTTCTCTAGGATGCCCTCATCCTAGATATGTGACCACATGCCCTCAGGCACTCCCTATAGCACCGCCTCCAAGCGGCGGTGAATATCCTCAAACCCTCCCTTGACCTCGGTTGGAGGAGAATGTGATGGCCCTGCACCAGTGTCATCAAAACGACATCTCCTAGCCACTCTCTCATCACCAACAAGTCTCGCCTCAACATCCTCCCTTCGTCATCTCTCTCCTACCCACGACTCTTCCCGCGAAGGTCTCATCGGCCCATGATGAGCCGACGCTCTAACCAACTCAACCTTGCACTCGCGAGGTACCACATCTGCACATACAAACAAACAAAGGATAGCATCAACATCCATCTATACATAATACACATGCTATACTATCTAAATATCAAAACATCAAAAAATCATGTCATACCCCAGCAGTCGAACACCTCTCCTGGAGGTAACACCATCTTCGGATCATCCCGGAAGTCCACCCCACAGTACGGATACTGCAATATGATATTCAGCATTTGCCACCACACCTGTGCAGCCTCGGTTGTGAAATAATGGCCACCCTCCCCACCACTGTGACGAATCAAGATCCTAGACCATCGCTTCAGTCACGGCTCTCACGCACCAGGTGCACCCAATAACACTCTAGGGCGCAACATCGACACCCTCTCCAAAAACCATGCAACCAAGATGGACCCAAAAGAGAACTCCCCTGAGTCCATAGCCCGACACTTGTCTAGCTTCCCTACCATCTTAGCATGTTGCATCAAGCCCCAGGAAAAATTCTCTCCTACTAGCACCCTCCCCATAATCCTTAGTTGACCACCACTGATCCGCTGAGTCGAAAGGAACCCATATACCCTCACAACCATCGCTGCCACATAGTGATAAACTAGGGAATCCATAGCCCTGATACTCACCACAGAGCCCGACATAAAGTCACCCCTCGTACAGTACCTCTGGCCTAAGGTAGCAAACTGCCCATCCCTAGGTAATACGGGCTCCATCGATAAGGGAATTCCCCGAAATATACATCCTCCACCGCAGTGAAGGCCAACTGCTCACCCCGCACCATAAAACAATGCAGATCCAAACTCCACATTCAAATCAAGAACTGCAGGAGGTACTCCTGGGCCTATACCAAGGGGCACTTAAAGAACTTCAGCAGCTCACAAGCTACCAAAGTATCACGAACCGTCAACTCCTCATTGGTCACAGCCTCCCTGAGCTGTGACCGATCTCTCTCTCTCCAATGAACCGACATCATCCAAATGATCACCTGCAACCACATAATCCAGTTATCGATCAGCCATCTCAAACATAAACACATTAACATCTCCAAAAAATATAAGTTTTTCACCCGTCAGCTTTGCCTCCAAGGAACGGTTGTTTAAACTGATAGGCGCACACACATGCATGCCTATTCACCCAATAGGCGTGCACACATGTGCACCTATTCATCCCACAGGCACCCCCACATGAGCGCCTGTTCATCCCATAGGCATGCCCACATGTGCACCTATCGGCCATACAAAGGTGCCTTCATGTGCCCCTGTCACATATACAGGCGCACATCATAGCATGCCTATTCACTTAACATTTGCGCACGCATGCGCAACTGTTAAGCTTACAGGCGTGCATACCATGCATGCCTATTTCCCCCATTAAGTCACCCACGCACGCGGATATCCACATTACATGTGCACATCCATATGCATATATTTCTCGATCGCCCGTGCACTAGGGGAGCCACACCCACAAAACCCCATGTATGACCCTCTGTATAGGCCCTTCCCAAAAATAGAAACCCTAATTTTATGCAGGATGATAAGACAACTAACCTAAAGCTCGCTGGTCCTGAATCAACTGCCTTGTTCTCCCAGAATTTTCAAATATCCTTTGAATATCTCTCGTACAATCACTCTGATAGCAAGTACAAATGAGGTGGCAGTGTGGGCCCTACATCTATATATAGTCCTTTTTGCCAAACTTCCAGACTCCATTCCAGGAGCTTCGGACGTCCATTTTTCGATCTGTCTTCAGTCACGGGATCAGCACCCCATCCTCTACATCAAGACAGTCCCTGATCCATGTTTCATCCTTAGCTCCCGAGGATCCATTTTTCCATACCCCGTTCAAGTACACATTCTCATGTTCAAAATTATCAAATAAACGGTTATATGTTCGATTATCTTCAGATATTGTTCACATTGGGAATTTGGTCGTCATGTGTGCTGGTACTTGGTCATCACACACTAGCATGACCCCTTCAAGTATTTAATAAACACTGGCATGTAATCATTCCCTCTGAATCTCAATTGCATCCCCAATCACACCCTCTAAAATTTTCCTTTAGGGTCCCTATATCCGGCTCTGCAGTACTATCACCTCCACTACATTTTGGGTACTATCACCCGGTAGCACTCTCCCCCACATGAGTTGTCCCATTCATAGCCCCCCTTGTCACTTTGACACTCATGATGTTTTCAACCTTTAGGGATGGGAGTCCCGATAGTCTTACATCATGTCGTGAATCAACCACATACTCCTTCTCCTCATTTTGCTAGCCTACCCAATGGACTCCCAGGGAACTTCCTCATGGTTTTGTTTTGACTGCACTCCCGCAACATAATTTACCATATATTTCATCCGCCATCAATTTTCCCATCTTCCAATTACCCTCCATCCATTTCTCTACTAGAGAAACCCGCCTATGGGGCCCCAACCCCCCACTTATTTTTTAACCAACTTGTGCCATCCTCAGGCCAAGCCATCTCACACTGGGGCACCCATTTATGTATTTGCATTATTATCCCCACTAATTTCTTAATTATTTTTGTAACTAAGCCATTGTCTCCAGCATTTTACATAGCTTTTTTCCGTCACCTTTGGCGACCTTCTTCTTTTTCGGCAAACGCAACCCATTTCGCCCTTGGTTGGGGCATTCCTTATCACCTACCCTTGTTGACATCGTCCATAAACTCTGAGTATCCCAGCGGCCACCTACCTCTTCTATCTGATTTTGTCCACTTTCTCCTGCCTCTAACACAATGGATCCCACGTTTCATTGTCCCCCTGACACCCGACCTAGTTGAATGGTTGCATCCACTTATACTTCACATATTGTTGGAAGATTGGTTGTTGTCATTGATGTCAACCCTAGTCATGGGTTTTGGACCGCAAGATTGATGAAGGTATTTGGACATGAAGGAAAATGCACATGTAGATACAATACCCATGGATGGATAGTATGCATCATCTTGTTTCCGGTGGTATGTGGCACGTCACGTGGATCCTCATGGTCGAGGAGAAATGAATTTTTGAAGATGACAAAGTGAATTGAAGAAGGAAGTACATGTAGGCCCTGAAGATAAATAAAGAAAAGAATTACAAAATAAGAAAGTGTCAGGTCAGACCTAATGTTAAAAGGAAGTGACATAAATGGTATAAATAAACATCATTATACATTCATTTGATACAAGTCAAATTTCATAGGAAATAATAAGAAAAGAAGGGCGGATTTCAAGGGAGGATGAAATATTTTGGTGATGTGTTCTAAGGTATGTTATTTTCAAGTCATATTACTATTTTTGCTATAACTTTATTTCTAGAATGATTCAGATGGTGAAATCACTATGGTATTGAGAATACATATCAAGGCACCTCTGGTAAAAATGTTAGTTCTTTATTCTCTATAATTATGGAGATACACTCTGTGAAAGATAGGGTTTGTGACCAGTCCTGAAGCTAGTCAATAAACAGGTGTTTCGGGTAAAAAAATCATAACTTATTTATATAGAATCCAAATGAAGTGGGACAAATTGAATTGGAAAGAGTGAAAACTTTAGTTTCTTGTGTGCAAGTTTCAGAATCGAATGTTAATTATTGAGCGTGGGGCATTCTGTGCAAGTTCACTCTCCTGAATAGACCAGAATTGAATAAAGTCTACCATTCTTTCTATAACCTCTTTTTGGGGAGGATTCAAGGAGTGCAAATTGGAGGAGTTTCAGAGAATACATTAAGTAATATTATCTACAGGATCAGAGTACTCCAAGAATTGAAAAATTGCAGAAATTTAAGAAGTCTCAAGAAGCATTATCAAGTTCTATGTGATGATTGGTTGATGGTGATGATTTAATGTAAAGTTTTATTATCTCTCATATATTCTTGGGTGGAAGGAAGGGGCAAGGATGGAGAGTTCAAATCTTTCTTTATATTGGAGGATTGTATCTTCCTCTTGGAGGTTTATCCCCCCCTTTGCATTTGGAAGATGTAGCTACCTTTGGAAGTCATTACTTCCCTTGAACAATAACTATTGATTATTTCTCATATATTGTGCATGGTGTATTGCGGTGTATTGGTGTAACTCTTATACTATTGTTCATTTCTCATTGGATATAGTTGAAAGGTTTAAGTATAAGTTGAAAAAGGTTTTAAATTGTACTTGATACTAATTCACCCCCCTCTCAGTATCAACAATCGGTATTAGAGTAGGTTGCCTTCATAACAGTTTAACCACTAGAAGGAAAATCCTGAGAAGAGATGGATGACCATGAGCACATTTCAAATGGGATTCAAAAATTTGATGGAAGAAATTATGCATACTGGAGTGATAGAGTGAATACTTACCTAATGGCTTTGGGAGTATACATTTGGTACTCAGTTGTAAATGGCTATATAATCCCAAATAATGCTCCAACCGATCCAAATGAGAAGAAGCTTATGAGTTGTAATTCAAAAGCTAGACATGTTATTCTAGCAACATTGGCACCAACCATTGCTAGAAAAGTGATGGGATGTAGCAATGCTAAAGAGGTATGGGACAAACTCAAGAATATATACGAAGGTGATCCAAAATTTAAGTAGGTCAAGATTCAATGACATAGAGAAGAATTTGAAAATTTGAAGATGAATGTAAAGGAAGATATTGCAACCTATCTTCTTAGAGTTGATGAAGTTGTTAATGCTATCAGAGGATTAGGTGAAGAGCTCGATGAATCGTTGGTTGTACAAAAAGTGTTGAGATCACTTC
>ML778435.1:431830-493267 GCA_009831015.1 Picea engelmannii | reverse complement strand
TTCCCTTGAACAATAACTATTGATTATTTCTCATATATTGTGCATGGTGTATTTTGGTGTATTGGTGTAACTCTTATACTATTGTTCATTGCTCATTGGATATAGTTGAATGGTTTAAGTATAAGTTGAAAAAGGTTTTAAATGTTACTTGATACTGATTCACCCCCCTCTCAGTATCACCACATATATTCTCAACCAAGGGTAGTCTTGAGTCTCCACACATCTTGACTTCATTCATGTACCTCCTCAATTCCTGACCTCACCTAGTGGATTTCACAAAACCCTTTGCTTCTCAGAGTCGCGTCTCCCTTTTTTTCAACATCAACATAGTTTCCAGAAGGGTAACAGTATCTTGACTCTCATTACCTTTACAATGAGAAGTCTTAGATGACATAGGGAGAACCATCATTGCTCTCTGATGTCGTTGACCCCCATAACATTCGACTTCAACACTTTCTCATGTTATGGTGGATCTTACTTTGTGACTATTTCAGTTGTTTTTTATTGTTTCTGAAGACCTCTGAACTTTGTTTCACTCTCAATGCCCACAGAATCTATGATACTTCTTACAGGTGTCATTGCCTACTATTCAGCTTATGTTCCTCATCAGAATTGTCCTCTACCTTTATCAACCCTGCCCTCGAGGGTGCTTTAGTTGTCTACATCAAGACACAGTCTCAATTACTGTACAAAACCCCCTTTTTTTGAGTTACATGACACGAGCATGGGGCATGCCTGCCTCGTTTGTACATAATTTATTTTTCACACCTTGCAAAAGGTTGGGTCCTACAGGTTCCCTTCTCCCTCCAACGGGTCACTCTTGATACTCTCACTATCGCTCTTTCTTACAATGGTACTCTCAGTAGAAGAAACATTGATGAATTTCGGCTATCTGTATGCTCCTAACCTCATCCATCAGGGGGCATCTATTATCACTGAAATTTCTTCCACAAATGGTTATAGGAATCCAGCATCTTCAAACAGCTATGAGTCCACCCATGGACCAAAATTACCAAAAAACATTTCCAAAAGGTCCAAAACTATACAACCAGTTATAAAATCAAGATGTGTTATGACTACATAGGGTGCATTCACACATGCGCCATAAAGAAACACAGGAAAAACGCACATGCGCACGATGCATGACTGTGGATGCTAAAATCTGTGCACACCTAAGAACGACACATTTATGATATTGGTCAGCCTCCCACCCACTTCTGGTTCAAATTCCAAGTCGATTTGACATCCAAATCTTGGTTGGATCCAGCTGGGTGGTTAGTTAAAGACACTAAGGTGCCCTAAACAACCCCTTTTCACACTAAAATTTGGTTGCACAATACCTCAAAGTGGTGCTATAAAACAAGGCCATGGGTGCACTACATTTTTAAGGAATTCATTTTCAAGGTTATGATGCTACTATTCTCTTGGGGAAACCTCTTTTTCTATCAAGAACATACTAGCACCAATCCATTTGGTCAATCCACATCACTTTTTGAGTGGGTTAGCTTGAGATTTTTTCACCATTTCTTCCAAGTTTCCAAGTTGTAAGAAGAGCTCAATCTTGGGGATCCAAGAGCCCTCCCTTGGAGGAATAAGGGACCCAAAGTCCCCTTTCTCTTTGGTGTTTTCTTTTCACTAATACAATCCTTTCCATTGGTGACATGAGTCTTGTTTGTTTCATGTTCTTATGTCCTTATACACAATAGTTTAGTTGTTTTTTCCTTTCCTAGTTTAATTCTTAGCTTAGGCTTCTATGTTTATTCTTCTAAGCCTTTCCTTTACTATTGTCTTGCGTAGCTAACCCAACTAAGCTTGTAAGCACCTTTGTTTTTCTCATTTAGGTGACAAAAGAGGCACAAAAGAGGGATAATACATGTGACACCTACAAAAGATACATGTTAGTAACAACAAATAAAGGGAAATTGAAATGAGATAAGGCAATATAAACAAAAATGCAAAAGGAAGGAACTATTCTATACTAACATGCTACACTATATGAATTAAAAGGATCATTGTAAATCATAGCTAACAAATAATAGCTATGTGGTTTATTGAATTACATGGAAACATAATTGATATGCATTATTGTATAGTTGGAAATGGTAATATGTGATGTGGGTGGCGCTCTTGGCAATTAAGGGAGGTTGGTTTCGATGCATGGTTCAATTGGATAAATTAATGGATTAGTGGGCTGGCACATACCAAGGAATTGAATGAGTTTGAGCGTGGAGGCGATGTGCATTTATTGCATGTCACTCCTTCTCCTTCCACTGGCCACCACCCTAGTTGGGATATTGTTCAAACAATGTTTTGTTGTGGTTAGATTCCAAATTTCAAGCAGGGAAAGAACCACTCATCCAAGCTCATGTTTAAGGTGCTTTTGGTTATAGGTGTGCCTTTTTGTCATCCATGAATCTTCTCTGGTTATGAAATATTTTTTGGCTTGGGATGGATGGGTCTGTGCTTTCCTTAAGTATGGAAACTGTGTAAATTTGGGATATTTTTCTGGAATGAATCGTTGATAGGTTTCATTGTAATAATGGTTGAAGTCACAATATTATTGGTCATTCAAAGTGTTAGTAACCATAAAGGCTCTCTGTCATTCTTGTTGGTTTTAGTTGGAGGGTTTCATTTGGCCTAGATTGGTTGGCTATCTCCACGCATTCATATCACCATACCCAATCTTTTGTTGTTATGTAGTTTATCGGTTTCGAGATATTTTGTGTCATTGTGCATTGTTTCACTTGGGTATGGGTTAATCATGCTACTGATGGTTGTGAAATGGGTTAGATTGCTTCTTCACGGCTCGGTTCCATCTCAGCATTGTTAGTTGGTTGATTGGGGAGCCACGAGGGTTATACCCTACGTGTTCCCAGTATTGTTACAAGGCCAAATGGAGCCTTACTCCTCTGTTTAGTCTCTCCTATCACTGGAATTGTCACCCTGTCTACGAAATTATTCAGGTATACCATGTGTGTGTGCACCATTGGTCTCAGAGGTTCTCACTGGATGATGGTGTTGGATTACTGAGGGGGGGGCGGTGAATCAGTAATAGCGTAATTATAATCCTTTTTCTTCAAATGTTATATCAATGTAGAATTATTATCCAATAATGAGAAATAAGAAATAAAAAATCATACATACACAATACACCATTGTTTTACATGAAAATCCAAATCAGGAGAAAACCACATAATGTTTTTTCTTATATGTCTTGAAAAATTACATTCATTGGAAGCACCAACTTCCCCTGTTTTCCAACTACAACTGGAAAGAGGCTCCAACCCCCTGGTTTCTCAGGCTACAACCTGAGGGAATCTCCAACTCCCCAATTCTTTGGCTACAACCAGAATAAGGCTACAACCCCCTATGTTCTCTAGCTACAACCGGAAGGTGGATACAACCACCTATCCTTGCCTTGTCCAACTGCCCTGAAGTAGAAGTAGAATGATGGAACCACTGTCAACCTACCACTGTGAGATATACTTCTATACAACTATATCAACCTATACCACTGCTTTGTATCCAATCTGTACAACTTCCCTGTAATCAAACCGTACCTAAACAAAACATGTATCTACAAAAATACAACAGATATACGACCTATAGTGATGTAGATCACGTATGTATGCACCCTATATGTTATGTAGTATGTGTATGCCTTATGAAACTAGGGTTTCCTTTCACTTGAAAATTTTTGACCCTTCATAACTTCTTTCACATAGATCTGTAACCTGTCACTGTATCTAGAATGTAACTATACCTTGTGTATGCATCCTCATACATAACCTTTAGGTATCTGTAATCATGAACAAGTATAATATCCCTCACATCATCTCAGTCATCAACCCCTTTCTAATATTCAATTTCTCAATACATCAATAAATACAAGATCTCAACCATGTACTATAAAAACTCTTAGCCATATGCCAAGAAATACAAGATGTGCCTCAACAAGAGGTATCAATGATAAATATACCAGCACTGTATTTCTGTAGATCTGACTTATACGAAATATCCCATGTATCCACTAGTCTCTCTTGGGAGAATCCTCAAATATCAATTTCCATTCCTCACGCATACATCAAAATCCAACTATTCATATAAATAAGACATACCTTTTGAACCAATGGATGGATCTGATGTATCTGATCACTCTAGACCTTCCTGGGAGCTTGATATCATAATCTAGAACCTCTACACCTTCATCTTCTCAAGTTTCATGACTTTATCAACATGTACTAACCCTATACACAGTCAACTCGCATACATACTCACCCTATGCACAACCAACCCACATATACCTTCAATGTATACACACCCTATACATAGAAAACCCGCGTATGCATCAAAAAATAGGGTTTTTTGTGAATACGAGAATTTCTCCGTCAACACTTCGTGCTACCTCAGACGTTCGCCACTTCATATGTATCCACAAATATCTAAAAGAAGCTTTACACAAGAAAAATAGATATTCAATATGTACAAGTGTGTTCTTAATGAGTGATATTTGCCTCTTATTTATATCTTCATGTAGCATTACACTTTCCTTATTTTAGGGCTTCTTCATTTAAAATAAATTCTTTTGAAAATCACTTTGACCCTTGGGGGCTTCTATAAGACTCATGAGGGGTTCTCCAAATTCATATGGTCATAACTCTCTAACCGTGAGGAGTTATGTGACATTCCACATACCACCAGAAATGGCATGACAAGCACTATCCAGCTAGGATAGTTTCACTGACAAATTCATTGTTCTTCATCTCATTCTTCCACAATTAAGCATGGGTTCTCTCACTCTGCAAAGTGTCTTCCAGTGAGGTCTTTCACCATAAGGGGACCACTTTGGAGTTCATCCATATTTACTACTTATCAACCATGAAAAAATAATAATGAGTCATCTTTAAATCAAACAATCTTGGGTCCATTACCCAAACCTTTGTACTATGGGGCTTTCTTCAAGGGTTGACATCAATGAAAACCAACCTTTATCAACAATACCCCCCTATGGAATTAATGGAAACACTCTGATGCAATACTGAAATCATATCGCCCATGCTCCCCCTGGAACCATGCCTCTGTCCTTTGCATCTAATAAATCTGATCCCCATGCCTCTATCCTCTGTATCTGATAAATCTGCTCCCCCTAGAACCATGCCTCTATCCTCTGCATCTAATAAATATCTCCCCCTTTGTCATTAATGGAAAAGGTATCTTTCCATCTGGGGCTGCTCCCCCTGACTGAACTTTCCTCTCACAGTGCTTACTCATGTAAATCTAAGACATATAAGATAAGCATTCAAAAAACATTCATTTTAGAGTAGAAATAACTCCAAGTCTTTGGCGAAGATATTCAAAGGATTCCCATGGAAGTGGTTTTGTAAATATATCTTCCACTTGTTCTTTTGTGCCCACATACTCAACTCTGATATTCTTTTCTGAAACCTGTTCCTGTACAAAATGATACTTGATTAGAATGTGCTTCATCTTGGAGTGCATCACTGGGTTTTTTGAGATACTGATGGATCTTGTATTATCACAATAGATTGGAATGGACTCATCATACTCAACCTGTATATCTGTCAGAGTTTGTTCTATCCAAAGAACCTATGTACAACATGATGATGCTTCAATATACTATGCCTCAGTTGTACATAAAGATATTGATGATTGTTTCTTGCTTAGCCATGATACTAAACACTCACCCAAGTATAACGCTGCTCCACTGGTGCTTCGTCGGTCAACAATACAACCTACCCAATTTGCATCTGTGTATAAAATAAGTGATAGATCATTTCCTTTTGGATACCATAATCAAAACTCTTTTGTTCCTTTGAGATATCTGAAAATCCTCTTCACTACTAATACATGTGATTCCTTTGGTGCTGCTTGAAATCGTGCCACTTTTCCAACTGCCTGCATTACATCTAGTCTGGATGTTGTCACATATGGTAGGTTGTCAATCATTGACCTATATTTCCACTGATCTATAGACTTTGAATCATCATCTTTGCTTTGACGTATCTGAAGTCCCAAAAAGAAGGATAGTTCTCCAAGTAACAACATTTCAAATTAATTTTGCATATCTTTTGCAAATTTCTGGCTTAACCTATCATCATCACTTCCAAAAATAATATCATCAACATAAACTTCAATTAATAAAATATTACCTTGAATTACCTTGATGTAGAGGTTGTTGCCTTCGCTTACTTTTCTGAACCCTGTTTGTTGCAGATACTTATCCAGTCTAGAGTACCATGTTCTAGGAGCCTGTTTTAGACCATACATGGCCTTCTTTAATTTACACACATAATTTGTGTTCTCTAACAACTGAAATCCTTCTGGTTGTTCAATGTAGACTTCTTCTTCAAGTTCCTCATACAGAAAAGTTTATTTTACGTCCATCTGATATAATTTAACATTTTTAGACAATGCATAATTTAAAAGCAAATGGATTGCTTCCATTATGGCAATTGGGGAAAATGTCTCTTCAAAGTCAATTCCTTCAATATATGCATATCCTTTACATACAAATCTATCTTTGTTCCTTGTAACATGTCCATCTTCATTCAATTTATTCCTAAAACCCCATTTTATGTTGATCACATTCTTAATCTTTCGTCTTGGAACCAATTCCCAAGTGTCATTTTTCTCTATTTGATCCAATTCTTCATCCATGGCCTTATTCCAAAATTCATCCTTGATGGATTCTTCAAAACAGTTTGGTTCAATTGTAGATAAGAGGGTCAGGTGTGTTTGTTCTGGTGAACTGATTTTTCTTCTAGTCTCAACTCTTGCCTCTTTGTTCCCAATAATTTGATCTGAAGGATTGTTCTTCTGTACTCGTTTACTGGGTGTCTTTGGAGACACTTGGTGAAATTTCTCTTCTAATTCTGTTGGATTCTCTTCATCTTCCTCTTCTACTTATTTTTCATCTTCTTCTTCGAAAATTGGTTCCATTGATTTGGTTTCTTCTTCCTTTGATTCTGGTCTGCCTGTTTCATCAACTGTTATGTTGATGCTTTCCACAAATTTGTTTAATATTAGATTGTAACACTTGTATGATTTCCTTGTACTTGAGTAACCAACAAGTATTCCTTTGTCCACAGGAGAGTCAAACTTTCCCATTCTTCCATCTTCTCTTTTGATGTAGCATTTGCTTCCAAAAACTATGAAGTGCTTCACATTTGGTGGTATTCCTTTCCATAGCTCGTAGGGAATTTTATCAGTGTTGTTTTTGAGCATTAATCTCTTTTGAATGTGAATTGTTGTATGCACTACCTGTGTCCAAAATATATCTGTCAATTTGGAATCCATTATCATTGTTCGAGCCATTTCCTATATTGTCCTGTTCTTTCTTTAAACAACTCCATTCTGTTGAGGTGTCATAGCAATGGAGAATTGCCTTTTTATTCCATGACTGCTGCAGTAGTCCATAAATTCCTTTGAAGTGAACTCTCCTCCATTATCAGATCTCAAGCATTTGATTATTGAATCCATATCATTTTCAACCATTTCCTTGTAGATCTTGAAGTTTTCAAAAGATTTTGACTTGTTCTTGAGAAAACAAACTGCAGTCATTCTTGTATAATCATAAACTAATAACATAAAGTATCTCTCACCTTTTAATCCCTTTGTTGTCGTTGTTCCAACTAGATCAGTATGCACAATCTTCAGTGGTTTTGTTGTTGAATATTCCTTTGATTTGAACCTAGTCTTTGTTTTTTTTCCTTGTTGACAATGCTTGCATAACATGTTGGTTGGTTTCATGATCTGGGTCATTTATTTGATTGCTTCTCTTTTGCTGACTTTGACAAGGTTATCAAAATGCATGCGACCCATTCTTTTGTGCCATATCCGACTTTCATCCTCCTTTCCTACACAACACTTTTCATTTCCAATTTCACTTAACACATATATGTTGTTTGAAGTTCTTGCAGCTATACCGACCAATTTCCCTGAACCTTCTCTTCTTATCTCACACTTTTGTGAATCAAAAGTAACTTTATGATCTTGGTGACACATTTGACTCACACTTAGAATATTATGTTTCATATCTTCTACCAGTAGAACATTTTGTGCCTTTTCATTCTTGTTCCTTATTCAGATTGTTCCTTCTCCAATGATTTTGGTTGAATTATCATTTCCGAATGTGACTGATCCATTTCTTTCCTTTTGCAATGTAAGAAATTTGTCTCTATCACCTGTCATGCGTTTTGAACTCCCACTATCAACATACCAACCATGTTTCTTCTACTTAGCTTGTAGAGCGACTGTGTATTCTTCATTGCTATACTGATCTTGCTTTCTTATCCATGTCATTTTCTAAGGTTCTTGTCTGTGATTGTTGTTATTCTGTTGAGACTCTTTAGGAGGGAATGCCATTCTACAATCTTTGGCCATGTGTCCAAAGTTTTTACATTTGTAACATTCCACTTCAGTGCTCAAGGATTCAAACCTATTGTAAATTCTTCTTTGTGTTTCACTAGGTCTTCTTGAATAACCCCTTTGTGTATGACTCTCAAAGTTATTATTTTTCCTGTTGTTAGCTCTGCAATTTACAACTTTATATCCAAAATTATTACATGCATAACATAAACCAAAAAATACAATTTGATACCTGGGAGTTGAAGATCTTCTGAAAGGAGGTGCTCTTATGAATCCTTCTTCTTCTTAAGTCCTATCTGTCTATTGTTGATTCTGAAATCTTAATCTTCTTGGTGGAGGAGTGTCCCTATAATCTTCCTTGTATATCTTCCTATCCCCTTTGATTGTTTTTGCATAGCTTTTTGGATTTGTTTCTTGCTCTATTGTTTTGGAGCTTGATCCATTTTCTGTCTAATTGTATCCAAGTCCAGACTTGTCAAGATGAGATTTTTGACTGCTGATAATGTCATCCAAAACTTTTGAGCTATTCTGCATATTTTTCTTTTGAATATCTTTTCTTAATGTGACAATCTTTGCTTCCAAGTTTTTGATGATCATGTCCTTTTATTCTAGATATTCTTTGAGTGCTTATTCAATTATTTTATCTTCTTCTATTTGAACTTTCAATTTTGTGATCATTTTTTATAGTTTTTGAGTGTCTTCCCTTTTTCTAGTTTCTTGTTCTTCTTTTTTTCTCTTCTGGTAACTTCTATGGAACACATTAATTCTTCTCGAAAATCAACTTCTGCCTCTTCAATTTCTTCTTCGACTTCTGCATATTCTTCTTTGGAGTCTTATTTGTTGGAGTCTTTTACTACCATGAATAGAACTCTTCTTGTCTCACTGTCACTAACTTCATCTTCATCTGATGATGAGATGTCTTCTTTGATGCATAAGCTTTTCTTGAAATATTTCTTTGTAGTTCTTTTGCCTTTATATGTGTTTTTGCCTTTTGAGTAACCTTCATCATTTATATTTTTCTTATGAGGACATTTGTTAGCAAAATTACCAATACCATCACAATTAAAACAAATTAAAGGAAGCTTACCTCTATACCTACTGTTGGTTCCCTTGTTCAGTCTTTTGACGAAGTTGGCCACTTCTTCATCATCTTCTGAGATGTCGTTGTTGCTGCAATATTCTTCTTGTTCATTTTTATTTTTCTATGATCTTTTGGATGCTTTGAAGGCTTCTTCTTTTACATCTGGATTTTCCTAATCAGTTATCATCTCATATGTTGTGAATATTCCATGCAGTTCGCCCATGCTTATTGAGTTTATATCTGATATTTCTTCTAGTACTAATATCTTAGGGTTGAATCTCATAAGAAGAGATCTTAGTACCTTTTGAAAAATTACAGATTCTTCGATTTCTTCTCCCAATCCTATGATTGCATTCACTTTTTCATCGACTCATAAGAAGTAGGCTGCAATATCTTCATATTCCTTCATTTTTAGTTGTTCGAACTGACCTATGTAAGTTTTTCAGCTTTGTTTCTTTGACTTTTGAATCTCCTTCATAAATATTTTGAATCTTGTCCCAAATATCTTTAGTAGATTTACAATGTGAAACTTTGGTGAATACCTGTTATAACCCTAAATTGCACCACACATGCTTACCTGGCATCACACCAACTCATATCCCTTCATTGACAAAACATCTATTGAACAACTCTTTGGAAATCCTCTTGTGTCAAGGCCCACGCGCCCTAACCCATTACTACACGCGTGTGCACACTGGCTGGCTCACTACAGCCTGCGTGTACCTAACAAAGAACGAAAAAAGGAAAGTTGTTGATGGAACAAAAAGCTATGGGTCAGTTAACTGAAACTCCCGGCCATGCATGGCCGAGAGTTCGTCCAAAACCCTAGCTCCTTCTAGCCTATAAAAGAAGGGGTAGGGGTACCATTTGGAGGAGGAAAAAATATAGCGAAGAAACTCTGCCCATTTACGTAATCCATTGTCCCAACCCTTTATCCTTTCCTGATGCCAAAAGAGATTTAACACAAAGTAGTTGGAGGACAGAAGAAGAGGCGCCCATGATCAGGATCAAGGAGCAGTGGTCGGTCTCTAATTTGATTGTAAGTTGATTCATTTTTAAAGTAATAAAGAATATTTTTCCCGTCCCAATGCATGAATTATCTATGGTTTGGTTAATTTATGCTTAATTTCTAACCCTTTAGTAGAGAAGTAGCATGCATGCATAGTTGTTATATGTCTTGATTGCAGGTCATCTATGGAAGGAGCAACGCAAGTAAGTGGTCATAGCGCAACGGAGGATCTACATCAAACGCCGGTAACTAGGTTAGTAGTCCTTTTCTATGTATGTATTGTGAAAGAGGGGTTTAAGTTTTGGGTTGTAGGTTAAAAATTAATTTCTTTACGGTCAAAATCTGCATGCAAGCCTGACCCTAGTTTGCTAGTCCGTAGGGTATTTTTTCCAACAACAGAATTGGCGATCATACTAGGGAAGATACTCTTTAGGTTTTCCGAATTTAGTTGAGTTTTTGGGTAGTTTAAAAGATTAGATTTTCTGTTTTTCTTTGTCTATCTGTTTTCTGTTAGGTCTGAGTTAGCAGGGAGCCTGTTTCTTTATACCAGTTTTCCCTGACTGTTGCTTGACGGTAGTTGTCGAGACACATAGAGGTACACGCGGCCTGCAGAAGGCCTACACGCGTGTGCCCGCGCCCTATCCTCTTACAGCCTGCGTGTGAACGCTAGCTATAGGGATAACAGTAGCATGTAGGAGTTCAGAGAACTTTAGAGGTATTCCACCTCTTCCCTGTCAGAATTATACATTCTCAGGGGGTTTTCTAGAATCCTATCTAGGTCTTGCTTGTTCACAGTCCTGTCTCAGATTGCTTTTTTCGCCTTATTATTCCTTGCATTATTTTTTCTTTTCTGTTAGAAAAAGTATCCAAGCCTTCAAGGGACCCTGGTTGTCAATACCAGAGGCATCTTCCTGGTCTGGACTGCCTGTTTTTATCTTTGTCTTAGAAGTTATACATACACACGGCCTGTACAAGGTCAGCCCGCGTGTACACGCATCTTGTTTCATCTCAGCACGCGTGTTGTTTTAGTGGCAGTAGCGTGCTTGACAGGCTACTTTTTGTTCAGGGTGGGGAAATCATCCCCTCCTTTGATGAGAATTATTCCTCTCAGGTGTTTGATTCTAGGGTTGAACAGTCAGTAAGTTAGGTCATCTTACCCTTAGCCTGCTTTTTCTCAGTTGATAGTTGAACATAAAATATAATATATATATATATATATATATATATATATATATATATATATATATATATATATTTTATTTTTTTTTTTCTTTATGGTTTTTAGGCAAGCGTAAGAGTCTTTGTTTTCTTTATTTCCATTGTGTGCCTTTAATTTGATTCTTTGCGATCTGTAATTTAAGCCAGATTTTGTCTTTCTTGGTTTTGTGCTTGTTGGTATTTTCCCTTTGTTGTTTTATTAGCACTTAAATAAAATAAAAAATCTCTTTTCATTTTCTTCTTTGTTGGACGAGTGTGTTTCTGCATCACTAGCTAGGGAGAAGTCTTTTGGTTCATAATTTTTTGCAGTGCATTTAGAGCATAAGTAGCTCGTAGTCGAGTGAAATTCCTTTATGTTTGTTGCATAAAATCTTAGAAAAATTGAAAAGAAAAAGAAATCTTTCTTTGTGAAAAGTTACTGAAAATTTTGCATTTAGAAAAAGTCTTTTGTTTTCAGCTTTTTTCTTTCATTTTTTCTTTCGTCTTTATAAAATATCAGTTTCACCTCCATACCCCTTGATGTAAGAAAAATCCTTAAAAGCAATGATAATTTAAAATCGATTAGACTTTTTGTTTGTAGGGGTCACAAACTAGTTCAGGACTAGGGCCTTGGATTAGGTTGGAGAGGAAACTCTCCAAGGCCATTCAAAACCAAACATTAAAATCTGTGATAGGGAGTGTAGAAGTCCAGTTTTATGGAAGTTATCTGGGAACCCCCTCTAACATAGGAGATAAACACAAGGTCGCATGCGGAAAGGTAGCGGAGATAACCCCTCCAAAGCCGGACCAATCGTAGTGGAGAACACATATCGAGGGCTTGTTTTGGGATTCCGTCGTTTGCATTTGCCACGGGGATTCGTGGGTCTCGAATCCGTTCGAGGTCCTCAGTTGTCTTTCGAACCATTTTCTCTCGATACCCTTGACAGGTTTTGGGCTTGATACCCTACTCATTGTGGTCTACCCGACTTTCGACTGTACCCGCCTGGTGATTGTTCGCGCGCTGGCAACCTAGTTGCCAATCTTTTTTAAGGACATACACGGGTGACTGCGGGGGTATACCGTGGTACCTAGGACAGACATCGGGCCGCAGAGTATACCCGGAGGGTGCTTCCATGTTCGAGTTGCACTTGCACCAGTAAGTTGCTCTAGTGTTGGTTGTTGTAACTGTTCTTCCAACTAGTTTAGTGATTCCTTGTCTTATCTCTTAGGGGTTTCTTTTTAGTGTGTGTTACTTTTTGAATGTGTAGAATACATTAGCGTGTCTTGTATATTCTCACATAGTGGAGGATCCTGAGCTCCATCGGTCACGAAGTATTTTGGGCCTGTCGCCAGTTATACTAGAGCCACCCTCGCCACCATTGAGGCGGAAGCTAGACCGACAAGGGTCTTTCGAAGCGACCGGGTTACAAACCATTGTGCCCGAACAACTCCCGAAGGAATCAACTACCAATATTGGCTCAGTTGAAACCCCAACCACTGATACCTGGACACTGGTTATTATACCAATCCAATTTTACGAAATCCTGTCAGTGCCTCACACAGCTATGGAAACAAACACTGTTACTTCCTCTGGGAATTCTTCCATTCCCACCACAGTTGATACCACAGGAGAAGCATCTCCTAACTTTTCATCGTCAGTCCAAGCCACCATGGTCTCGACCGCAACCACGTCGCAAAGTGGATTGATCTCGTCTATAGCAGCGGCCACAACTCCCTTCACACCTAGTGCAACAGGCCCTCCGTTTTCATACGGTATACCTAGTTCGGGTACAAGTCCTACACTCACTTACTCCACTTTACAAACTTTGGGTCTAGGGGCAGGGAGCTCTAATGCTCCTCTGCAAGGTCAAATTGGGGGCACTCCTGTCCCTTTTAACGATTTTCCTTACACTGGAGGACATATCCCTCCTTCATCCCCTTCGCTTGGTGGTCCGCATCAGCAGTCCACCGAGCAACCTGCACACACTAGTTTATTTGGAGCCGAGAGTCAAGGAACACCTACACACAGTATGCCAGTAGGTTTGTCACCGTTTGTTTGTAATGGGACATTTGGTAACAACACTTTCACATCCACCGCTTTCCCGTCTAGGGGCACTCCCATTTTTGGACAGTCTACTCCGGTGTAGGGTACTATTCTTGCGTCGGGGGCACATATAGCGGGACCTTGGAACTCAGGACAAGGATCCGTTCCCTCCTATGGAATGTTGTTATGGGGTAATTCTTTCCACAGTCAATGGAACCCTGGACAAACTACTATGCCTCTCCCATCAGGATCGGCATGGGGTAATCCTTCCCAAAGTCCTTCAAACACGATGCATGCCCAACATCCTATGTCCTTTATGGGAAATCAGACGATGATGTCTCCACAGATGCAAAATCCTTATGCTGGTCAGGGCCATGGTTTCTACCATAATCCAGGCCAGCAGCCAAACTTTTCCTGGCAACTTGGTGCTAGTCAAACTCTAGGACCCTTTTTCCCAGGTTATCAACAGCAACCCAAACTACCATTCCTAGCGACATTACACTTGCCATATTTGACAAGGTTTTTAAATGATCCTATTTGTCATGATCCACATTGGCCTCCTATGCCAACGAAGTTTCCTTCAGACATTCCAAAGTTCGAGGCCAAGCCTAATGAAGATCCAGGTGATCATGTGACTACCTTCCATCTTTGGTGTTCATCTAACTCATTGAAAGATGACTTTGTACAGTTGCGATTGTTTCAACGCACTCTTATCAGGAGTGCCACGAAATGGTACATCGAGCTCGATCGCTCAAGATACTCTTCTTTTGGAAAACTGGCGATGGCCTTCCTTAACCATTTCCAGTTACCTATGAGATACGACGCTGGCACATAGCTTCTTGCCAATTTCGAATAGATAATAGCGGACCATATCTCTGATCATATATGAGAGTGGAGACGCCGGAAGAGTCTAATCAAAGTACCAGTCCCACCAGCATTCTTGCTTGAGTGGTTCCTTAAGTCTTTGGTCCCACAATTATCCAAAGACATCGCAACTTCTGGAGTTTTCTCCGAAGAAGATGCCATCATGAGGGCTCAATAGTTTGAGCTCATCTATTCTCAGTCTGGTTTATTATACAACATCATTCCGGATGCACCACGATCGATACTGGATAAAACTAGACAGAGAGTTGGACCACATGCCGATGGTATTGTTGGTTTAGCACAAACCAATCTCGTTGAGCAATTGACAAAACAATTTCAACAGTTATCTATACAACACTCAACGGCTAGCCAGACCACTGCTTTGGATGCTCCTCCTACCCAAACGTCAGAAGTACACTCCGTGCAATCGACTAACCCAAAGGCCACCCAATAGCCTGAAGGGAAGAAAAAACAATGAAAGAAGGGTAAGGGGGATAAAAAACCCATTGATAATGTTGGCGGGGACACCACGAAAAAACGGAAGGCGAGGTATCCATGCAACTTGTGTGTAGAAGACCACCCGACCCATCTTTGTCTTCTACTTGCAGAGGCCCAAAAGTTTGTCACACAGCAACAACAAGCAGTGTTGACTAATCCCTTTCAACATGGGAAAAATTTAACTCAAGTCTCTACAAGTACCAAAGGGGGAAACCAAGAAACCTGCCCTCCTCCAAACAATCCCTCATCCGCGAACGTATACATGGTTAGGGGTGATGATTTCATAACAACTAGAGCGCACGACTATAGTAAACCAAGCGCTTCTGAGAAGGGTAAAGAAGCTGAGCTCCCATCTCTTCCTCTACAGATCGAGAAGACATTGGGAGAAACAATGACACGCATTCCAAAGGGTGCATTTAAAAAATCTTCTCACAACCCAAACGCAAGGGCCGCCCAGAATTACTCTGTGGTGGAGGATTTATCACAAACCCCTTGTGCGATGTCTTCTTTGGAAGTCCTCCAAAGTTGCCCTGCTCAGAGGAAAGCCTTGTTAACTGCTTTAGGCTCTACTGAGACTTGTAACCTGGGTACCATCATGTTAGATACAACTGACTTAAAACCTTGTCTGCCTTACCACGTAGCATTTCAGATAGTAGTGGTTCATCCCAGAAAAACTTTTACATGGAATATCTTCCACACGGTGGTCGACGAGGGCGCCTTGACATGCGTTATGTTAGTAGCATGTTGGAAGGCCATTGGCCATCCCTCTTTGTCTCCTTCACATACTCTCCTCACTGCTTTCGACGGTCATTCTTTCCAACCACATGGCATCGTTCCTTCTTTCCCCATGCAGTTAGGAGGAAAAATCGTGTGTGTCAAAGTGGAAGTAGTCGATGCTCCCCTCGACTATAACCTCTTATTAGGACAGAGTTGGACTTATGCTATGCAAGATGTGGTTGCTACAGTTTTTCGAGTCTTTTTGTTTCCACATGAGTATCGGATAGTGACCATCGATCAATTGTCCTTCTCTAGACCTGGCCCAGCTTTGGGGGCATCCACGGTCCCCATGATTGATAATCCTCAACCAGGTGTTGTTAATGTAGGAGTTGGTTTGTTCCCACCCTTCATGGGTACCTTCGATTACCCACCTCCTCATGATGACGTCAAATTTATATCTAATCACCATAAGGTTGAGATTTTCCAAGTTTCATCGTTCCGCACGACTTACTTTGAGGATCCTTGGATTCCTCCTTCCCCATCAACCACGATGGATGAGACAGGGCACTCAGGCATGTCCATGCCCTTGTCGGCTGCTGAAGTAGCATATTCTTTAGTCCAGCAAGCTTTAGCTAACCCTGATCCGACTCCTGCACAAGAGTTAGATCCATTTCTAGAGCCTATTTGGGCTCAAGGTTCTCTTGCTAACATTGATTCGTTAGACTTAGTCTTTCCTTCTGATGAAGCAGTAATCGAAGCAATGACTAGTCCGGACAAACCTTGGGAATATCTTCATCACAGATCATATTTCCTCCCAGAGTTAAGCCAAATCGAGGCAGGAGAATTCACTGTTACCATGACGGGAGATCAGCCATGTCCTATTAATCTCTTAGCTACACAGGAAATTTATGCTGAGGGTAATATGGAGACTATCGCTGAAACTATACCTATCAACATCTCCCAAAACCCTGGTGTTGTGGAGAATGTCTTCGTTGGAGTGGATTGCTCCCCCGAAGAGATTCAGATTTACACGGATCTTTTCAAAGAATTTCGCAACGTTTTTGCCTGGTCTTATGAGGAAATTCCAGGTATCGATCCGAAAATAGTTGAACATGAAATCACAACGTATCCTGATGCCAAGCCTATTCGAAAAAAACTTCGTCCATTCAATCCTAAGAAAGAAACAGCCATCAAGATTGAGGTTGAAAAATTGCTCAAGGGAGGTTTCATTTATCCTATTCATTTGACTCAATGGGTGTCAAACCCCGTGCCGGTCAACAAAAAACAAGGCACGATTCGTGTATGTACCGATTTCCGTGATTTGAACAACACATGTCCAAAAGATAATTTTCCAACACCATTCATTGACCAAATCATTGATGAATGTGCCAGTTGTGAATCCTTTTCATTCATGGATGGTTTTTCAGGATATAATCAAATCCAAATCAAACCTGAAGACCAACACAAAACGACATTCATTTGTCTGTGGGGTACATTCGCCTATCGTAAGATGCCTTTTGGCCTTAAAAATGTTGGAGCCACATTCCAATGGGCCATGTATTTTTCATTTCATGACCTCAAACATATAGTCGAGGCCTATCTAGATGATTTATCATCACGCTCTCACAAGCGAAAGGATCATCCTACGCACCTCAAACTAATCTTCGAACGTTGTCGCTACTTTAGGATTCACTTGAATCCCAACAAGTGCAGCTTCTACGTAACGTCAGGACATTTGTTAGGTTTCATCGTATCAACAACAGGGATCATGGTTGATCCTCTTATGGTGGAGGCAATAATCCAGTTGCCCCCCCCCCCACGCACAATCTTACAACTTCAAAGTCTACAAGGCAAGGCAAACTTCTTATGATGCTTCATCGCCAACTATGCCGAAATCACCAAAGGATTTACGCGTTAACTAAGAAAGATGTTCCCTTTTTCTGGGACGAAGCCGCTCAACGCTCTTTCGATGCATTAAAACACGCCCTCACAACCGCACCTCTGCTACGACCACCTAACTACAACAAATATTTCTTATTATATCTGGTTGCCGCAGAGTCAACTATAGGCATTGTTTTAGTCCAGGAAGATGATTCGTTTTCAGAATACGTGATCTATTACCTGAGCCGAGGCCTCATAGGACCGGAACTCAATTATTCTCATATTGAAAAACTTGCATTGGCAGCAGTTCATGTTGTTCAACGGTTCCGTCACTATGTTTTGTTTCACAAGACCACCATCATTGTTGTCGTGAATCCATTCCAATACATGTTGACACGATGAGTTATAGGTGGAAAAATTAGTAGATGGATGGTCATCCTCCAATAATTTGACTTAGACTTCGTTTCAGCAAATTCCAAGAAGTCATTGGTCTTCGCAAAGCTTATTTCGAAACTTCCGGTTGATTCAGGTGACGTTGTGCCTGAGGACTTGCCTATCTGGGGGGATATGTTTTTGATTGAATCTTCAAACCCCTGGTACAGAGATATACTTATCTATCTCCAGACTTTGAAGTACCCCACCTCTGCTTCTCGTGACGAGCATCGGCGGATACACCATCAGGCTAAGAATTATCTCATACTCAATGATACATTGTATCGGAGAGGTGTAGACTGCATCTTGTGTCGATGTCTCACTCATGAGGAGGCCGTCATAGTGCTCAACGATTGTCATACCAGAGCTTGTGGCGGTCATTTATCTGGGTTGGAAACAACCCAAAAGATTCTACGGGCAGGTTACTTCTGGCCGACACTTATCAAAGATTGTATCGAATCGGTCAAGAAGTGCCATCCATGCCAAGTCTTCTCTCGGAAGATGAGGGCACATCCCGCTCCTATGTTTCCTGTCATCACAGTTGGTACCTTCACTAAGTGGGGGATTGATTACACTACATGCAACCCCCCGTCAGCAAGGGGGCACTGCTATATCATCGTAGCTGTCGACTACTTCACTAAGTGGGTCGAATCTATGCCAACATTTAAAGATGATGGAGAGACTGCGGCTCTCTTCTTATTCAACCAAATTATAGCAAGGTTTGGCGTCCCGAGAGAGATTGTCACTGACCATGGCAGTCACTTTTAGAATCAAATGATGACCGAATTAACGTCAAATCTTGGGTTACGGAAGGAACATTCATCACCTTAATACCCCCAAGCCAGTGGGCAGGTGGAAGTTGTAAACAAAACTCTTAAGACGATTCTACAGCGAACTATCAACACAGCCAAGTCAAATTGGAATTTGATGTTATACTCGGCATTATAGGCTTACCGAACATCTGTTAAGACTGCAAGCAGTTTCTCACCTTTCCAACTCGTTTACGGGCTGGAGGTAGTCTTGCCCATCGAATGTCAAATACCATCTCTGAAATTGGCAGTACAGTTATTGCCAGACACTTCTCCACTTGAAAAGCGGTTAGTATACCTTGATCAACTTGATGAGAAGTGTCGCGATGCGGCCCTGGCCAATGAGGTTCATAAACATAAGTTCAAGTGTCAATATGATAGGTCCTTTCGTCCTCAGATTTTTTCTGAGGGCGACCTTGTCCTGGTCTATGACCAAGACAAGGACCCCCTCGGGGCAAGAAAGTTTAAACCCATGTGGTTCAGACCCTTCATTATAAAAGAGGTATTAAAAAAGGGTGCTTATCATTTGGTTCATTTTGAAGGGAATGCTTTGGCGGAGCCTAGAAATGGGCTCTACCTCAAGAAGTATTACTCATAGATAGGTCACTATGGGTAACTTTTTGTAACATATGTATAGTCTTTGTACTATTACATTTTTACGTTTCTTTTACAAATGTTATGAACGTGTCATTGATGTTATCTTTCATCAATATGGCAGATGTCAAGTGAGTCCGAGGTGTTAGTTGGGTATGCATACGGTGCTAATCGACACACGCGGAGGCTTACCTCCGTAGCTTGGGTGATTTTTACACCACAAGGTCAGTTGTTATCTTCCAGAGGTATATGCTTAGGTGACACCACAAATAATGTCACCGAGTATAGTGCAATTATTGAGTTGCTTCGTGATTCCTTGTCATTGGGTATCTCTCATTTCCAAGTCTATCTCGACGCTCAACTGGTTGTGTCGCAGCTAAACAGAATATATCGGGTTCATGATCCAACTTTACGCCGACGATTCCTTAGGGTACATCTCTTAGAACGCAACTTTGATTATATTACATATTTTCATGTTCCTAGGAGATTAAACCAAATTATAGATACTCTAGCTAATCAGATTTTAGATTGGCATCTCGCCCACATATAAAAAGAACATGGACATAAACATGTAAATACATTTTTTTCACACAAAATCCATAAGACACAAAAAACACAAAAACCATATATAAACATCATAAAATACTCAGAGTACATAGATGGACGAAGCGCCTCAAAGATGGGAATAGTAACAAGTCACCGAGATTATGGCCTCAAAAAATATATACAAGTAGGTGCTCGTGGCACATAAAGAGTCTAAATCTGTTCAGGGCCTATGGGCCCTGTTATAATCATCAACGGCACGGGCTAAACGCCTAAACAATCGGACCCATGTCCGAGGTGCCCCCACAACATGAGGCTGCATGGATGGCGGCAGGTCCTCTATCTCTGCCATCGGGACTATGCGAGTGAGTGCAGTAAAGTTCTACTCAATTCATCTAAGGACCCTCTCGGCCTCTCCGGATGGAAGGTTCCCTGCTACTGTTGCTCCCCCAGCGGCGGCAGCCGCAGCCTCTAGCCGTGGACGACGCATGTTCCATGCATAGTCGGCAAGTCACACAGGTCCCACATATGCATACAACAAACGTATATGTCAAATACTTTGGCATACAAAAAAATGATATATCTAACAAAAAGACATAAAAATTACATATGCAAACAAAAAAACTACAAAGGTGGAGACTTACCCATCTCCCCTTGGTCCTCACCAATAGGCACGGGTATCTCTAGATCTCTAGAGAAGTCTATCCCCGCATATGGGTAGTCCACGATAGTAGGGATCTGTCGTGATAGCCAAGCAAAGAATTCATCATCAAAGGCCTCAACGGTCCTTCCACCACCCTGTTGCGGCTGTAACACTGCCCATCTACACACTGCAAGGAAAGAGGCTAGATGTCCTCGTACTACAACCCGAGGACTGAAACACATAACTCTCTCAAAAAATAATGAACACAAGATAGTCCCCAACCCGAAGTTCCTCTGTGTCCGTTGTCGACAATCTATCAATTGCCTCTTCATACACTCCAGCAGTGTGGTACTCCAATCAAAAATTTGTGCATTCATGCACTGGATAGCACAGTTCATATGTGCCTTGATGCACAGCGACTGAGCCGGTAATCCGCCCAATAAGTAACAAGATAGTCTGTAGTGCTAAGTTGGTAATCTTGCTAATGGGTACATGGGAACTCGTACGTTCGGTCCCAGCCTCACAGTACTCATCTATCAACTTCGATATCTTGCTCGGTCCCGCAGGAAAAGTCTGGAAGTTGACTGGTTCCCCTCTCCTTAAGAGGCCAGTCAGAAAGTAAATGTCCTTGGTGGTGGGCACCAATGATTGCCCCTCTAGCATAAACGCCTCTGCATCAGGATGCCAGTAATCAATCAAGTCATTCAGTAGCCTTGGTTGTGCATGCATAAACAAACATAGGAAGAATTTGAGTAAACCACATTGCATTAACACGGCCACAACATTCGGATCAGCAGCAACCAACTCATTGATTGCCTCATGCTCCCTTTCCCTCCACTGGACATACATCCTACCAACACAACAAGGTAAAGAAGAGTCAATACGTTTTTTAGTTTTCTTTTCCATCAATGAGGGGGGGTACACGTGGGCTGTACAAGTGACAGTCGCATGTACACGCGTGCAGGCTTTATTCTGCACGCGTGTACACGCAGGCTGTCTTTGGACAACCCATGTGTACCTAGGGCCGACCTTTTTAAGGTCGACACCCACCCAAAAAATAAATTAAATGCTTAAATTGAAGTATTGAATAGCTAGATAAGGGAGTTTGTACTTACTTGGTCCAAGAAGAAGTTCGTTTCGTCCACTGTAGCTCCCATAATCACTATCTTTGGCAAAGGGGGTCTTTTGGCTCTAGAGTCAATTTCCAAATCAACAATGGTGATAATGAGCTGCCAGCTTCTATTTATAGACTTTTTGGCCTCTTTTTGTCACTTTTTTGGCCCCCCTTATCAATTTCTTTATACCAAAAACCATTTAGAATGATCTAGGAGTTATATGGAAGGGATTTGATCAGGTATTGGGACTTTTTTTTTTGAGTTTCGAAAAAAAAAATATTGACGGTCCATAATTTTTTATTTTTTTTTTCAAAAATCAACTTGAGCATATAGGTTAGGATACCACCCCAACTTTTACATCTCGTTGCTTTTTTCTTGTGCTATAGGATCGATCCCATCTGGTTGTGACACATAACCGTCATATCTTCTCTATAAGTGTCGCAACTTGGTGGTAGAGCTTACCAGAACATGGATGCCCTAGGTAGGTCCTGGTTGCATTACGGTGTCCATGCCGTTTCTAAAAACACTGTAGGCTTGGGAGTCCGTATAGTCTTTCCTGAATATGATTTTGAGCCTCATTTGCATGAGTCTTTTTCACTCTTTGCTTTACCCTCAGGACTCCCAAAAAATAATGGGTCTCCTTTTAAGCCCTTTTACGACCCTCTAAACATGAAAATATTGTTGAGCGATCTTGTGATATTTCACGCTCGTTAAACTGAAATTTGAAGTCACGTCTGTCTGGCGGTAGTTTACCTCTTTTTCGGTCCAGATGGTCAACTGTACGAACAAAGGTATACTCTATCGAATTCCCATTCTTTAGAAGAGTACTCTCAGGTATAATTTTATTCCTTTTTCGAGCCTGAGGGACTAAATTTACAAAAAGAAACCCCCACGTAGTCCATAGTTAAGCTCTTTTCAGACTCCCTAAAATTGAAAAGATCGCTGAGTGACCTTATTCTTTTACACACGTTAAATTGGTCTAGAATAATATTCCTGACGAAGTCCATAGTTAATCCTTTTTTCAGACTCCTTAAAAGTGAAAACATAGTCGAGTGATCTTGTCCTTGTCACACTCGTTAAAATGGTTTTGAATTGACGTCTAATCGGTGCTAGTTTATCCCTTTTTCGAACCGAATAGACTATTGTCGAAAAAGGTACCCTAGTGGGGTCTCCTTTTATGCTTTTTCAGACTCTCTAAATATGAAAAACCACCGAGCTTACCTTCTCTGGGCTCGTTAAACTTAAATCGAAGGGTGTTACCATTGTGTGTTTTATCAACCGCATTTGCATACCTTATCCACTAGTCTTGTGACAGTTTGCTTCTGCGTCTTAACACCTTTGGCCGCTGAAGGATTTTTCTCAAGTATCATTTTACCAGAACATCAATATTGTCCTTGTGCCTTGAGATTGTATGTTTGCAGTACTCGTTCCTCCATTGTAACGTAATATTCCTTCATTCTTTTTCAAAAATGATCAAAAAGAACAAAAAAATCAAATATACCCCAAAAAGAGGATGGGAAAAGTATTTTCTTTATTGGCAGCATAATGAGTCACCCTTGGATAAAGCACATCTGTCCATTTGATCATCAGACTATGGGATGTAGTACGAACTTAGGAAGTTTTTCTTGCTATATAGAGTTGTATCCTACACCGTTTGGTTACTCTTCCAAACATATGGAGAGTTTGCATTGCCTCCTGCTTCGTAGACTTATGATTAACATATATGTTGCTTGATTTTTATCACTTGTCATGCTCTTGTCCAAGGGAAGTTTGTCACTAAGCCTGATTCGGCCCCTCTACAATATGTCTCTTGTTTGCATACCCAGCCATCCTGAACGTCCAATCAAGTCCTTGTTCAAAATCACTGAAGCCTTCAGTCCGATCATCAAGATTATCAAGTTCATATTACACTCCTACCCGAGTTTTAGAAGATTTTGAAGTTGTTTCTCGAGCTCTGAAGTACAGCCATCAGGCTGAATCAGCTTCTAGAAGAGGGGTACTATATATGTATATCTTTCTGATTTCGACATGTATCTCCGCTGTGTATTATTCGCGGCTACACTTTATAGTTATTTGACATGGATCTACAGTGTATTTGACTGGTAGCCATGGTTCTATTTTATCCCGAGCATGGGTATGCCCGCCTCGGTGAGACATTTGTTATTTTGTAGATGGCACCTCCTGGTTCCTGATCCTTGGGCTCACTCATTCAGCACATCAGTATAGATTGGTAAAAGATTGGTAATGTATTTCGGCCATCAGATGCTCTTTTGACCTCACACATTAGGGGGCATCTGTTATAACCCTAAATTGCACCACACATGCTTACCTGGCATCAGGCCAACTCATATCCATTCATTGCCAAAACATCTGTTGAACAACTCTTTTGAAATCCTCTTGTGTCAAGGCCCACGTGCCCTAACCCATTACTGCACGCGTGTGCACGCTGGATGGCTCACTACAGCCCGCGTGTACCTAAAAAAGCACGAAAAAAGGAAAGTTGCCGATGGAACAAAAATCTATGGATCAGTTAACTAAAACTCCTGGCCATGCATGGCCAAGAGTTTGTCCAAAACCCTAGCTCCTTCTAGCCTATAAAAGAAGGGGTAGGGGTATCATTTGGAGGAGGAAAAAATATAGCAAAGAAACTCTACCCATTTACGTAATCCATTGTCCCAACCCTTTAGCCTTTCCTCATGCCAAAGGAGATTTAAGTCAAAGAAGTTGGAGGACAGAAGAAGAGGAGCCCAGGATCAAGATCAAGGAGCAGTGGCTGGTCTCGACTTTGATTGCAAGTTGATTCATTTTTCAAGTAATAAAGAATACTTTTCCCGTCCCAATGCATGAGTTATCTATGGTTTGCTTAATTTATGCTTAATTTATAACCCTTTATTATAGAAGTAGCATGCATGCATTGTTTTCATATGTCTTGATTGCAGGTCATCTGTGGAAGGAGAAGCACAAGAAAGTGGTCATAGCGCAACGGAGGATCTACATCAAACGTCGGTAACCAGGTTATTAGTCCTTTTATATGTATGTATTGTAAAAGAGGGGTTTAAGTTTTGGGTTGTAGGTTAAAAAGTAATTTCTTTACGGTCAAAATCTGCATGCAAGCCTGACCCTAGTTTGCTAGTCCGTATGGTATTTTTCCCAAAAACAATACCATATCACTGAGACCATTCAAAAGTGAATTTTTGGCTTTGGAATTATTCTCACCGAGTTTCACTGCTTTGTCATTTGTTGGTGGAACTGTCGGTGTTGTGTATCCATCTACAATTGATTGCCAAACTTGAAATCCCTGTGTATATATGTCTTCATACTTATGCTCCAAAAAGAATACTTTTGTCCATCAAACTGTGGTATTACATTTTTACACGAGTTGGTACTCTCCATGATCTACCTTTCTGTGGTCAAACAGATTTCTGAAGGAACCCGCTCTGAAACCAATTGTTGGATTACTGAGAGGGGGGGTGAATCAGTAATAGCTTAATTATAATCCTTTTTCTTCAAATGTTATATCAATGTAGAATTATTATCCAATAATGAGAAATAAGAAATAAACAATCACACACATACACAGTACACTAGTGTTTTACATGGAAACCCAAATCGAGAGAAAATCACAGAATGCTTTTTCTTATATGTCTTAAATAATTACATTCATTGGAAGCACCAAATTCCCTTGTTTTCCAGCTGCAACTGGAAGGAGACTCCAAACCCCTGGTTTCTCAGGATACAACTTGAGGGAAGCTCCAACTTCCCAATTCTCTGGCTACAACCCCCTATGTTCTTTGACTACAACCGAAAGGTGGCTACAACCACCTATCCTTGCCCCATCCAACCGCCTTGAAGTAGAAGTAGAATGATGGAACCATTGTCAACCTATCACTGTGAGATATATTGTTGTACAACTATATCAACCTATACCACTTCTTTGTATCCAATCTGTACATTTTCCTTGTAATCAAACCATACTTGAACTGAACATGTATATACAAAAATACAATAGATACACGACCTGTAGTGATGCAGCCTGCGTATGTACGCACTCTATCTATTATGCAGTCTGTGTATGCCTTCTAAAACTAGGGTTTCCTTTCACTTGAAAACTTTTTACCCTTTGTAATTTCTTTCACATAGATCTGTAACATGTCACTGTATCCAGACTGTAACTGTACCATGTGCATTCATCCTCATACATAACCTCTACTCAAGGAAAGTATGTCTCTCTCTAGTCATGTTCCATATAGGTATGTGTAATCATGAACAAGTATAATATCCCTCACATGATCTTAGTCATCAACCCCTTTTTGATATTCAATTTCTCAATACATCAATAAATACAAGATCTCAACCATGTACCATAAAAAATCTTAGCCATATGCCAAGAAATACAATATGTGCCTCAACAAGAAATATCAATGATAAATATACCAGCACTGTATTTCTATATATCTGACTTATACAGAAGATCCCATGTAGCCACTAGTCTCTTTAGGGAGAATCCTCAAATATTCATTGTCATTCCTCATGCATACATAAAAATCCAACTATTCACATAAATAAGACATACCTTTTGAACCAATGGATGGATCTGATGTATCTGAGCACTCTAGACCTTCCTGGGAGCTTGATCTCAGAATCTAGAACCTATGCACCTTCATTTTCTCAAGTTTCATGGCTTTACCAACATGTAATCACCCTATACACAGTCAACCCATCTACATACTCACCCTATACACAACCATCCTATGTATACCTTCAATGTATATGCATCCTATACAAAGACAACCCGCGTA
Organism: Picea engelmannii; assembly: GCA_009831015.1. Lineage (NCBI taxonomy): Eukaryota > Viridiplantae > Streptophyta > Pinopsida > Pinales > Pinaceae > Picea > Picea engelmannii. The sequence goes on along the minus strand of ML778435.1, from coordinate 466,653 downwards.
TGCATCAGAAAATAGGGTTTTCTATGAATCCAAGAATTTTGTCGTCAACCCTTCATGCTACCTCAGACGTTCGCCACTTCAGATGTATCCACAAGTATTTACAAGAAGCTTTACATAAGAAAAATAGATATACAATATGTACAAGTGTGGTCTTAATGAGTGATCTTTTCCTCTTATTTATATCTTCATGTAGCATTACACTCTCCTTATTTTAGGGCTTCTTCATTTAAAATAAAAAAAAATTCAAATAACTTTGAACCTTGGGGGATTCTATAAGACTCATGAGGGGTTCTCCAACTTCATATGGTCATAAATCTCTAATCGTGAGGAGTTATGTGATTTTCCACATACCACCATAAATGGCATGACAAGAACTATCCATCTAGGATAGTTTTGTTGACAAATTGATTGTTCTTCATCTCATTATTCCACAATTAAGCATGGGTTATCTCACTCCACAAAGTGTCTTTTTGTGAGGGATTTCACCATAAGGGGAGAACTTTGGTGTTCATCCATATTTACTTCTTATCAACCATGACAAAACAATAACGAGTCATCTTTACATCAAACAATATTGGGTCCATTACCCAAACCTTTGTGCTACGGGGCTTTCTTCAAGGGTTGACATCAATGGAAACCAACCTTTATCAACAATATCCCCCTTTGGCATTGATGACAACACTCTGATGCAATATTGAAACCATATCACTCATGCTCCCCCTGGAACCATGCCTCCATCCTCTGCATATGATAAATCTGCTCCCCCTGGAACCATGTCTATGTTCTCTATATTTGATACATATGCTCCCCCTGGAACCATGCCTCTGTCCTCTGCATCTAATAAATATCTACCCCTTTTTCATCAATGGAAAAGGTATCTTTCCATCTGGGGCTGCTCCCCCTGACGGAACTATCCTTTCATGGTGCTTCCTCATGTAAATCTAAGAAATATAATATAAACATTCAAAAATCATTCATTTTGGAGTAGAAATAACTCCAAGTCTTTGACGAATATATTCAAAGGCTTCCCATGGAAGTGGTTTTGTAGAGATATCTTCCACTTGTTCTTTTGTGCCCACATACTCAACACTGATATTCTTTTCTGCAACTTGTTCCCGTAGAAAATGATACTTTATTGGAATGTGCTTCATCTTGGAGTGAATCACTGGGTTTTTCGAGATACTGATGGTTCTTGTATTATCAAAATATATTGGAATGGACTCATCATACTCAACCTGCATATCTATCAACATTTGTTTCATCCAAAGAACCTGTGTACAACATGATGTTGTTGCAATATAATCTGCCTCAGCTGTAGATAAAAATATTGATGATTGTTTCTTTCTTAGCCATGATACTAAACACTCACCCAAGTAGAACGTTGCTCCACTGGTGCTTCGTTGGTCATCAATACAACCTGCCCAATCTGCATATGTGTAGGAAATAAGTGATAAATCCTTTCTTTTTGGATACCATAATCCAAACTCTTTTGTTCCTTTGATATATATGAAAATCCTTTTCACTGTTAATACATGTGATTCCTTTGGTGTTGCTTAAAATTGTGCCACTTGTCCAACTGCCTGCATTACATCTGTTCTAGATGTTATCGCATATAGTAGGCTTCCATTCATTGACATGTATTGCCTCTAATCTGTAGACTTTGAATCATCATCTTTGTTCAATTTGCAACTGGTTTGCATGGGAGTGATAACTGGTTTGCAATCTTCCATTCTCAACTTCTTTAGCATTTCTCTTATATACTTGGTTTGAGAAATAAAAATTCCTTGGTTGCTTTGACATATCTGAAGTCCTGGAAAGAAGGATAGTTCTCCAAGTAATGAAATTTCAAATTAATTTTGCATATCTTTGAACATTTTTGGCTTAACCTATCATCATCACTACCAAAAATAATATCATCAATAAACTTCAATTAATAAAATATTGCATTGACTTACCTTGATGTAGAGGTTGTTTTCTGGACTTCCTTTTCTAAACCCTACCTGCTATAGATACTTATCCATTCTAGAGTACCATGCACTAGGAGCCTATTTTAGACCATACAGGGCCTTATTTAATTTACACACATAATTTGTGTTCTCTGACAACTAAAATCCTTCTGGTTGTTCAATGTAGACTTCTTCTTCAAGTTCTCCATTCATAAAAGATGGTTTTACATCCATCTGATATACTTTAACATTTTTAGAGAATGCATAAGCTAAAATCAAACAGATTGCTTCCATTCTAGCAACTGGGGAAAATGTCTCTTCAAAGTTGTTTCCTTCAATCTGTGCATATCCTTTACATACCAATCTATCTTTGTTCCTTGTAACCTGTCCATATTCATTCAATTTATTCTTGAAAACCCATTTTGTGTTGATCACATTCTTATTCTTTGGTCTTGGAACCAATTCCCAAGTGTCATTTTTATCTATTTGATCCAATTCTTCATCCATGGACTTATTCCAAAATTCATCCTTCCTGGCTTCTTCAAAACATTTTGGTTCAATTGTAGATAAGAGTGCCAGGTGTGTTTGTTCTGGTGAACATATTTTTCTTCTAGTCTCAACTCTTGCATCTTTGTTCCCGATAATTTGATATGAAGGATGATTCTTTTGTACTCATTTAGTGTGTGTCTTTGGAGACACTTGCTGAACTTTCTCTTCTGCTTCTGTCGGATTCTCTTCATCTTCCTCTTCTACTTCTTTTTCATCTTCTTCTTCGAAAAGTTGTTCCATTGATTTGTTTTCGTATTCCTTTGATTTTGGTATGCATGTTTCATCAATTGTTATGTTGATGCTTTCCACAAATTTGTTTAATCTTAGATTGTAACACCTATATGATTTCCTTGTACTTGAGTAACCAACAAGTATTCCTTTGTCCACACGAGAGTCAAACTTTCCCATTCTTCCATCTTCTCTTTTGATGTAGCATTTGCTTCCAAAAACTCTGAAGTGCTTCACATTTGTTGGTCTTCCTTTCCATAGCTCGTAGGGAGTTTTATCAGTGTTGTTTATGAGCATTACTCTATTTTGAATGTGAACTATTGTATGCACTTCCTGTGTCCAAAATATATCTGTCAATTTGGAATCCATTATCATTGTTCGAGCCATTTCCTGTACTGTCCTATTCTTTTTTTCAACAACTCCATTTTGTTGAGGTGTCGTAGCAAAGGAGAATTGCCTTTTTATTCCATGATTTCTGCAGTAGTCCTTAAATTCCTTTGAAGTTAACTCTCCTCCATTATCATATCTCAAGCATTTGATTCTTGAATCCATCTCGTTTTCAACCATTTCCTTGTAGATCTTGAAGTTTTCAAAAGCTTTTGACTTGTTCTTGAGAAAGAAAACTACAGTCATTCTTGTATAATCATCAACTAATAACATAAAATATCTCTCACCTTTTAATCCCTTTGTTGTCGTTGGTCCAACTAGATCAATATGAACAATTTCCAGTGGCCTTGTTGTTGAATATTCCTTTGATTTGAACCTGATCTTTGTTTTCTTTCCTTGTTGACAATGCTTGCATAAACTGTTGGTTGGTTTTGTTATCTGGGGAATTTCTCTGACTGTTTCTCTTTTTCTGACTTTGATAAGGTTATCAAAATGAATGTGACCCATTCTTTTGTGCCATAGCCAACTTTTATCTTCCTTTCCTAGACAACACTTTTCATTTCCAATTTCACTTAACACATATATGTTGTTTGAAGTTCTTGCAGCTATACCGACCAATTTCTGTGAACCTTCTCTTCTTATCTCACACTTTTTTGAATCGAAAGTAAATTTATGACCTTGGTAACACATTTGACTCACACTTAGAAGATTATGTTTCATATCTTCTACCAGCAGAACATTTTGTGCCTTTTCATTCTTGTTCCCAATTCGAACTGTTCCTTCTCCAATGATTTTGGTTGAATTATCATTTCTGAAGGAGACTGATCCATTTCTTTCCTTTCACAATGCAAGAAATTTGTCTCTATCACCTATCATGTGTTTTGAACACTCACTGTCAACATACCAACCATGTTTCTTCTTCTTATCTTGTAGAGTGACTATGCATTCTTCATTGCTATACTAATCTTGCTTTCTTATTTCTGAGGTTCTTATCCGTGACTGTTGCTATTTTGTTGAGACTCTTTAGGAGGGACTGTCATTCTACAATCTTTGGCCATGTGTCCAAAGTTGTTACATTTGTAGCATTCCACTTCAGTGCTCAAGGATTCAAACCTATTGTAAATTTTTCTTTGTGTTTCACTAGGTCTTCTTGAATAACCCCTTTGTTTATTACTCTCAAAGTTGTTATTGTTCCTGTTGTTAGCTCTGCAATTTACAACTTTATGTCCAAAATTATTACATGCATAACATAAACCAAAAAATATAGTTTGATACCTGGGAGTTGAAGATCTTATGAAAGGAGGTTCTCTTATGAATCCTTCTTATTCTTGAGACCTATATGTCTGTTGTTAATTATGAAATCTGAATCTTCTCGGTGGAGGAGTGTCCCTGTAATCTTCCTTGTATATCTTCATGTCCCCTTTGATTGTTTCTGCATAGATTTTTGTATTTGTTTCTTGCTCTGTTGTTTTGGAGCTTGATCAATTTTCTATCTGATTGTATCCAAGTCCAGACTTGTCAAGATGATATTTTTGACTGTTGCTAATGTCATCCAAAACTTTTGAACTATTCTGCATATTTTTCTTTTGAATATCCTTTCTTAATGTGTCAATCTCTGCTTCCAAGTTTCCTATGATCCTGTCCTTTTGCTTCTAGATGTTCTTTGGGTGCTTCTTCAATTATGTTATCTTCTTCTATTTGAACTTTCAATTTTGTGATCATTTTTTCTAGTTCTTGAGTGTCTTCCCTTTTGTCTAGTTCTGCTTGTATTTTCTTGTTCTTCTTCTTTTCTCTTCTGATAACTTCTATGGAACACATTAATTCTTCTCGAAAATCAACTTCTTCCTCTTCAATTTCTTCTTCAAATTCTTCTTTGGCTTGTTCATATTCTTCTTCGGAGTCTTCTTTGTCAGAGTCTTCTTCCATGAATAGAACTCTTCCTGTCTCACTATCACTGACTTCATTTTCATCTAATGATGAGATGTCTTCTTTGATGCATAAGCTTTTCTTGAAATCTTTCTTTGTAGTTATTTTTCCTTTATATGTGTTTTTTCCTTTTGAGTAACCTTCATCATTCATCTTTTTATTATGAGGACATTTGTTAACAAAATGACCAATAGTATCACAATTAAAACAAATTAAAAGAATATTACCTCTATACCTACCGTTGGTTTCGTTGTTCAGTCTTTTGATGAAGTTGGCCACTTCTTCATCATCTTCTGAGACATCGATGTTGTTGTTATATTCTTCTTGTTCCTTTTTATTTTGTTGTGATATTTTATATGCTTTGAAGGCTTCTTCTTTTACATCTGGATTTTCATGTTTAGTTCTCATCTCATATGCTGTGAAGATTCCATGTAGTTCGTCCATGCTTATTGATTTTAGATCTGATATTTATTCTAGTGCTGATATCTTAGGGTTGAATCTCATAGGAAGAGATCTTAGTACATTTTGAACAATTATAGATTCTTCGATTTCTTCTCCCAATCCTATGATTGCATTCATTGTTTCATCGACTCGTAAGAAGTAGGTTGTGATATCTTCATCTTCCTTCATTTTTAGTTGTTCGAACTAACCTATGTAAGTTTGAAGCTTTGTTGCTCTGACTTTTGAATCTCCTTCATAAATATTTTGAAGCTTGTCCCAAATCTCTTTAGGAGATTTACAATGTGCAACTTTGGTGAATACCGTATCACTGAGACAATTCAAAAGTGAATTTTTGGCTTTGGAATTATTCTCACTGAGTTTCACTGCTTTGTCATTTGTTGGTGGAACTTTTGGTGTTGTGTATCCATCTACAATTGATTACAAAACTTGAAATCCCTGTGCATATATATGTGTGTGTGTGTGTGTGTGTGTGTGTGTGTGTGTCTTCATCCTTGTGCTCCAAAAAGAATACTTCTATCCATCAAACTATGGTATTCCATTTTTATATGAGTTGGTACTCTCCATGATCTATCTTTCATTGGTTAAACTGATTTCTGAAGGAAGTCGTTCTAAAACCAATTATTGGATTACTGAGGGGGGGTGAATCAGTAATAGCTTAATTATAATCCTTTTTCTTCAAATGTTATATCAATGTAGAATTATTATCCAATAATGAGAAATAAAAAATAAACAATCACACACATACACATTACACCAGTGTTTTACATGGAAACCCAAATCGAGAGAAAACCATGGAATTATTTTTCTTATATGTCTTGAAGAATTACATTCATTGGAAGCACCAACTTCCCTTGTTCTCCAACTACAACTGGAAGGAGGCTCCAACCCCCTGGTTTCTCAGGCTACAACCTGAATGAAGCTCCAACTCCCTAATTCTCTAGCTACAACTGAAAGGAGGCTACAACCCCCTATGTTCTCTGGTTACAACCGGAAGGTGGCTACAACCACCTATCCTTTCGCCGTCCAACTGCCATGAAGTAGAAGTAGAATGATGGAACCGCTGTCAACCTATCACTGTGAGATATACTGTTGTATAACTGTATCAATCTATACCACTGCTCTGTATCCAATCTATACAACTGCCCTGTAATCAAACCGTACCTGAACTGAACATGTATCTACAAAAATATAACATATACGTGACTTGTAGTGATGCAGCCCTCATATGTACGCACCCTATCTGTTATGTAGTCTACATATGCCTTCTAAAACTAGGGTTTCCTTTCACTTGAAAACTTTTGACTGTTTGTAACTTATTTCACATAGATCTGTAACCTGTCACTATATCCAGACTGTAACTGTACCCTATGCATTCATCCTCATACATAACCTCTACTCAAGGAAAGTATGTCTCTCTCTAGTCATGTTCCATATAGGTATGTGTAATCATGAACAAGTATAATATTCCTCACATGATCTTAGTCATCAACCCCTTTCTGATATTCAATTTCTCAATACATCAATAAATACAAGATCTCAACCATGTACCATAAAACATATTATCCATATGCCAAGATATACAAGATGTGCCTCAACAAGAAGTATCAATGATAAATATACTAGCACTGTATTTCTGTAGATCTGACTTATACAGAAGATCCCATGTAGCCCCTAGTCTCTCTAGGGAGAATCCTCATATCTCCATTGCCATTCCTCATGCATACATTAAAATCCAACTATTCATATAAATAAGACATACCTTTTGAACCAATGGATGGATCTGATGTATTTGAGCACTCTAGACCTTCCTGGGGGCTTGATCTCAGAATCTAGAACCTTTGCACCTTCATATTCTCAACTTTCATGTCTTTATCAACATGTACTCACCCTATACAAAGTCATCCTGCATACATACTCACCCTATACACAGCCAGTCCATGTATACCTTCAATGTATACACACCCTATACATAGACAACTCGCGTATGCATCAGAAAATAGGGTTTTCTGTGAATCCGAGAATTTCGTCGTCAACTCTTCGTGCTACCTCAGACGTTCACCACTTCAAATGTATCCACGGGTATTTACAAGAAGCTTTACACAAGAAAATTAGATATACAATATGTACAAGTGTGTTCTTAATGATTTATCTTTGCCTCTTATTTATATCTTCATGTAGCATTACACTTTCCTTATTTTAGGGCTTCTTCATTTAAAATAAATTATTTTTCAAAGCACTTTGACCCTTGGGGGATTCTATAAGACTCATGAGGGGCTCTCCAACTTCATATGGTCATAACTCTCTAACCTTGAGGAGTTATGTGTCGTTCCACATATGACCAAAAATGGCATGACAAGAACTATCCATCTAGGATAGTTTCACTGACAAATTCATTGTTCTTCATCTCATTGTTCCACAATTAAGCATGGGTTCTCTCACTTCCCAAAGTGTCTTCCCATGAGGAATTTCACCATAAGGGGACCACTTTGGAGTTCATTCATATTTAATTCTTATCAACCATGACAAGTCACAAAACAATAATGAGTCATCTTTACATCAAACAATCTTGGGTACATTACCCAAACCTTTGTGCTACGAGGCTTTCTTCAATGGTTGACATCAATGGAAACCAACATTTATCAACAATCTCCCCCTTTGGCATTGATGGAAACACTCTGATGCAATATTGAAATCATATCACGCATGCTACCCCTGGAACCATGCCTCTGTCCTCTGCATATGATAAATCTTCTCCCTCTGGAACCATGCCTATGTCCTTTGTATCTAATAAATCTTCTCCCCTTAGAACCATGCCTCTGTCCTCTACATCTGATAAATCTCTCCCCCTTTGTCATCAATGGAAAAAGTATCTTTCCATCCGGGGCTGCTCCTCCTGATTGAACTGTCATCTCATGGTGCTTCCTCGTGTAAATCTAAGACATATAAGATAAGAATTCAAAAATAATTCAAAAAGCATTCATTTTGGAGTAGAAATAACTCCAAGTCTTTGGAAAATATATTCAAAGGCTTCCCATGGAAGTGGTTTTGTACAGATATCTGCCACTTGTTTTTTTGTGCCCACATACTCAACTCTGATATTCTTTTCTGCATCTCGTTCTCGTAGAAAATGATACTTGATTGGAATGTGCTTCGTCTTGGAGTGTGTCACTTGGTTTTTCGAGATACTGATGGCTCTTTTATTATCACAATAAATTGGAATGGGCTCATCATACTCAAATTGTATATATGTTAGAGTTTGTTTCATCCAAAGAACCTGTGTAAAACATGATGTTGCTGCAATATAATCTTCCTTGGCTATAGATAAAGATACTAATGATTGTTTCTCACTTAGCCATGATACTAAACACTCACCCAAGTAGAACATTGCTCCACTGGTGCTTCATCGGTCATCAATACAACCTGCCCAATCTGCATCTATGTAGGCAATAAGTGATAGATCATTTCCTTTTGGATACCATAATCCAAACTCTTCTATTCCTTTGAGATATCTGAAAATCCTGTTCACTGCTAATACATGTGATTCCTTTGCTGCTACTTGAAATCATGCCACTTGTCCAACTGCCTGCATTACATCTGGTCTGGATGCTATCACATATAGTAGGCTGCCAATAATTGACCTGTATTGCCTCTGATCTGTAGACTTTGAATCATCATATTTTCTCAACTTGCAACTGGTTTGCATGGGAGTGATAACTAGTATGCAATCTTCCATTTCCAACTTCTTTATCATTTCTCTAATATACTTGGTTTGAGAAATAAAAATTCCTCGGTTTCTTTGACGTATATGAAGTCCCATAAAGAAGGATAGTTCTCCAAGTAACGACATTTCAAATTTGTTTTTCATATATTTTGCAAATTTCTGGCTTAACCTGTCATGATCACTACCAAAAATAATATCATCAGCATAAGCTTCAATTAATAAAATATTACCTTGACTTACCATGATGTAAAGGTTGTTGTTTGCACTTCCTTTTCTGAACCCTGCCTATTGCAGATACTTATCCAGTCTAGAGTACCATGCTCTAGGAGCCTGTTTTAGACCATACAGGGCCTTAATTTACATGCATAATCTGTGTTCTCTGACAACTGAAATCTTTCTAGTTGTTCAATGTAGACTTCTTCTTCAAGTTCCCCATTCGAAAAAGCTAATTTTGCGTCCATCTGATATACTTTAACATTTTTAGATCATGCATAAGCTAAAAGCAAATGGATTGCTTCCATTCTAGAAATTGGGGAAAATGTCTCTTCAAAGTCGATTCCTTCAATCTGTGCATATCCTTTACATACCAATCTAGATTTGTTCCTTGTAACCTGCCCATCTTCATTCAATTTATTCCTAAAAACCCATTTTGTGTCGATCGCATTCTTATTATTTGGTCTTGGAACCAATTCCCAAGTGTCATTTTTCTCTATTTGGTCCAATTATTCATCCATCGCCTTATTCTAAAATCCATCCTTGTTGGCTTCTTCAAAACAGTTTGGTTCAATTGTAGATAAGAGTGCCAGGTGTGTTTGTTCTAGTGAACGGATTTTTATTCTAGTCTCAACTCCTACATCTCTGTTCCTGATAATTTGATCTGAAGGATGATTCTTCTGTACTCATTTACTGGGTGTCTTTGGAGACACTTGTTGAACTTGCTCTGTTGTTTCTGTCGGATTCTCTTCTTCTTCCTCTTCTACTCATTTTTCATCTTCTTCTTCGAAAAGTTGTTCCATTGATTTGTTTTCTTCTTCCTTTGATTATGGTCTGCCTCTTTCATCAATTGTTACATTGATTATTTCCACAAATTTGTTTAATATTAGATTGTAACACTTGTATGTTTTCCTTGTACTTGAGTAACCAACAAGTATTCCTTCATCCACACAAGAGTCAAACTTTCCCATTTTGCCATCTTCTCTTTTGATGTAGCATTTGTTTCCAAAAAATCTAAAGTGTTTCACATTTGTTGGTCTTCCTTTCCATAGCTCGTAGGGATTTTTATCAATGTTGTTTTTGAGCATTACTTTATTTTGAATGTGAACTACTGTATGCACTGCCCATGTCCAAAATATATCTCTCAATTTGGAATCCATTATCATTGTTCAAGACATTTCTTGTACTTTCTTGTTCTTTCTTTCAACAACTCCATTCTATTGACGTGTCGTAGCAACAGAGAATTGTATTTTTATTCCATGACTGCTACAATAGTCCATAAATTCCTTTGAAGTGAACTCTCCTCCATTATAAGATCTCAAGCAATTGATTGTTGAATCCATCTCATTTTCAACCATTTCCTTGTAGATCTTGAAGTTTTCGAAAGCTTCTGACTTGTTCTTGAGAAATCAAACCGCAGTCATTCTTGTATAATCGTCAACTAATAACATAAAGTATCTCTCACCTTTAATCCATTTGTTGTCGTTGGTCCAACTAGATTTGTATGCACAATTTCTAGTGGTCTTTTTCTTGAATATTCCTTTGATTTGAACCTGGTCTTTGTTTGCTTTCCTTGTTGACAATGCTTGCATAAATTGTTGGTTGGTTTCGTGATCTGGGGAATTTCTCTTACTGCTTCTCTTTTGCTTACTTTGACAAGGTTATCAAAATTCATGTGACCCATTCTTCTATGCCATAACCAAATTTCATCTTCATTTCCTAGACAACACTTTTCATTTCCAATTTCACTTAACACATATATGTTGTTTGAAGTTCTTGCAGTTGTACTGACCAAGTTCCATGAACCTTCTCTTCGTATCTCACACTTTTGTGAATCGAAAGTAACTTTATGACCTTGGTCACACATTTGACTCACACTTAGAAGATTGTGTTTCATATCTTCTACCAGTATAACATTTTGTGCCTTTTCATTCTTGTTCCCAATTCAGATTGTTCCTTCTCCAATGATTTTGGATGAATTATCATTTTCGAAGGAGACTGATCCATTTCTTTCCTTTTGCAATGTAAGAAATTTGTCTCTATCACCTGTCATGTGTTTTGAACACCCACTATCAACATACCAACCGTGTTTCTTATGCTTATCTTGTAGAGGGACTGTGCATTCTTCATTGCTATACTGATCTTGCTTTCCTATCCATGTCATTTTATGAGGTTCTTGTCTGTGACTGTTGTTATTATGTTGAGGCTCTTTAGGAGGGATTGTCATTCTGCAATCTTTGGCCATGTGTCCAAATATTTTACATTTGTAACATTCCACTTCAATGCTCAAGGATTCAAAACTTTTGTAAATTGTTCTTTGTGTTTCACTAGGTCTTCTTGAATAACCCCTTTGTTTATGACTCTCAAAGTTGTTATTGTTCCTGTTGTTAGCTCTGCAATTTACAGCTTTATGTCCAAAATGATTACATGCATAACATAAACCAAAAAATATATTTTGATACATGGGAGTTGAAGATATTCTGAAAGGAGGTGCTCTTATGAATCCTTCTTCTTCTTGAGGCCTATCTGTCTATTGTTGATTCTGAAATCTGAATCTTCTTGGTGGAGGAGTGTCCCTGTAATATTCCTTGTATATATTCTTGTCCCCTTTGATTGTTTCTGCATAGCTTTTTGGATTTGTTTCTTGCTCTGTTGTTTTGGAGCTTGATCCCTTTTCTGTCTGATTGTATCCAACTATAGACTTGTCAAGATGAGATTTTTTACTGCTGATAATGTCATCCAATACTTTTGATATATTCTGCATATTTTTCTTTTGAATATCCTTTCTTAATGTGACAATCTCTACTTCCAAGTTTCTGATGATCACGTCCTTTTCTTCTAGTTGTTAATTGAGTGCTTCTTCAATTCTTTTATCTTCTTCTATTTGAACTTTCAATTTTGTGATCATTTTTTCTAGTTCTTGAGTGTCTTCCTTTTTGTCTAGTTCTGCTTGTAGTTTCTTGTTCTTCTTCTTTTCTCTTCTGATAACTTCTATGGCACACATTAATTCTTCTCGAAAGTCAACTTCTACCTCTTCAATTTCTTATTCGACTTCTTCATATTCTTCTTTGGAGTCTTCTTTGTCAGAGTCTTTTACTACCATGAATAGAATTCTTCCTGTCTCACTGTCACTGACTTCATCTTCATCTGATGATGAGATGTCTTCTTTGATGCATAAGTTTTTCTTGAAATCTTTCTTTGTAGTTCGTTTTCCTTTATATGTGTATTTTCCTTTTGAGTAACCTTCATAATTTCTCTTTTTCTTATGAGGACATTTGTTAGCAAAATGATCAATACTATCACAATTAAAAATAAATAAAGGAAGCTTACCTCTTTACCTACCGTTGGTTCCCTTTTTCAGTCTTTTGACGAAGTTGACCACTTTTTCATCATCTTCCGAGACGTCGTTGTTGTTGCTATATTCTTCTTGTTTTTTTTTCTTTTGCTGTGATCTTTTGGATGCTTTGAAAGCTACTTATTTTACATCTAGATTTTCCTGTTCAGTTCTCATCTCATATGTTGTGAAGATTCCACGCAGTTCGTCCATGCTTATTGAGTTTAGATCCGATCTTTCTTGTAGTGCTAATATCTTAGGGTTGAATATCATAGGAATAGATCTTAGTACCTTTTGAACAATTACAGATTCTTCAATTTCTTCTCCTAATCCTATGATTGCATTCACTGTTTCATCAACTTGTAAGAAGTAGGTTGCGATATCTTCATCTTCCTTCATTTTTAGTTGTTCGAACTGACCTCTGTAATTTTGAAGCTTTGTTGCTTTGACTTTTGAATCTCCTTCGTAAATATTTTGAAGCTTGTCCCAAATCTCTTTAGCAGATTTACAATGTGCAACTTTGGTGAATACCGTATCACTGAGACCATTCAAAAGTGCATTTTTGTCTTTGGAATTATTCTCACTGAGTTTCACTGCTTTGTCATTTGTTGGTGGAACTGTTGGTGTTGTGTATCCATCTACAATTGATTGCAAAAATTGAAATCCCTATGCCTGTATATATGTCTTCACACTTATACTCCAAAAAGCATACTTTTATCCATCAAATTGTGGTATTCCATTTTTATATGAGTTGGTACTCTCCATGATCTACCTTTTAGTGGCTAAACTGATTTTTGAAGGAACCCAATCTGAAAAAAATTGTTGGATTACTAAGAGGGGGGGTGAATTAGTAATAGCATAATTATAATCCTTTTTCTTCAAATGTTATATCAATGTAGAATTATTCTCCAATAATGAGCAATAAGAAATAAAAAATCACACACATACACAGTACACTAGTGTTTTACATGGAAATCCAAATGAGGAGAAAACCACAGAATGCTTTTTATTATATGTCTTGAAGAATTACATTCATTGGAAGCACCAACTTCCCTTGTTTTCCAGCTGCAACTCGAAGGAGGCTCCAACCCCCAGGTTTCTCAGGCTACAACCTGAGGGAAGTCCAACTCCCCAATTCTCTGGTTACAACCAGAAGGAGGCTACAACCCCCTATATTCTCTGGCTACAACCAGAAGGTGGCTACAACCACCTATCCTTGCCCCATCCAACTGCCCTAAAGTAGAAGTAGAATGATTGAACCACTGTTAATATGTCACTGTGAGATATACTGATGTATAATTGTATCAACCTGTACCACTTCTCTGTATCCAATCTGTACAACTGCCATATAATCAAACTGTACCTGAACTGAACATGTATCTACAAAAATACAACAGATACTCAACCTGTAGTGATGTAGCTCGTGTATGTATGCACCCTATCTGTTATGCAGTCCACGTATGCCTTCTGAAACTAGGGTTTCCTTTCACTTGAAAGTTTTTTACCCTTTGTAACTTCTTTCACATAGATCTGTAACTTGTCACTGTATCCAGACTGAAACTATACCCTGTGCATGCATCCTCATACATAACCTCTACTCAATGAAAGTATGTCTCTCTCTAGTCATGTGCCATATAGGTATGTGTAATCATGAACAAGTATAATATCCCTCACATGATCTTAGTCATCAACCCCTTTCTGATATTCAATTTCTCAATACATCAATAAATACAAGATCTCAACCATGTACCATAAAAACTCTTAGCCATATGCCAAGAAATACAAGATGTGAATCAACATGAAGTATCAATGATAAATATACCAACACTGTATTTCTGTAGATCTGACTTATACAGAAGATCCCATGTAGCCACTAGTCTCTCTAGGGAGAATCCTCAAATCTCCATTGCCATTTCTCATGCATACATAAAAATCCAACTATTCATAGAAATAAGACATACCTTTTGAACCAATGGATGGATATGATGTATTTGATCACTCTAGACCTTCCTAGGAGATTGATATCAGAATCTAGAACCTATGCACCTTCATCTTCTCAAATTTCATGGCTTTATCAACATGTAATCACCCTATACATAGTCATCCCGCGTACATACTCACCCTATACACAGCCAACCCGCCTATACCTTCAATGTATACTCACCCTATACACAGACAACCCGTGTATGCATTAGAAAATAGGGTTTTTTGTGAATCCGAAAATTTCTTCGTCAACCCTTCATGCTAACTCAGACGTTCGCCACTTCAGATGTATCCACAAGTATTTACAAGAATCTTTACACAAGAAAAATAGATACACAATATGTACAAGTGTGTTCTTAATGAGTGAGATTTGCCTCTTATTTATTTCTTCATGTAGCATTACAATTTCCTTATTTTAGGGCTTCTTCAATTAAAATAAATTATTTTGCAAAGCACTTTGACCCTTGGGGGCTTCTATAAGACTCATGAGGATTTCTCCAACTTCATATGGTCACAACTCTCTAACCATGAGGAGTTATGTGATGTTCCACATACCACCAAAAATGGCATGACAAGCACTATCCATCTAGGATAGTTTCACTGACAAATTCATTGTTCTTTATCTCATTATTCCACAATTAAGAATAGTTTCTCTCACTCCGCAAAGCATCTTCTCGTGAGGGATTTCACCATAAGGGGACCACTTTAGATTTCATCCATATTTAATTCTTATCAACCATGAAAACACAATAATGAGTCATCTTTACATCAAACAATCTTGGGTCCATTACCCAAACCTTTGTGCTACGGGGCTTTATTCAAGGGTTGACATCAATGACAACCAACCTTTATCATCAGATGAGATTTGACTCCAGTATCCCTATGTTGGTGTACAGATCAAACACTTATTTTCTCAAGCCCAGGTTTGATAGAGGGAACCGTAATGGCATGTCAGGTATATTGTTGATTGTTTTGAGTTGTTGGGTATTGTCAACAGTGTTCGGTTCCTGGCTCGACTTGGTTGATTATGTTGACATTGGTGTTGGTTTTAGAAATTAGTCACTAGATTGGTTATTATGACAATCTAATTGATAAGTTCAGCATTGAAATTGGTTGATTGAAGAATAGGGTTGATACACAATCACTATCTTTTTCATTGATATTATTGAAATGTTAACTCAACATTAGTTTATGATTGATTAATGCACAATGATGCTTCACGCATGATGCATGGGTATGTGTGGAGTTCCTACAACATGATTCAATGACTACTGTCACTATGTGTTTTTAATGGACAAATGGTTATTACAATCGTGATGATTATGGAATTTCCATCTACTGTATATGTTATGGTTATTTGATTGCACCATCAGAGAGGGTCACAGGTTTTTAAATATGGTTTTGTTGCAATTCAATCAAATTTTGTTATGAGATCAAGCATATTGTTGTTAACTCGTTATATTGATTGATATCCCAACATTATAGATGTTTAAATTTAGAGTGGTTGAACCCTTACAGTCACATTAATACTCTATGTTTTGTCGAATGGTCTGTGTATTCTGAGCACAATGTGAGTTTAAATTTTGATTGTTGTCTGTGTGTTTAAGTGGCAAGTCAGGATCTTTGCATTTTAAATATGGATCGTTGTGTTTGACTGCCCACTATGTATTCTTAATGAATATCATACATTTTAACAGCGATAGGAAAGGGTGTTGTGGCAGTATGATCTCATTGGAATTGTAGATGGAATTGAGGAGTTAAATCGGGTGTGCTTTCTATGTCTGTGTTGATAGAAAGTGGTTGATTTTTTGTACTGAACATAGTGGAGTTAAGGGACTATTTATTCATTTGGTTATTGTTTTATCATATGAAATAAATAAATTAGAAGAACATAACTCTTATATAGTTTGTTGTGGGATGCATACTATCTTTTCTTGATGATGTTGTGTAACAGATTGATTGCGAACAATGAGCAAGTTAATGCACATAATTGTTTTAATTTCACACAGTAGTTGTTCTTTTAACACAATGATCATTTTGGTTAGTGTCAGATATGTTTACGTTGATATGGAATGATTTTATGGATGACTTAATTAATTTTATGAACAGTACCCATTCTCATTCCCAACCATTATTTCTCTTTTTGCTAATTACAACCCCCTCGCCTTTCCACATTCATTTTTCACTCCCTGTTCTAAAATTTAATTACCGTCAAGAAGAATTCTATATTGAAGTAGTTTGAAGTCACAGTTTCTTGGTTGGATGGCAGTGATGTTTCTTTTATTTACATTAGAATTGATTGTTGGTTGTCTTTGAGCAGTAATCATGTTTATTTTCCCCCTCATTTTATCATTTTTCGCTCAATACAAACCCCTCGCACATCCCAGGACCTTTTGCTCACCCCCTGCTCAGTGAAAACAATTAAACAAATTGTATAGATTGGATTGCATGGGTCTGATAAGTTGTTGAGCCAAAGTCTATTTCATATTTTGAAAGAGTTTCCATGTATGGTTGTTAAAGGAATTATTTTCTAATCAATTATGCATACAATAATGAGCTATTCAAATAAAAGGGTGAAGACCGAGGCCCACTGTAAAAGAGAAATCTACTACCACCCCTTTCTCATCTTCAAATGATTCTGATAAATCAGTGTCCTCCCACATGCAATGGAGGGACGATTAGTCTCATGTGATCAATGAGATTAGGATTAAAGGATCCACACAACTTAAGGCAAATTCAAAGAGTTTAAAAGGTGATAGTAGTAACGAAGGAAAGATTGTCTCACAGACTGGGAAATATGGATTTTAAATTTTATTTATTTGTCTATTGATGAGAACAGTTGACTTCAGATTTTTGGATAGTAGGTTTTTTGGGATATATGAGTAATATATTTTTTGAAAATAATTTCAAATATCAATGAGCTAAATTGTCAAATGTTAATGTGATGATGGGAGTCACAAGGAGGGGTGTTTTTCTTAATTAACTAGTTATGTTATGATTTTTAAGTGCTAAAGGGAGTCACAAGGGGTCCCACCTACTAGTTATTATTTATTTATAACCCTTATTATGATTATTATTTTTCCCCCTAACTAAAAAGTTGGTTGAGTCTTTAGTTAACTTTTAACTAATGAGGTAGTTCAACTACTTCAACTAATTCCAATTTGCTTAAAGCATAAAGGAAAGGGAGGAACAAGAGGAGGGATAGAGGGAGAAGCATACTAAGGTTTTCTCTTTGATTTTATGTTGAGATAGTTCAATTTTCATTCATTCCTTAATTTATCACAAGCCTAATTATTTTTTATGATAGCAGGGTCTTATTGTAGACAACAAGATTCAGGGTTGAATTACATCATTCAGACACTTGTTTTTTTCAAAGGTATTGATCTATCTTTGATTTTATGTGTAGACTTGTCTGTTTGTGAATTAGTTTCCATGACTGACAAAGGATATTGTGTGGATTCGAGTGGGAAGAAATATGTGGCAAGCTAATCCAACTTTTAGTGTTTAGTTTTGATTTTCTGTCAAAGGTCCTTTTGTATGTTCCATCGGGGATGTCTAAGTTTGACTTTGGTCCAAAATTTATGCATGATATTTTGTAAAGAGAATGACTCTTTGGTGAATTGGAATGAAATAAAGGATTGCTTTATGTCTCATATGTCTTGATTATCATCTTGGTGTCTTTACTTATGTCTTTACATTTGTTTTCAACAACCATTATATTCAGAAAATCATATTAAAATGAATTTTCCAGCAAGCTTTTATTTGTGAAAAATACTAGCTTAAGAACTTGTAATTGATACCTGTGAGTTAGGATTTTATTTTTGATGGCTATAAACCTAGGGTGACATTCCCGTCTATTTTTATTTAGCCAAGAAGAATCTGAAAATGCTTGAGTAAGATCATTTCATATATTTTCCTCAACACACCTTTCATTCCCACAAATGTTAGAAAAGAACAAAAAAGAGAATTCCATAGCCTGAGTAAAGGTTTCACAGAAATACATATCTATCGGTCATGATTAAATCCCATCGATAAATCCATCCATATCACAAATATGGAGAACCATACCACTTAGTAAACTCTTACGAGTCTAATTGGGCCTCTTGAGTGGGTTTGGTTCCTAATTGTGAGTCAAAGGGAGCTCAGAAACCTCAATAGAATTGGAACTAGAAGGAGGTTCGACGAATGCATGGCTAACAATATTGTTGATAATATATTCCACAAAGCCTATAGATTCAAAACAACCCACATGCATTTCTAGTTATTCTCAAGACAACCCACATACAAAGAATATTCCCACTATGAGTAACTCATCTCAAGACAAAGAGGAAGAATGTTGATACCCTAAAATACCTTAAATTCTTCCTCACAAAGAGTTAAACAAGTTCAGAAGAATCACCAAAGCTTTTTCCCAATAGATTGGATCATTACCTTTAGCTACTTTACTTCCTCAAAGAAAAAAAATAAGAAGACTAGTTGTTGACACCCCTAATCAGGTATTTGTTCACATGATAGAAGACCTGATATAATTTTCTCTCATAGATATCGAACAACCCCTTGGTCTGATACCCGAAAAACCAACTGTCACCCCACCAGTGAGTAACTACTTTGAACCTAAAAATTATGAATCATAAGAGGAAGGGTCCAACTCAGATCGCTCAGGTTTTGAATTAGAAGACATGGGGGATAATAATGATAAAAACAGAGGAGGAGATCATACTTGAGATAACCAACCATGGTTGGAAAGATATGTTATGGTGATTCTAGGATGGATGCATAACCTACCCAAACATCCAGAAAAACTACTTCCCAAATTTGACCTTGAAACCTATGGATTACCTGAAGACCATATTAAGAAGTTCATATTAGCCATAAGGTTGATGAATTTATAACCCGAATATGTGGTGTGTAAACTATTCCCTTATACCTTTGAAAAATAATCTTCAACTTGGTATTTCAACCTACCAGTTGGTTCCATAACGAGCTGGACAAAGTTTCAAAAGGATTTTTTGGAAAACTTTGTTGAAGAAACTACTACATGAGATTTAATGGCTGAACTTTTCACCACCATTATGATTCCAAAATAAAAGGTCAAATATTTCAACCAAAGGTTCACCACCATTTTGAACAAATTCCAATCTGAGGTTAGACCTACTCTAGAGCTACAAATTGAATTATATGTTAATTCTCTCCCAACTTATATTTCCATGTTCATAAAAGGGTCGCCAAGAATACTCTAGCTGGAAATTTTGAAGAAGCTAAAATGATTGAGTTCCAAATGAAAGGATGAAAAGAAGGTCAGGTCTCACTAATAAAAAAGGAAACCCAACCTCCACCCAAGAGGGGGATTTTGTTGACTAGACCCCTGAGAAAACAAACAGAACAAGGTCCTCAAAAAGAGGGAGGGGACATAGAAAACCTACAAAGGATGATAAAAAAAAATTTCCAACAAGATCGTAGATATGAAAAGGAGTGTAAGGGAAGGAAACCAAAATAAAAAATCTTATAAAACCTTTTTCAAAAGGAACCCACCTTTCAAAGCTATAGACCCTCCCCCAGCCAACCTAAACATCGACTTAGGGAACATGGAATCTGAATATTTATGTACATATCATCAAGAAAAACATTTAGAAAGGGACTCCCCCCAATGGTTGAATGTTATGAATCTAATGGCTAATTGATTCCTAGACGAATGTTCTCTAATCGAACAACCCATTGGCTCAGAAATAAGTGTCACCAATAAATAAATTCAAGAATCACCTAAAGAAATAGCCATGTTGTTATGGGATTCCAACCACTCGATACCTTTCAACGATGTCGGTGAGGTGCAAGGCCCCCTGTTGAGATTCTGGTTGTACATATGTGAAGTAAAATTCAACCTATCCAAAGTAACCCCACCACTAAATCATCTCGAGGAAATCAAGCAGCCGATCACCCCATGCTTATGTGTTGCTAGCATACATTACATTTAATCCTAAGCATGGTGTGGATTCTATTATAGATTATACAGGTCAAATTTGTACTCCTAAATTTAAGACTCGATGCAACAAGGTAGGTATCTTTTAAATTTACAAGGTTTTTTCCCAAGCATGGTATTCTGTTTGCAAACCCCTGATCTCCCAAGCATATGAAGGAGTGAGAAAGAGCATCAAGGAGGCTACAACACATGGTATCACTTCAATTACCAGTAAACCCAGGTTATTTCTTGCAAGGAAGAGGTAAGCATTGTCTTTTTTATTTGCATTTATGATTGCATCGAATAATTCTTGTCGAAGTTGGCTTGCATCTCATTATAACATTTTGTGTTGTAAAATGCCTCCATGAAATCTAACGACCATGTGCTCACCAAAAATGCCCAAAATCAAATAACTATAGATCAACAAAAGGTCGACACCGACGACCGCAAGGGAGCTTGATTTTTTTTCGAAAATGGAGTCAGTTATCTGGACTTTGACCAAGAAACAGTTTACCCAGCCTCCAACGTTTGGGGACACAAAGGAAGGAATTGGATATAAGGTAATGCTACCACATTGGGGTGACCTTTATAACAAACTTAGTTAGGAAGATTACCCAAAGTTTACACCTCAAAAAATCCCATATTTCAGGGTATTGGATGACAAGGTTTTCCCGAATATCCGGCGATCATATCTGCATAGGGTGGCTTGTCAGACCCCAGTTCTACCCTACATCAAAACTATAGGATGGATAATTGACCAGGTATACATGATGAAGTGCACTGTCAAAAAAGAGGATGGTGAATGTGTTGGTATATTTATTCCATTAGAGGTACAAAAATATTACAAACTCAAAGACCCAGAGGAGAGGCTAAATGCAGATTTTGTGGTCAAGTTTTATGAGCTTCATCGCACCAGTCGGTTACTAGCCTCATGGTAGAAAAAGGATAAAAATTTCACAAACAGGAAAAATGGTTGGTACAACACGGTAAACCTTAGATAGCCATATATGTACTTAATTTCCTTTATCTTTCGATTGTATGGAAAAAAGGATTGCTCGAAGTTTTTAAAAGCATGGATTCCCTTAGAATATATCGTAGTGATATCCAGGAGCAGTTTCAATAGGGGAGCCATTATTTCCAAACAGTTGAGTATCAACATCCTACAGGCCCAAACACCAAAAGAAGGAGAAACAATAGTCTTATACATGGAATCTTACCTGTTGGACTTTATCTGTGCAAAAAACTCTTTCGCAGGTATGCATTTAAATTGGCATGTTATCAAGTTACGTGTGCACATTTATTTCAACATTTTGTGGGAGAATAGGTACAAAAGGTTTTACGCCATGATATGTGATGAGTTTATAGCTAGAATACACTTCATTATATTTACAAAATAATGCTCGTGGCTTTCATTGCAACCAAAAAGATGATATCCAAAGTTGGCCATTGGTATTTCAAAGAAACAAGCACTTACATTAGAGTGTCTGGGACTATTGGTGCACCACACCTACTCCACGTTCATGTCCCAGACCGTATGATATTGGGAGAGATATGTTACCAGACCATCCTACAAGGTTATAACTCTTCTTTGGTGAAATATAAGAAGAGGTCATTCATACCCTATGGTTTTCATATTGGGTTTTATATGGTTTTCATATTGTAGACAACAAGATTCAGGGTTGAATTACATCATTCAGACACTTTTTTTTTTCAGAGGTGTTGATCTATCTTTGATAGTCTGTGTAGACTTGTTTGTTTGTGAATTAGTTTTCATGACTGACAAAGGCTATTGTGCAAATTCAAGTGGGAAGCAATCTGTTGCAAGTTGATCCAACTTTTAGAGTTCATTTTTTCTTTTCTGTCAAAGGTCCTTTTGTATGTTCCATCGGGGATGTCTAAGTTTGACTTTGGTCCAAAATTTCTTCATGAGATTTTGTAAAGAGAATGAATCTTTGGTGAATTGGAATGAAATAAAGGATTGATTTATGTCTCATCTGTCTTGATTATCATCTTGGTGTCTTTACTTTTGTCTTTACATTTGTTTTCCGCAACTATTATATTCAGAAAATCATATTAAAATGAATTTTCCAGCAAGCTTTTATTTGTGAAAAATACTAGCCTAAGCACTTGTAATTGATACTTGTGAGTTAGGATTTTATTTTTGATGTCTATAAACCTAGGGTGAAATTCCTGACTATTTTGATTTAGCCAAGAATAATCTAAAAATTCTTGAGTAAGATCATTTCATATCTTTTCCTCAACATTTATTTGGCAACCATACTGGGGAGATCTTCGATATCTCTCTGGTTAATTTTTTATACTTGATTTTCATCGATACATCTATTTTTCTGATATTGATTCTTTGACTATTTTATTTCTTAATGATTGTGCTTGTTGTAAGGCAGCCCAATATTGAGCTCAGTATTCAAGATTAAACCAGCATTTCTTTGAACCTGTTTAATACCATTTTGGACACTGCCAATACCTGTGCTGAGATTAATCATTCATGGGCAGAAATTGAACGAGATATTAGCACTCAAGAATGATTGGAAGATAGACATAGAAAACCTAGAAATCAGCAGTAACCTTCTTGTTTCTTTAGTTTTGGCCTTTCTTTCATGTCCTTAGATTCTTTTGTTTCTAGAAGAAGAAGAGGCTTATCACCTGAAATTAATTCTATTGTTGAAATAGGAAGAAGGAACATTTTGTTATCTTCCCAACAAAGTGCTCTAAGGAGAAATTTTTTTGATTCATCTAGTTCGTCTTTCTTTCCCTCATCTATCATCCACAAGATGGCATCTAGTGGTGGCTCTAGTGGAACTGGAAATGCTTCCTCTTCTTAGTGTTTATCTTCATCAGTGATTTGTATATTATATAGCCACCATATCCTTGTCCAATATACCACAAATCCCACCAAATTCATTAAAACATATGGGCTTTTTCAGTTCGAAGAAGATGCCACAACCACACCATGGCATGTGTCCTCTCCTCTTAACCTAGCACCTACTACTCGTCCACTTCCTAAATTTAAAGATCATCTTCCCAGGTTTTCAGGAAATAACATTGTCACTAGAAACAAACACCTAGTGGCATTTTCTAATGCTTTTCATAGCATAGGAGCCAATGACAATGATACTTGCATGCGCTTATTCATCAATTCCTTGGAAGGAAAAGTTACAGTTGATTTCTATGACCTTCCTCCTAAGATTCTGTCTACTTGGGAGGAGTTAATCTATTGGTTCCAATCCACTTATGGGAAATCTAAAATCACAGCCAAGAAGTTATGGGAATATAAAAACATCACTGATAAGGATGGTGAGACCATCAAGTCCTTCAAGTTGCGTTTCACCAAGTTATACAATCAAATCCATGAGCTCATTCGACCTCATAACCAAGATTATTTCATGCATTACTACAATGGATTACCTTCCCCATACCATCATAGGCTTGAGGGAAAAGCCATTGATAATATCGATTCCACTCTGCATGCTTGTTCAGAGTATGAAGAACAGCTTGAAAGAACTGGTCTTCCCCAGGGAGAATTAGTTAGACAGACAGACATGTCTGCCCTTTTATAGCTAGTACAAGACATGAAAAATCGTATAATAGTGTATGAGTGGAAAGGATCTGTCTCCCCTCTGCACCCCCCTTTAGAAATCGGGTTGAAAATAATTTCCAACCTAAAGCTATCTTGCCTCAAAGTTGGTGTAACTTTTGTGAGGAACACCACGAGGAAGCCACATGTGAGGTAAATAAGAGTGCCAGAAATAAGATATTTGGTAAGAGACCAGAGGCTACTATCATTGCCCTAGATTTTGTAGAGCCAGAATATGTCATGGTCATCAATATGAGGAACAAAGCCTATGCTCCCAAGGGAAAATTTGATCCTCCCCGCAATTCTTCTAGCCCAAGATCAACCTCACCCATTGCTATTGTTAAGGTTCCTAAAGTTCCTTACAGTCAAGGAACAACCTCTCCTCTCCCCTCTTCCAAATACAATATCTTAAATCAGTTGTCCAACATCAAAGCAAATGCAATCCTATTGGACATGGTTGTCGTCCCTGAACAACAGATGCATATGAAACAATTCATGGAAGGAAAATCTTTCGTTGTATCCAATATTTCTGAATAGGTAAATAAAGAGGATTCATCTACAATTAAAGTAGGTGTACATATCTATATATACCCTATCAAAAATCCCCCTTTTTATATTTTTGTAAAGATTATGGATAAGATCACCCATTGTTGCCTCATTGATGGTGGTTCGGGGCCAAGTGTGATGTCGAAGATTATTATGGAAGAGATAGGATTGTCTTGTACAAATGGAAATGTCATAAGCATTCTCTCCTATAATAGTCTACAACAAACGACCATAGGTGATATTAAATATGTGACCTTAGTTTTGTGCGCTCATCCTAAAATAAGGACAACCCTCAACATTCAGGTAATTGATATTCCAGTAAGAAATTACTCAATCATCTTAGGAAGAGATTGGAAAGCCTTAATGGGTGGATACCTCTCACTTGATGGAACACATTTATCCGTTCCTTGGAATGAAAAAAACATTATAGTCTTTAGAGAAGGAAGGATATCACCTTACATAGAGAATGTCCCACAGCCTAACGTAAACTATATCGAAGAGTACCTAGGAGTGTATTCCATCTTTGTTGAGAAGGATAACATTCCTATGGAACAAATAGATTTAGATGATGGTATTTGGCACATGCACTTTGATGGTTCATGCTCTAATGAAGGTAATAGAGCTAGCATTATCTTGATTTCTCCTGTAGGAAAAATCCATAACTTCTCTTACAGGTTGGAGTTCGCTTGCACTAACAATGTCACTGAGTTCAAAGATTTATTATTAGGCATTAAGAATGCCTATAATCTTGGTTGTGACCCCTTTTATGTTTTGGGGATTCTGAACTTGTTGTGAATCTTGTATGTAAAATTTACTCTCCTAGAAACAAGTTGATGAAATGATACACCCAAACTGTTTGGGTGCTTATCTTGAACCTTTTATCTCTCAACATCACTCATGTTAAGGAGTTAAACTCGATGGCTGATTGGTTAGTTGTTTTTGAATCCTCTCATAATCAACAACTTCTGCCACACAAACCTGATTGTACTCTCCAATCTCTGTATCATCCACATATCCCCGACAATATAGAATCTTGGCAGGTCTTCCCTAACGATGAGAGCATTTGTGATTTTATTCAAAATGAACCTTCTAAGCCTAAGGAGATTATATCCATAGAATATAACAAGATTTCTAAAGGCTTGACTCCTCTAGAGAGTTCATTTTCTTCGAGTGATGTAGGCAACAAGGAGAAACATAAAGAAGAGGATTTGAAAAGGAAGGTGGGTGAAACCATCTCCTTGAACATTGGGACACCCAAGACTCCAAAGAATGTTAAAATAGGTGCCAAATGTTTAGATGAAGAGAAAGTGAATTTTTCCAAGCTACTTGGTGAATTTCAAGATGTTTTTGCTTGGTCTTATGAGGATCTTCTTGGTTTTGATCCTGGTCTTATACAGCATGCCATCCCCATTAAGGAAGGTGTAAAACCAGTCAGGCAAAAACAAAGGCCTATCAACCCTGTGCTAGAAGAAACTATTCGAAAGGAGTTGGAAAAACTCTTGAACGTTGGGATCATCTTTCCAGTCAAGTGTTTTGAATGGGTTTCAAATTTGGTTCATGTTCAGAAAACAACCGGTCAGATTGGATTATGCATTGATTTTCGTGCATTAAATCGAGATAGTATAAAATATCACTTCCCTCTCCCTAACATGGAAATGATTTTGCAGTGAGTTGCAGGGTCACAAATGATGTCCTTACTTGATGGTTTTTCCGGTTGCAACCAAATCAAAGTAAAAGGGTAGATAAATATAAAACCACCTTTATTACTCGTTGGGGTACCTTTGCTTATGAACGTATGCCTTTTGTCTTATCTAATGCAGGTTCCACCTTTCAAAGAGATATGCAAACAGATTTTGACGATTTGATCAGTAAGATCATTCACATCTACCTTGATGAATTAACGGTGTACTCTAAAATCCGATCATATCATTTTGGTCATCTGAGAAAATTTCTTATGTGATGTAGGAAATTTGGAATTTCTCTAAACCCTTCCAAGTCCTTTTTTAGCATTAACGAGGGCAAGATCCTTGGACACATCACCTTTGATTCAAGAATAAGCATTGATCCTGAAAGGATTGTTACTATCCTTAATCTGCTTGCTCCCACTTCCAAGAATGAGGTTCAAGATTTTATGGGGGTTATTAACTTTGTTCGTAGGTTTGTTCCAGATTTTTTTTTGATGGTCAAGCCAATTCACAATCTGCTTAAGCAAGATGGTTCTATTTATTGGACATATGATGTCAAAAATTGTTGGCATAGGGGCAGACCCAGGGTTCAATGCTTCAATAGTGCACCAACAAAACCCTAACTATCAACCCTTTCGGCAACACCTGCGAAGTAGATGAAGTCTCACCCGAGATAGAGGCAGGGGGGTTGCAGGACTCAATTTTCTACAACCTAGATGGGACACAGATATGTGATCACAATACTTAATAGAGCACTTATCAGTTAATATTCATAAGTCTTTAACCCTTTGTTGCACCCCTTTTGTCACATGAATGAGAAAAATAGGGATTCTTACAAGCCCAGTTGGGTTAGCTAGGTAAGACAACAGTGAATGAAGGAGTTATAAACATCAAGCATAAGAAATAAACAAATAAATAAGATAAGAACAATAAAAGAAACTAAACTAGAGTGCATAAGAACATTAAAATCGAAAATAAACAACACTCATGCCACTAATGGAAAGGATTGTATTAGTGGGAAAACACCAAAGAGAAAGGGAGACATATGGGTCCCCTATTTCTCCAAGGGAGGGCTCTTGGACCCCCAAATATTGATCTCTTCTTACAAGTAACAAACTATAATGAAATGGTGAAGAGAATCCAAAGCACATTCACTCAAGAGGTGATATGAATGGATAAATGAAATGGTGCTTGTATACTCTTGATGAGAAAAGAGGATTCTCCAAGAGAATATAAGAAGCATAACAATACACATGAATTCCTTAGAAATATAGTTCACCCATGGCCACCTTTTATAGCATAGCTTTGAGGCATTATGCAACCAGTTCTTAGTGTGAACAAGGGGCCCTTTAGGGCACCCTTAGGTCTTTGACCAACCCCCCAATCGGATTCAGCCGAGATTTGGGTGTCAAATCAACTTGGAAGCTGAACCAGAAGTGGGTGGAAAGACGAACAATATCATAAATGCGTTGTTCTAAGGGATGCATGGTTTTTTGCATCCACATTCATGCATCATGCGCATGTGTTCTTTTCTTGCATTTCTAGATGGCACATGTGTGCACGCTCCCTGTGTAGTCTTAGTGCATGATGATTTTATAACTGGTTGTATAGTTTTGGACATTTTGGAAATGCATTTTTGGTCCATGAGTAAACTAATGGGTGTTTTGAAGATGTTGAATTCTTGTAACCATTTGCAGATGAAATTATGGTGATAACAGATGCCCCCTGATGTGTGAGGTTAGGAGCATACGTATAGCCGAAATACATCAATTTTTCTTCTACTGAGAGTACCTTTGTAAGAAAGAGTGTTGAGGGGAGTATCATGAGCAACCCATTGGAGGGAGAGGGGAAGCTGTAAGATCCAAACCTTTCGCAAGGGGTGAAAAAATAAAACTATGTACAAATGATGCAGGCATACCCCATGCTCGTGTCATGTAACTCAAAAATGTGTAATACAATAACCGAAATTGTGTGTTGATGTAGATCACTGCAGCGCCCTCCGGGGTGGTTTTTTAATGACAGAGGATAATTATGATGGTGAAAAAACTCTGAAAAAGGTAAGGACACCTATGAGACATGTCGATGATATGTAGACATTGATAGTCTATCAAATTTCAGAGGTCTTCAACATATATAAAAAAAATACAATAGTTACAAAGTAAGACCCATCGCCACATGATAAAGAGTTGAAGTCGAATGTAGTGGGGGTCAACGACAACAGAGATAAATTATGGTTCTCTATGTGTCATCTGAGACTCCTCATTATAAAGGTAATGAGAGCCAAGATATTGTCGCCCTTCTGGGAACTATGCTGATGTCAACAGAAAGGGAAACGTGACTCCAAGAAGCAAAGGGTTTTGTGAAATCCATGGGGTAAAATTAAGAACTGAGGAGGAACATGGATAGATTCAAGAGATGGGGAGACTCAAGACTGCCCTTGGTTGGGGGATTTGTGAAGGAGAAGTGGCAGCAACCATGAAACTGAATCTAGTATTAGGGGGATGACTTGATTAGGGTTAAATTGTACCAGAGGCATGACAAAGTAGACAAACTCAGAGATCAGGGGTACATGGACTGTGGGATGATCAAGGTTTATGGACAATTTCAATAGGAGTAGAAGATAATGTATGCCCCAACCAAGGGTGACAAGGGTTTCTTTTGCTGAAAAAAGGAATGTCACCAAAGGTGACGACAAAAAAATATGTAATGGATGAAAACAAAGGCTTTGTACAGTTACCAAAATAAATAAATAATCAGTTGGGAGAAGTGCACAGATATAGAAACGGGTGCCCCAATGCAATATGGCTTGGCCTGTGAGGGAACAAGTTGCGTGGAAAGTAGTTGGATGGTGGGGCCCCATAGTTGGGTTTATGGTGGATGAGATGGAGGGATAATGATACTACGGAGGAGCAGTCAAAAAGGCGAATCAGGATGAGATTACGCAGGAATATGTGTGAATGTGATGGAATCAAAATGTCGAGATAAAAGTCTAACTTACAGGTATTTGCAGAAAAGGCATGGATCACGTAAACGATACACATTATTGAGTTGGAGGACGAAAAGATGGGAATCTAGCAAGATGCTAAGGTGATGAATATGTTAGCTACTGGCCTCAATAAGAAGGCCAATGACAAATGTGTATTTTTCTTGGTTGTTGGTAGCTGAGCCTAGGCATATGCCGTTGGAGTGGAGCAGTTCATGCGAGGGGGTATAGAGGGCCCAAGTGACCGAAGCAAGATTCAATGTCCAATAGCTAGCTCCGTCGACGTAACTGATGTGGAAGGTCCATGGAGGAGGCATTTGTCAATAACACCAATGATGGATTATATGCATGATACGGAGAAAAAATTAGGCATAAAATTTCTTTAAGTACAACCCGTTGACGGGTTCCTTGAAGGGGTGGCCTTCAGGGGAGGCCAGGATGTATGTGCCTTTAGTGAGGCAATGGTGGATGATGTAAGGTCCATTCCATAATGACTTAAAATTTCCATGGCCAAAGATATCATGGGAGATATCATAAGCAAGGATGGGGTCGCCTTCGTTGAATGATCGAAGGTTGACATGGCAATCAAAGGTGGCCTTCGATCATTTTTTGGTTGCCTCATTTTTCTATAATGAAGACAGATGGTCTTCGTTCAGTGACTCTAATTTTAGAAAATGCTTCTCCATCAGAGAATTTTCAGGTAATAGCTCAATAGCGGTGTGTAATGTGGGGATTTCACATTTGATGGGGAGAGTTGCCTTGACCCCATGGACTAGATGAAATGGTGTGAAACCAGTGGCAATTTTAACTATTATGCGATAATCCCACAGTGTGTAAAACAACATAAGGTGATAATTGGTCTTATGTTTGTTTACCATCTGCTGCAACATGGTCTTGAGGACCTTATTGACCACCTCTACCTGTCTGTTGGCCTGAGGGTAGTATGGGGAAGCGAACTCGTGGGAGAAGCCTAACCTGAAGGAAAGTTCAACGAAAATCTCATTCACGAAGTGTTTCTCGTGATCGGAGACTAAATGTAGGGGGAATCCAAAGTGGGAGATGATGTGGTTAAAGAAAAAATGCATTGCAGTGTCAGTGGTGTTGTTAAAGGTGGGCATGGCTTCAACCCATTTGGTAAAATAATCGACTGCGATGATGATGTATTTGTGTCCATTGCTAGATGGATGGTTTAAAGTCATGAAGTCTATGCCCCATTTGCAAAAGGGGCCTACAGTAATGACTGGTTGGAGAAGACCAGGTGGTGCTGCTTTGTTGGCATATAGCTGACATTTGTCACATTCTTTCATGGGATGGATGTAGTCGTGAAACAATGTGTGCCAAAAATAGCCTGCTCAAATGATTTTCTGGGTAGTAGACATCCTTGAGAGGTGGCCACTGCATGCGCCACTATGGAAGTCATTCAAGACTCTATCGGCTTCTTCAATGGTCAAATATTGATGAAGTATGGTGTCGACCCCTCGCTGATATAAGATATCACCAATTAGGAGGTATCGGGGGGCTTGGTGCCAAATACATCGATGATCATCCCTAGAGAGGTGGTTTCTGAACTTTTATTTTCATAGGTAGACGAGGAGATCATTGTACCAAGGGTCATACGAAGGGATGAAAAAGAGATGTTCATTGGGGAATTCGGTATTGATGGGAGAGTTGGTAGTATCATAAGGAAATGTCATAATAAGTTTGGCAAGGACGAGGGCTTTCTTTCTCTTGGGTGTGGAAAATTCGAGGTCATAATCCTCAAGGATGACGATCCATCAGGAAAATTTTCCATTGATTTGCTGATGACTGAGCAAGTAGTGCATTGGGTTGGAATCTGTGATGACTTTGGTAGTTCGAAGTAGGATGTAATGGCGCAATTTATGGACTATGAGGACAACTGCAAGGGCGGTGTTTTATTCATGATTATATTTCAAGGGTGGACCTGAAAGGTTTTTACTAACATAATAAATGAAATGTTCCCGGTCGTCATCCCCTAATTGGACGAGAACTCCTGCTACAGAGACGGCTGAGGCCGATAAGTAGAGGATATAGTCGCGGTTATGGTCGGGTGGACTAATCAATGGGGCATTGGAGAGGATTTCTTTGATATCATCAAAATCATTTTGATCATGTTCATCCCAGTTGAATGGGATGTCGTGGTGTAGTAAGCGAAGGAATCCATGTGCCTGAGTAGCGTAATCGGGGACAAAGCAACGTAAAAATTAGCTTTGCCTTGTAAGCTTTGCAGCTAGCGTAAATTCTGAGGAGGGGGAATTTATGTGATGGTTTGGACCTTGAGAGGGTCTACTATGATACCATGTTGGGAAACGATGAACCTGAGGAGGCATCCAGCGGTGACACAGAATACGCACTTGAGAGGGTTTAAGCGGATATTGTATTGACGACGCCTATGAAAGACACTGCGTAAGTCAGCAAAATGTTGAGTGCATTTCTTGGATGGAGTGGTGAGGTTGTCTAAGTAGGCGAGGATGATTTGAGCCAGATCATGAAAGATGTATGTCATGGCACGTTGGAAGGTGGCACCGATGTTTTTGAGGCCTAAAGGCATGACACAATATGCGAAAGTACCCCAAGGGGTAGTGAATGTGGTTTTGTATTGATTGGCTGGGTGAATTTGAATTTGGTTGTAGCCATAGAAATCGTCCATGAAGGACAAAGCCTCGTGACCATCACAACCATCGATAATTTGGTCGATAAAGGGCATTGGGAAATTGTCTTTTGGACAAGCGTGATTGAGATCGCGAAATTCCATACAGACACGGAAAGTACCCTATTTTTTGTTAACGAGGACGGGGTTAGATACCCATGACGTATATGCGATGTGGTATATGAACCCTGCAGTGCGTAATTTTTCAATTTCAGCTTTGATGGCCACTACTTTGGATGGGTGTAATGGGCGTTCATTTTGTTGTACAGGTGCAATATCTGGCCAAGTGTCTATGTGATGTTCGACAATAGAGGGATCAAGGTCAAGCATCCATGTGTATGACCAGGAACAAATGTCCCGGTATTCCTGGAAGAGAGCTTTATAAGCATTAAGTTCTTCAGGTGAGCATGCAGCGCTGATGGTGATTTCCTCTATGATGCCAGGTTTGATGGAAATATCAATTTTGACAGTGGGGGAAATGTTGGCCATATTACCTTCCTCAAAAGCATTGGGGGCAGAGATAGGGTTTTTCAACCAGCCTATATACCCTGATGGGATAAAATATTTGGATTTGATTGTGTATATGGAGGTTTGGCTAAGAGGCACAATGACGTCTTGTGAGAGAAAGAGCACTCGATGATGGAGCGGATCCCATGGGAAATCGGGGGTGGTTAATTCCTTGAGGATGTCTTCGTCGCAGTGGAACTATCGAGAATATAGTGGATCTGGGGGAACAACATTGGTGACTGTCGCCGCATGGTTGTCTTCGGGTGGTGAAGAGGTAGGGAGGGTGTCGCAAGGGGGTTGTGATGGTTCACTCAACATGAACCAAATATCAAGATATTGTGGGTTAAAAATGGTAGTCAGGCGTAGAATTTCCGTGGGGAAATCAATTGGAGAATTGGGGGGATTTGGGAGCAAATCATCATATAAATCATCTAGGAACCATGGGGGAGTAGGGAGTGCCTT
Organism: Picea engelmannii; assembly: GCA_009831015.1. Taxonomy (NCBI): domain Eukaryota; kingdom Viridiplantae; phylum Streptophyta; class Pinopsida; order Pinales; family Pinaceae; genus Picea; species Picea engelmannii. The sequence continues at coordinate 433,502 of ML778435.1, read as the reverse complement.
AGGTTTCGGCAAGAATATATGAACCACATCAAGTGATGGGGTGGGGCTACTCACTGGTTCCGTTGGAGGGGGGGGTGTAGGGTTTTGAATAAGGGTCATTTGGCGACGCCTATATTCGATGATCATAAGACATTGATATGTGAAATGATCAAGTGATTCACATAGAGAGCAAGGCCATATCATACGTTCATTGACTGAGGTCGTGACATAGTGGATGTCAGTGACATGCATGTGAGATGATGTCGGTGGAGGAGGTTCTTGATGGAAGTTCTGGCGAACGACCGTTAGAGTCTGTCGAAATCGAGCTAACATTAGGCAATGGTGGGTGTAATGACCATACTCAGAATAGATGGCACATGAAAATTTGGTTCTCAACCCTTTTCTACCTTTGTTCATGGGCATAGTGGTAGCATTGGAGGAAGTGACGAGTGGCGTCGGTGCCCATGGGAGTTGAATTAAATTGCATAGCTTGGGGAGAGATGGGAACTTATTAGTGGGGTGTCCATCTTTATATCATAGTGCATAAGGAGGATGAACTCGTGGTGGGGGTGAAGTGGCGAGCTCTTTCTTCTTTCGTCTGCCCCCAGCTGTAGCAGGGATGCTAGTGAGTGGGGGTGTGGGTGGGATGTTGGGGGTAAGTATTGGAATCTGCATCAGGATTCCTTCTATTTAGGGAGGGAGGTATGGTTGAGGGACCATCTTAGGTAGATGTAGATACCATACTAGGATTTCCAGCACCATATTAGCAAGGGTAATATTTGTGGCTACCTGGAAATCTTGTACACTCGGTGGGGGGTAAAAGAAGGGGATTTGGGTGATGGCTTGGGGAACTGTCTCCCAAACCGGAATGTGGCTCTAGGGGAGGGTATATTCAAGAACAGGGGTAGCTAGGGGGTTCTCAAGGGATTCTTGAGGAAGGAGCTCTATGACTAGTGGGACGTCAGATAGTAATGAAGCCTCTATGGGAGGAAGGATATCTCCAATTTTGGTTCCATTGGATGAGATGACACATACTTGTGTTGAGGGATGTATGAGTGGAGGTGCTCCATTGTATGTCCCTCGCAAGGATGGTGTTATCACCGAAATTTCATCCGCACATGGCGACAAGAACTCTGCATCGTCAAAACAACAATGAAGTCATTCATGGCACTGAATTAATTTCACAGCATTCCAGAAGGGTCAAAAACTATACAAAGTAACCAAAAATTGAAGGGCGCTTTACAGCAGTTTGACGTGCACGCACATGCGCAGGATAAGAACATACCATGCGCGCATGCGTGCACGACGCATGACTGTCAACGAAAAAACCCGTGCACCTGCTAAACGGTGCATTTATTGCATTAGTCGGCCTCCCAACCACTCACAGACTAGCTCCCAATCTGATTTGACTCCCAAATCCGAGATGAATCTACAGGGTAGGCGGGTTAATGACCTAATGAAGCCCTAAAGAGCCCCTTTTCACACTTTGAAGAGGTTACATAATCACCCGATGATCTGCTATAAAAAGCCATGAAGAACCATTATTTTCACAAGGAATTTCAGGTATTGTTATGCTGCTAAGATTGTCAAGGGCTCATTCTTTGACGATAACACATTGGCAACATTTCATAGAGCCATCCGCCTCTCCATTGAGTGGATGTGCTGGGAGTTCTTTCACCATCAGTCTCATTTC
>ML778435.1:364484-430083 GCA_009831015.1 Picea engelmannii | reverse complement strand
GCACGTCTGATTACAGTTTGATTTGGATATATATATTGTGTAAACATTCAACGCAAAGGCTTTTGGTTTCTATATTTCTCTCACCACTTGTTGCACACATTCACACAACTAGCCTGACATCATAGGGGAACCACAGAACCCCCATCGTTCATGACGCTTACTCAACCTCCCTCCTATCTTAGGGGGAATATCTGGTCGTACCCGCTCATCGATACCTCCTTCACACACTCCTGCGAGTGCTACCATCTTGGGATCAACTTTGCTTGGTTCTACATTACTTGGATCAACTTCCCAAGGTCATTCATCCACTCGCTCTCCTTTACACGGAAGCGGGGGACCCACTTCCCCTCAAGGAGGGAGCACCAACCCACCTAGTCCCCATCAAGGGTCAGGTTCACAACACAACATGGCTAGAGCTAACCCTCCCCCACCACTACATATTCCATACTTGGCCTCTCTCAACATACTAGATCTCACCAAACTCACGAATGATCCCATATTGCATGACGCCACATGGCCTGCAATGCCCACCAAACTTCCTTCAGACATACCAAAGTTTGAAGGAAAGGCAGGGGATGACCCTGCCAACCATGTCATGACCTTTCATCTATGGTGTTCTTCCAATAGCATCATGGACGATTCCGTCAGACTACAATTATTTCAACGTACACTTACCGGCCCATCAGCCAAATGGTATGTCGAAGAAAAATCAGGGTCCCATACGACTTTTGAATCATTAGCCAAGGCCTTCTTGACATTTTTCCAATTACCCATCCTCCATGACAATGGTCTAGAACTACTGTCTAACTTCAAACAGACCTCAACCACCCACATCGTTGACCACATTCATGAGTGGCGTAGGCGACGTAGTTTGTGTAAAGAAGAAACCACCAAACAATAGTGCCTTGACTGGTTTCTTAGATCACTTGTCTCTCTACTTGGTAAGGATGTCGCTTCCACCTTCCCTCAATCTGAAGAGGAATACATTAGTAAGGCTCAATAATATGACCTCATTTACGCACAGTCAGGATACTTATACACAGTACTTCCCGATCTTCCCAAACCTATGCCATTTGGCCAAGACAAACCTAGGATGTCTCATTCAGCAGACGGACTAATAGGTGCCACCACACACCATGGTCCACAACCCCAACCACCACCGATGTATGGAACATCTTAGTACCCGCTGGTATATGGGGGCACTCCTTATTACCCCCCGCTCACTTATCAACAGCCATACCCTGTTGCTATACCTCCACCCATCAGTGGACCACCACCGGCACCTCCCATACATCTGCCTATTCCCACAAGCAGGGGTACTCCCTCAACATCAGCTTATAGTACTAGTGAAAGCACTGCACCTCCCTATGTGCCTTATGGATCGGTACCACCGCAAAATCCATACTTCCCCTTTCTTGGTCCTCCATAACCCATGGCTCCCCCACATCCACATGCGGGGGTAAATTTTGTTCAACCTTCCGCTGCTCAACAATACCAGAATTTTGAACACTTGAATACAGACAACCCAACTCATCCATCAAACAATACCAGGGAGAAAGGAAAGAATAGGAATAACAACAATCCTAGTCAAGGCGGGAATCATCCCCCACGGCACCAACCCCCTGGGGGCAACCAGAACCAAGGGAACCAAAACCCCCAAGGGGGCAATAACAACAAATGACAAGGGACAAATAATGTTAAAACCATCCACCCTTGTTCCCTTTGTAGTGAGTTCGGTCATTACACTCACCATTGCCCCCAGATCGCTAATTTCAAATGGTTGAAAGACTCAGGTAGTCTTCCCCCTAACCCTGCACAAACTGCCCCTCAACAGGCCCCACAACAGTATGTGCAACAACCCCCTCCCGCCGTACTGCAAAATCCTATTCCACATCAAGGCATGATAAACACACAACAGGATGCACAGCGTCCCCCACCTCAGGTGGGACAATACCACAACCCTAACAATCTAGCAGAGCGTACCATTCTCCTCACCAGTGAGGAAGAAATCCTTCTGCAAACACGAAATCGTCAGTATCCAGTTGAGTCTACTCCTATCGCTCCAGAGACAAACCCTACATCGACGGGACCCCCGTTGGTGATCCCTCGCCCTTCCACCGAACCACCATTACACATTCCTCGCATCCCCTTGCGTCGGAATGTCCACAACCCACAGGCTAGGGCTGCTCATAATTATAGCTTGGTAGATGACTTAGCACAATCCCCGGCTACCATATCCATGTTGAAAGTCCTCCAGAATTGTCCTACACAACGGAAATCTCTACTTTCCGCCTTAGGTGCAGTCAACCCAGCTGATACTCGACTCATCACCTTTGACCTTGATAGCTGCGAACCTCGTCTTCCTGCCTTGGTCGCTATTCAAATACCAGTAAAAATACGGAACATCACCGTCCATCGGTGTATCATCGACGAGGGTGCATCTACATGCATTATGTCCAAAACAGTATGGCAGAAACTTGGTTCCCCGGAACTCATACCCTCCGCCATTACATTACGAGCTTATGATGGACGACCATCATCTCCCGAAGGGCTCTTTCAAAATGTCCCCGTTGAACTCAGAGGCAAAACCATTCTCATTGATATCGAAGTTATCGATGCCCCACTCGATTACAATATCTTGTTCGGACATAGCTACATGTATGCTATGAAGGCAGTGGCATCTTCCGTCTTTCGAACAATCATGTTCCCCCACAACGGAAATATTGTGACCATCGACCAAGTCTCACATTATGAGCCAAACCCATCTGCCAATATCGATAACATTCTTCCTCTCATCCACACCAACCACGACACATACCCACTCATAGAGATGGGTCCTGGAATTTTCAAAGATCCATCCTTATTAGGGACATACCATGGAGCACCTCCACTCCTTCCCCCTAATCAAGTATGCGTCGTTACATCTAACAAAACTCACACGGAGGATGCTCGTCCTCCTCAGGAGGCTTCAATCATTCCTGACGTCTCAATAGTCACAGAACCACTCCAAGCGGAGCCTCCTGCACACTCAACGACCCCCATAGTCCACGAATCCACACCTCCTCAGGGGCCTAGTCCCATTTGGGAGACAGTTCCCCGACCCCTCACTCAAATTCTCTTCTTTTACCCTCCACCCGGTATAGAAGCTTTCCAGGTAGCGGCAACACTCACACTATACAATATGGTGTTAGCAATCCTAGTGTGGTATTTACATCCACCTGATATGGTCCCTCGCCCACCGGAAGGCCTCCCCATGACACTTCCTATCCTCACCCCCACTCCCCCCATACTCCCTACCCCCCCTGCTACAACTGGGGGCAGGAGAAATAAGAAGGAGCCCACAGCTCCACTTCCTCTGTGCATTCCACCACCTTGCACCTTATGTGAGAAAGAGGGTCACCAAACCAACAACTGCCCATCATTACTAGAATTAAGGAATTTGATTCCACTCAATCAAACTCCCACAACACCCATCCCTACTGCTAGTCCTACTTCTACCACCCAACCTTCCAGTAGTAAAACGTTGAGGACCAAATTCGCATGTGCTAACTGTTCCGAGTATGGCCATTACACTCATCATTGCCCAGCACTGCCACGTTTCCGGCAGACATTAGCGGCAGTATGCCAGAACTTCCAGAACATCCCACGCCCTACTACGTCCTCTTCAAACATCACTGACATTCGCTACGTCACCACTACAGTCAATGAACGTATGAGATGCCCTTATTCTCTCTGCGGTTCATTAGCTCACTTTACATACCAGTGTCCAATAATCCGCGCACACAGGCAACGTCAATTGACCCTACGTCACCAACTCGCAGCGGAAGTAATTGACCTTACCTCACCACTCGAGGATTTTCATGTCATTTCACCTGAACCTGAGGCACTCCCAATGCCTCCTTGGTTCTTAGATGGCGTATCTGAGGATTTACCCCGTAACCCACCTAACTCTCCTGTTCATTCCCCTGTGGACATTATCCATCCAACCACCATGGGTACCCCTCAGTGCTTCAACATATGGTTCATGACGAGTGAACCCTCATCATCTGCTCGCACCTCTCCCCTTGCTTCCCCAGTAGAGGGCAATGACACTAGAGCTGAGATCACTCCTCACGATCCATTATATTCCCGTCGTTTCCAATGCGACGAGGAAACCCTAAACCCAGAATTTTCAATGACCCATGCGGATGGTCGTCTGTAGTAAGCCCTCGGAGTAATGACGGATGGTATGAGCTCATGAGAGCCAAGTTTCTGCTAGAAATTTTTGGACATGATGCATGTGGATGCACCTTCATCAATAATGCAGCGGTGAACTATGATGTTTCAAATTTTAACCGGTATTTGAAAACTGACCAAAGCGGGGAGATGAGGTTCCCCACTATCGAGATCAAAGGTGATGAGTCAAGTATTAGCAGGGTCGACTACCCACAGAGTGGAAACTAATGACTTCCATTGAGTAGGACAGGTTTGAATAACTTATAATACTGACATGGCAGCGGGAAATTGTGCCAAGTCATTGACCAGACTATAATTGTGGGTCTCCCTAGCCTGAGGGTTGGTGATATTCTGTTGTAATGGGATGTGAGGAATATGGAGGGGTGTGTTGGTATTAGGGCGGGGGATCATCAAAGGTGGGCCAGTTGTGATGGGGGTGGATTCTGAGGTAGTGGGAGTAGGGTCATAGGGTGCGTTGTATTGACGACTGGGCATTTGTAGAAGGACTTCCTCCTCACTAGTGAGGAGGATAGTGTGATCGGTAGGAGTACCGTGGTTTGGATATTGACCCATCTGTGGTGGGGTTGGATGCATCTCATGTTGGGTGTTCATCACCCCTTGGTGTGGAATAGGGTTTTGTAGTACGAAAAAGGGTGGTTGTTGTACATATTGTTGTGGGGCCTGCTAGGGGGTAGGCGGTGCTGGGGGATGTGGTCCACCTCCAGACTCTTTCATCCATTTGAAGTCAATGATTTGAGGGAAATGGTGAGTATAATGGACATACTCTCCACAAAGGGCACAAGGGAAGTTTGTCTGAAGATTGTTTATGTTCTTCCCTTGTTGTTTGTTTTGAATTCCCCCTTGGGGGTTGTGGTTCCCTTGATTCTGGTTGCCCCCAGTAGGTTGATTATGTTGGGGGTGGTTCTGGTTTCCTCCTAGTCTGGGATTATTATTGTTTCAGTTTTTTTTTTCTTTTTGGCATTGTTCGACTGATGGGTTAGATTTGTTGCATTCAGCAGTTCAAACTTTTGATATTGTTGAATGGGAGAGGGATAAATAAACTTAACCCCAGCATGTGGAGGTCCTTGTGGTGGAGCCATGGGCTATGGGGGGGCAGGAAATGGAAAGTATGGATTATTTGTTGGTAATGGTCTATAAGGTATATAGGAAGGCATACTTCTTTCATTAGAGTTTAGGGTGTAATCTGAGGTAGAGGGGGTACCAGAACTTGGCTGGGTGTACTGTGGGTGCTGGCGGTGGTCTACTGATGCATGGAGGAAAGGCCATGGGGTATGGTTGTTGATAAGGGGGAGGAGGATAATAAGAGGGTCCACCATATGCCGGTGGATATTGAGGTGTTCCATACATAAGTGGTTTTTGGTGGTGTGAATTGTGGTGTGTAGTGGTACCAATTAATCCATCCACTGAGTGAGACATACCAGGTCTGTGTTGGCCAAATGGTATGGGTCTCAGGGAATCAAGTAGTACTGTTTATAAATATCCTAACTGTGAATAAATGAGTTCAAACTGTTGGACCTTGCTGATGGATTCTTCTTTCGATTGGGAGAAGGTGGAGGCCACATCTTCGGCAAGGAGGGAGACAAGTGATTTGAGAAACCAATTGAGGCATTGTTGCTTGGTGGCTTCTGCTTTGCATAGACTATGTCGTCGATGCCATTCATGAATGTGGTCGGAGATGTGTCTAGAGGAGGTTTGTTTAAACTTTGAGAGTAGTTTGAGACCATTTTCATGACGGATTAGGAGTTTAAGGAAGGTCAAAAATTCTTTGGCCAAAGATTCAAAGGTCGTATGGGACCTGGATTTTTCTTCTACATACCACTTGGTTGATGGGTCAGTGAGTGTGCATTGAAATAATCTCAATCGGACAGAGTTGTCCATAATGCTATTGGAGGAGCACCATAAATGAAAGGTCATGATATGGTTGGTTGGGTCATCTCCCGCTTTTCCTTCAAACTTGGGGATGCCTAAAGGTAGTTTGGTAGGCATTGTGGTCCATGTGGGGTCATGCAAGATAGGATCATTAGTGAGTTTAGTCAGATCTAGTATGTTAAGGGAAGCCAAGTATGGCATCTGGGGTTGTGGTGGGGGATTAATTCCAGCCATGGTGGGAATTTTTTGTGTGCCTTTCCCCAAAAGAGGGTTCGTGTCGGCCATGGTGTGAGTGTTATGTGTCCCTGACCCATGAGGGGGGCTAAGTGGGGTGGTACTTCCTCCTGGGGACAAAGTGTGTCCCCCGCTTCCTTGTACAGGAAAGTGGGTGGATGGTTGATCTTGGGAAGTGGACCTGAGTAAATTCGAACTGAGCAAAGCAGATCCTAATACAGTAGCACTCACAGGAGTGTGATACGGTGAAGTCGATCAGTTGGAAAGACTAGGAACTCCCCCTAGAATGGGAGGGAAATTTAGCAAGCGTCTGGAACGATGGGGATTCTATGGGTCCCCTATCATGTCCAACTAGCAAAGTGTATGTGTGTGAATGGTGATGACAGCAAATAAATGAACAAGAGCCTTTATAATTTCATGTAATCACAAGATCATCATGCATTAATCAATTGATACAGAAGCATATATGTGGGTAGGTGGATTTTGTTCGCGTGAGAGAACAAAGAAAAAAAAATGCTCGTGTTCTAAAAGACGTAACTTCCTTCTTCTCAAATGGCACGGGACCTTCCAATAGCACTCAACAATGGGGCCTGAAGCCACTGGAAGAGGAACTAGTGAAGGATGAAGTAATCAGTTATAATGAGGGATAGAGGGTTCATATCCCGAAAGAGTTGGTGATATTTCCCAATAGCCACACAAAATCTGATCAAGGTGCAATTGCAGCCCACAATTGCCACCTAGGTAGATGTCCTAAAATTTGGTCACTAGGTACCTCGGTCAAAGTGCGGCATTTAGATTTTCTGCCTCAAAAATGGGTCACGGGCTGGATCTCATCCAAGAGGTGGGTGCCTCAAGGGGGGACGCACAGAACAATCGGACCTCGGCCTTCAACCCTTGATGATTATCTCCCTGCATTATGGTGTAGGAACACTTGACTTGGAGGATTTAAAAGTTCCCTATTTGTCAACTTCTATTGTTTGAAGATGTGAGAATGAGATAACGGGGAGTTATTTGGATGCCTATCCCCGAGATCCTACCTAGAATAAAAAAAATCGTTTGTCACCTCCTATGGAGGAAAACTTAGTGAGTTTTTTAGAAACATTTTAGATGTTCTTGTTTGAGAGATTGGTGGTGTGAACCAACCTCGTTGATTTAAGAGGGAGTGGATAGTTTCGACGAGAAAGGGGTGGGAAGTTTCAAAATCCCTTTGGAGGAAACGTACTTCAACCTCCACAATTCGAGATGAAAACTATGTGAGTGAGCGGTGACTTTGTGTGTGAACAAGTGAAAATGTGAAAAAAAAAAATAATGAATTAGGTGCCACCTTTCTGCATGTGGACTTCGTGTGGTCCTTACAAGTATTGATTACCTAATTAACTAAATGCCATTGGTACAACCTTGCGGAATTTTAAAGTCCTAGAGAACTAGCATGTGGACATATGGGTCCTTACCAATCCTTTAACTCCCTAGTGTGATTTAATCTAAGAAAGCTTCAAAAACTATCCTAGATTATGGACATGTGGGCATGTATGGGCCCGTTATAAAAACCTTTAAACTTCCCTAGTGATTTACTCTAAGAAAGTAAATTTCAACACTATCCTATCTTTGTAGCATGTGTGCATTTATGGGACCGTTACAGTCTTAAGATGTGTTTGAAAAATAAACTAAGAGGAGTCTTGAGGGGGTTGTTGTCCTTTCCTAAAGGTTTTGTCTTTTAAGGGAGATGAAATTTTCCCTCAATCGCTTTTCTGATTCTCAAGGTCGCTCTATGGCACGAGAGAAGAGCATACTAAATGATTGAGATCTAATTTTTGGTCCCAATGTAAGCTTTATATGTGATTTAGAATGATTCCAACTTAACTTTAATCAAAGCAAGCCATCCATGTGGAAAAATGAAAGCAAAAAGAGGAAAAATTATGATTTTAACCCCCTAAGTGCCTATGTTTTGACTATCCCTTCATGTGGAGAGGGAATCTAAGTGGGGTGCATATTACAATTTGCATAGAATCAAGCTTAAGAAGGCTATGGGCTCTCCAAAAAATCACAAAAACCCTTACAATGTGTGAATTTTTTAGTAGATGCGTGGATCACATAGTGACAGAGGCACATGTGGCGCCAATGTGCAACTAAAAAATGACCCTTTGGCACAGGTGCGCAGAATGCGTTGAGCAAGACAGTGGTTTGAGCGCACGTGTGCTGAAGACACGCCTGTGGTTCAAAAACCCGTGCACTTCTGTTACACGGCTGTGAAGAAAATTTCGGATGAAATTCTCTTAACTCAGCTTTGAATTTGGCTTTTTACAGGTAGGCTTGGGCCGGTTATGGTTCCTGCAAGTTAAATAAATAAAAAAAGAGCTAAAATAACACAAATGGGGGAGGAAATTGATACCTTTCCCCAGTGAAATTGTCAATCTGTTGCACCCCTTTTGTCACCTGAATGAGCAAAATAGGGATGCTTACAAGCCCAGTTGAGTTAGTTAGGAAAGACAATAGTGAATGAAGGACTTAGAAACATCAATCATAAGGAATAAACAAAGAACTAAGATAAGAACAATAAAATAAACTAAACTAGAGTGCATAAGAACATTAAAATAAAAAATAAACAACACTCATGCCACCAATGGATAGGATTATATTAGTGGGAAAACACCAAAGAGAAAGCGAGACATATGGTTCCCTTCTTCCTCCAAGGGAGGGCTCTTGGACCCCCAAATATTGAGCTCTTCTTACAAGTAACAAACTAGAATTAAATGGTGAAGAGAATCCAAATCACATTCACTCAAGAGGTGATATGAATGGATAAATGAAATGGTTCTTGTATACTCTTGATGAGAAAAGAGGATTCTCCAAGAGAATATAAGCAACATAACAATACAAATGAATTCCTTAGAAATATAGTGCACCCATGGCCTACTTTTATAGCATAGCTTTGAGGCATTATGCAACCATTTCTTAGTGTGAACAAGGGTCCCTTTAGGGAACCCTTAGGTCTTTGACTAGCCCCCCAGTCGGATTCAGCTGAGATTTGGGTGTCAAATAAACTTGGAAGATGAACTAGAAGTGGGTGGAAGTTTGACCAATATCATAAATGCGTTGTTCTGAGGGGTGCGTGGTTTTTTACGTCCACAATTTCACATCGTATGCATGTGTGCTTTTCTTAGGTTTCTGGATGGCGCATGTGTGCGTGCTCCCTGTGTAGTCTTAGCACATGCTAATTTTATAACTGGTTGTATAGTTTTGGACCTTTTGGAAATGCATTTTTGGTCCAGGAGTGAACTAATGGGTGTTTTGAAGATTCTATATTCCTTTAACCATTTGCGGATGAAATTCCAGTAATAACACCCTTTATTCACATCGCAGGTAAAACTCGAATTACAGAACAACGCAGTATTCAACAAGATCTAACACATCCAAGAACTTAGCACATAGAAATAGATCAAATATAGCATTCATTCATATCACTAATCACTAAGCTACTCCATCAGATGTATCTACATACATAAAGATTACGACACTAAGGATAAATCACATCAATCACATGGAGTAATCACAACACAAGATATACGTGGTTCACCCCCAGCATGGGGCTACGTCCACCAACTCTTCATATTCTTTATTATATTCTTCCAATCTTCTTACTTTCATAGAGCCACAAAACCAACTCCGCATAGGATAGGAGATCTGCATGCACCTCGCCAAATCCTTCTTCCCCGATCTTGGCACGGCACAGAGCCTTCTTACAATCACTTGCACTTATCTTTGCAATTTCTCAACACACAGTATGCACAAATCATTCACAACTATTTACACTTAGCTCATTGGCTTACAACTAAATCCTTCTTACATCGCCAGATCCTCCTTCCCTGATAATGGCACAGCATAGAGCCTTCTTACAATCACTTGCACTTAGCTCTGCAAGTTCTCATCACACAGTGTGCACAAAGCATTCACAACTATTTACACTTAGCTCACTGGCTTACAACTGACTCCTTCTTACATTGCCTAACTACTTATTTATACATTACAAAAGTGGCCTAAACATGGGTAAGACCCATGGATGGACATCCAATACCCGTTACATAAACACTAAACCAAAAAATCCCACAAAAAGGGGTGAGATCTCACAACATCCACTTAACCTAGGTGCTCCATCTTCGACCAGCCTGTCAAAGTCCCCAAAAATGGTCAACCACAACCAAGGTTCTCAAAAACTTGGTCGAGGGCCAATAGGCCCCCAACACTCACCTATGACTCATCCTGAGTCACTGTGATCTGGGAAAATCTGCTTCGAAGGCCTCGAGCTACCTCAACTTGTTGTTTCTCTAGATCCTCCTACTCAGCGAACTCCTGAATTACCTTATCGGTGATAGGTCCTTCCAAGCATTGTTCTTGTGACCTTTTCATCTTCTCGATTATTGAAAGTAGCTTCAACTGTGCTTGTACTATTGAGGCATATTGCATCACCTCCTGGATCTGTGACTCCAATTTCCTCAGCTCTGGGTCTTCTGTAAAGAGATCCTCGGTCTACGCACTTAGGGAACTCAATTTCTTACATTCTAAGGCCAATTCCTTGATTCTTTCAACTGTGCTCTAGGCAGTTTCTTCCCTCTGATATCACACTTCATGTGGAGTGCTCGACACTACTTGCAATTCCAGTTCTTCTACTCTGTCTTGGAGCTACTGACTGGATTTAGAGAGCCCACTTGGCTCTCAATTGTTTCCCCTTCCATCTACACTAGGCCCAACATAGAGCGAAGTTCTCTAGTGACTGCTTCTTTAACTCCAATATGCTCCGCGAGAAATGATTATTTTTCTTTCTTGAGCTTCTCTCTATCCTCTGCAAACTTCATTTGGAGGTCATCTATCTCTTTCTTCACAACCTGACTTTTCTCTAGGTCTTCCTCCTTTGCTTGCTTTAGGGCCTATATGGCCTATTCTTTTTCCTCATGTACTTGAAGAAGGTGAGCCTCTGTTGCATCTGCTAATCTATGTAGTTGGACAGGCTCATCTCCTACTTCTATGCCCACTGATGAAAATGATGCAGTAGACACTACGTGGCTCAAATAAAGAGCCTGGTGTACCCCTTTGATCTCTGTCTCTATCCTGTCATACATTTTCTCCTGTTTGGGTTCATTTCAATGAAAAATTTCCTCTCAGGTATCTGATATAGCGGTGATAACGAGGTCAATATCATCCACCATGAGCATAGTCTGTAAGTGGGGCTTATTGGCGCATGACTTCTTCCGCGCTGAGGGTTTCTTTGGAGAAACCTTTATTTTCTTGGATGTCTCTGTATCCATAAGGGGATATTTAGGTGGTGTTACTTCACCCTATTCCTTCTTATCTTCTTCCCCTTTGTCCTCTTCTTTGTCTACTTCATCATCTCGCCCTCCTCCAGGTGACTCCGACGCATTTTCCTCCGATGCGATATTTATTTCTTTTACTTCTTCCTTCTTCTTCCTCTTGTTTTTGTTGGGTCCATCATACTCTTCATGGGTGACTATAGGACTTTCGATGAGGTCACGGTCGGAGAGTTCTGTCTATTCGACTAGTACAAGGAATTCAGCTGACCACTTCTTAGTTATCTCCTCCATATATTCCTTGGTGATTTTGTAGTAGGACTAGATCTCTTCCTTGTGTTCATCTCCATGTGCAGTGATGTAAATGAAGTGCCTATCTATGTGAAACTTCACGAGTGGCCTGAACCGATGCAAAGTATTCGGAGTCATTCGGGGGAATGACTCAATGGCTCGTGTGAGCTATAGATAATAGTTGTGGAAAACATTCTTCGACTACCTCTGCTTCGCCATGTCACTCAAATACCAGAGAGTAGTGAACCTCATGGCCAGTGGCTCAAACGGTTCAACCTCAGGGAAGGTCGCTCCTTCCGGCATATACCAAACAACAAAGGAAATGAGAATCAAAAACCAGTTCAAGTGAAACTTGTAGCCCTAGTATTGCACTTCATAACAATATTGCTCCAACTGGTTGGCGAGGTATCTCACCCAGTTCATTTTCATTCCTTCAACACATTTTTCTGTGAGGTCGATGATGAACCACATAACTTGTGTTGGTTTGTTCTTCCTAACAATCTTACCAACTATAACCTGGAAAGCTAGGCGCACTGCGTCATTTTGAATGGAGGCTACCTTGTAGCCCCTCTTCCCTTTCTCCACATCTCCAGTATCCGCTACGCCAGGGCGCGATCTACAACCTTCTCTAGGTAAATATCTTGAGGGTCTGGTCCTTGCATGCTTAATCCAGTTATCTGATGGATCAACGTCAAATCTACAGTGATGAACCTATCCAACCATAGGTAACCGCCATGGTAGCATGAAAGTAGGATTTTAACACACACATTAACCTCCTGATGTCTTTTGAAGTGTGGTATCTTCATCACATTAAGGATTATTGATCTTGCAATGTCCATGGTCCATGGATGGGGGATTATCTTCGACTTCTTCCCCATTTTATTTTTCAAATACTTATGTGGTGCGATCATTCCATAATTCTTGTGGTATCCCAAGTTGAAATCATTGATCTTTAGCATCATAATATGTCCTAACTGCAGTCCAACTGCATGTATCCCCTTCGAGAGGTACACAGTTATCAGTGTATAGTCAAAGTCCCTCAGGATGTTGTTATGACTAACCACGCCATCCAGAGGTGGGATATTATCGGGTAGGATCGATGGGATGAGCTTCAAATTTTCCAAGTCATTGCGATGCTTACTCTGTTTCTCTGTCACAGTTCAGGATGGCCCAGATCGACATGCAGTCGATGGGGAGGCTTGCAATCCTCTCGTTGATGAGGCTTGTGCTCCTGCGGACATGACCTTCTCATCCATGAGGTCAATCAAAATCTCTTCAAAGGATTTCTCTAATGCGCTAAGTTCATTCGACATGCACGCTCGTGATCAAATGTTCTCGCATAGGTGGAAAAATTCTCAAGGTAAGCAGAACGGGTGGCAAGGTCTCAATAGGCACTGCGTGAAATAAATTAGTTCTCTATGGGCTCGGATAATCACAGTTTTCAAAAGTGTCCTCAGTGCAACGTTCAACAGGTTAAATAGATAACATCATAATGGACTCTTCCAACGGGCAGGAATGCCTCAATCAATACAATTACATCCATTATGGCGCGGTCCCAATGGTCCAACGACGATCTTTCCGGAAATAACTTTGTTTTTACCCATTTTGGTGCATTGTTCTAATGGTCAGGGTGCCTCCAATGGTCATATTACTTCATCGTGGTGAAGTTCCAGTCTGTGTTGTTCTACTATTCCGATGAGGTTCAAGTTCTGCAAACCTTCCTTCTGTGAAGTCCTCTCTGGAACCTCCTGCAATGTTTCTAGCTTTTCTTTCTTCTTACTGATCTTTCTTTCTTTATTTCCGTTAATCTGCGTCTCTGGATTCCTCTTTCCATTCTTGTTCTTATATTTTCTTAGCATAGTAACTTCACATTGTTGAGGGTATTTCACAGGGTTCGAGGGTAATACTTCTTCTCTTACTGTTTCTAGAGTAGGTTCTCTACTCTCCTACATGGATAAGTTCTTTAAGCCTTCTTGTGTTCTTTAAACTTCAACAACTAAGTCTCTGGCCCTCATTTGCTTCGACTTGTCCTCTTGTTCTTGTATTAATATTGATATTTTCTTAGACATGAAATCCCTTAATTCTTTCTTTTTCTGTTCTATAGCTTCCTCTTCTTCTTTCCTTCGGATATGATCTCTCTTAATCCAAGTCTTTCCTAACAAAAGGGAAAAAGGAGCGTTGTTCTCAAAAAAATTAATGACTTTGAATTCTTCTTCTGTCAATGTTCCATGAGAACTCATAGGTACATGAGTAAGTCTTCCACATAGGGTTATCAACTTTTCTTTAAACAATCCTATGCCTCCCAATTAAGGAATCATAGCAAGCTTTCCCAAAATTTCCCAAGTACTTTCTAGCATAATGTTCACCTATGTTTTTGCATCCAATACACAGTCTATGTCTAAGTCTCCTATTCTTGTTTCTAATCATTCTTTCTCTTTTAAGATCTCTGATAAACTGATGTCTCTGTGATCATTCAATGTTTCTTTCATCTGCAATAATATAGCCTTGGATTCTTTCTGGTTCTTTAGCATATTCTTAGTCTCTTGACCCTCCTCATGGTTTTCTTGTTTTGTGTTCATATTCTCAACTTTAGAAATCATTCTAGGGCAATCCAAAACTTCATGTCCAGTAGATTTACAACAAATTCAAATAGGACCTCTACAAGGGAATTCCTTAGCAAGATGTCACGGTCTTCTGCAACTATAACAAAGATTCAATCCTCTCTTTCTCTTAAACAATCCCCAACCTTTCATGTACTTCATACTGGGATCAAAGTGATGGACCTGCAAAAAATTCTTTCTAGGATCCTGCATCCACTTGTTAGTCCAAAAATTATTTCTATGCATAGGGATAACATATCTTTCACTATTTCTATCAGATCTATTCATATCATATATTCTTTCTTCTAGTTGTGCCCTAGTTTTCAGACTAGGACAAAATCTATCAAGCATACCTAGATCCATTCTTTCGAAACAAAAATTTCCACTTATCTTACCTTTATCAGAGCACAAAGCTTTAATATCTTACCTCTTTTCTTCATACCATTCTTTTCTTCTTAATAGAGAGCTTCGCAAGTCAAGTAGAGTATTGCGCACTAGAGAAATAGATCTACGCACATAGATTTCTCTTTTCTTTAGTTCCCAACAATCATAGTTTCAGGTCCCAAAAATGGAACCATTTTTTGGCATAGGGGCATACCCAGGGTTCAACACTTCAACAACGCACCAATAAAACCCTAACTATTGGCCCTTTCGGCAACACCTGTGAAGAAGATGAAGTCTCACTCGAGGTAGAGGTAGGGGGGTTGCAAGAATCAAGTGTCTAAAGCCTAGCTGGGACATAGATATGTGATCACAATACTTAACAGGGTCTTACCAGTTAATATTCATTAGTATTTAACCCTTTAATCACATCACAGGTAAAACCCGAATTACAGAACAACGTAGTATTCAACAAGATCTAACACATCCAATTACTTAGCACATAGAAATAGATCAGATCTATAATTCATTCATATCACTAAGCACTAAGCTACTCCATCATATGTATCTACATACATAAAGATTACAGCACTAAGCATAAATCACATCAATCACATAAAGTAATCACAACACATGATATATGTGGTTCACCCCCAGTGTGGGGCTACGTCCACCAACTCTTCATCTTCTTTGTTATCATCTTCCAATATTCTTACTTGCACCTCACCAGGTCCTCCTTCCCCGAGCTTGGCACAACACAAATCCTTCTTACAATCACTTGCACTTAGCTCTTCAAGTTCTCAACACACAGTATGCACAAAGCATTCACAACTATTTACACTTATCTGACTATCTTACAACTGACTCCTTCTTACATCACCAGATACTCCTTTCCCGAGCTTGGCACAGCACAAACCCTTCTTACAATCACTTTCACTTAGCTCTGCAATTTCTCATCACACAGTATTCACAAAGCATTCACAACTATTTATACTTATCTCACTAGCTTACAACTGACTCCTTCTTACATCACCTATATACTTACTTATATGATGCAGGAGCATCGCCAAAACATCAAGTGAGCTAGCGCACAAGCGGAGGATAGCTGGATAAGCCAGCACAAATTTTGAAAATAATTCTTTGGAATTGTGCGCGATCTTAAATGAAGTCATTTAAGAAGAGGCGCCTTTGTTTATTGTAATGGACCTTGAGCGGATAGCTCTTGTCCTTAAGTAGATAGACGACATTTAATATAGTTAATGCAGGTAGATAGGATTTTAATTCATAGATTAGACTATTTTAGAAAGAAGGAGGGAGAACGGATATAGACACCCTCATTGTACATTGTAACATTATCGATCCAGGAAGAGCGAGAGCATGCAGAGAGCTGTGTAAAAGCACCCATGTATAGACATTTGAATTAATAGAAAGATTTGATTCAAATTCATGGTTTGTGTTGTTCTCTGTGTATTTGATGTTGATATGCTCATGAATGTTTTCTTCCTATTATACATTTTCTTTTATATGTTGTGTATATGATTTCATGGTTGGATTGAAGTCTGAGAGGGAGATGGAATGAGTTTCAATTTTTTCTCTATTTGAGCCAGAGGATTGCTGCAAGGAGTGCAGTCGAATTGTCCGCAAGGAGTGCGTTGACAGAGGGTTCAGATAGAGATAACTTTTGTCTCATTCATCCCAAAGGTGCAGTTGGGCATAAGAGTCGTGCAAGGAGTGCGCAGGACAGGTAAAAGTCTCAGGGTTGCGAACCTGAGTGACTCTTTGAAGGATTTATGCCGCAAGTGTGCGCAGAGTCGAAGACTTCAACACTTAGACGTTTGTTGAGGGATTTCCGCAAGGAGTGTGTGCAAGGGGATTTCTGAAGGACTTGAGAGTCGTGAGGAAGCTCAGGAGGTATAGAACCTTGAGTAATCACCAAGGGAAGCACAAACAAGTTGTGTTTGGAAGGATTGCAAGAAGTGTCGCAAGTTTGTGCGCAGGTGAACGGGTCTCCGTGAAGGAAGTACTTGTTTCATTTCACAAAATTCATCGGGAAGGAATGAACGGTCGAAATTCCCAGGAAGAATTTTCGAATCGTCGTAAGCTATCATATCTTGGAAAGGTGCAGGGAAGATACGGCGACGTATTCCCAAATAGTTACAAGCTTAGAAGGGGAAGAACCGTTGATCTGAGCCACAAGGGCCATCGGATTTACATGTGAGATCGTGTATCGGGAGTTCATGAGTCAAATCTCCAAAATATTGTATCAAGAATCGCGATATTGCGATACGCGATATCCCGACAAGCAGAAGGATAGTGTGTGGGGCCATAGGAAGTTAGTGGAGGACAGGTGGCACACCATATCGGAGCTCGGGGAAAGTAAAGCCCCGAAACCATTGACATCAGGATTCGCGATCCCGCGAATTCTGAAAGCCCGACGAGGTGACAGGACCGTTGAATAGTCAATCCACGTGTGCGTCGGAGTATCGACACATCAAGGTTTGGAGTTTGGAAATTCCATTTGTTGACATTGCGAGTGGCGAAATTGCGATAGAGCAGAAGTTTCGACAGGAGGAAGTCAACGTTGACTAAGGCATCGAGTCTCGGGGATTCGGGAGCCCAGTGATCGACCATTAGACTCGCGAAGTCGTGAGTTCCGATTTCCCGATAAGTAAAGAGAAGGGGAATCATGTGAAGAGATCTGTGGGTGTAGATTTCTCGATAGGGAAATAGAAGAACCTTGGTGTTCTTCAGGCCGAGGGAAGAGAAGATCCTATGAACGGACGTGCCTATGGGTGAGACTGCGTCAGAGTGGTATCAGAGCTTAGAAAGACTCTTTTATTTTAGTAGCAGAGAAGAATGGAATTCATCATGCCACCAAGGAGAGAAAGACAGTCACCTGATCCAGAGGATAGGGAGGTGAGAAGAAGAGGCAGGCAGGTAACAAATCCATAAATGGAGAGTCAAATGCGTGATCTTCGAGCTAGACTTGAAGATATGGAGACATCGCAAAGACACACAGCTAGTGCAGGAGATCATAGTGATTCATATAGTGAAATTGAGGCTAAACAAGAGGAGAAAGTTGCATCCGAAGATGCATCAAACGAGCGTTTGATCAGAGTTATTGACAGAATGAGTGCAAAAGCAAAGATGGACATTCCAGTTTACGAGGGAAACTTGGAAGAGGAGCTAATATATTGGATTAGAGCTCTGGATACTTACTTCGACTATGAAAATGTCGAAGAGGACAATAAGGTCAAGCATGTTGTCACATGCTTGAGGGGACATGTAGCATTGTGGTGGGATGAGCTACAAGCTGATAGACGTTGCAAGGGCAAGCAGAAGATCAAGAACTGGGACAAGATGATCGCGAAGATGAAAGCGAAATTCATCCTGAGAGATTATCAAATTACTCTGTTCAGGAGGATGCAGAACCTGAGACAGAAGCTGATGACGGTGAAAGAATACACTAAGGAATTCTATCGACTGAACATCAGGGCAGGTCATCGGGAGAGTAATGATGAGAAGGTCGCCAGGTATATGAATGGCATGAGATATGATATCCAGGATGAGATGAGCATGGTTACCATCCGAACTGTGGAAGATGCTTATCAGATGGCTCTGAAAGCTGAGGAGAAGCTGAGTCATAAGAAAGGTCAGAGGGGCCGAGGCAAAAGCCATCCTAGAGGCAAAGTGGTTGCCCAAGATAAATACCAGAAACCCAAGGAGGAATGGAAGAAACCTCAAACTCGTGCAGAGAGAGGTGGAAGTTCACAGAGAGGGCCATATGTTGAGCAAAGAGGACAACATAATGAACAGAGGGGAGATTATGCTGACGCAAACACTTTTCCTCGTACCAGAGGTAGAGGAAGAGGAAGAGGTGGAGGAATCACATGCTTCACATGTGGTAAGAATGGGCACAAGTCTTATGAGTGTCCAGAGAAAAAGAAGGAAATTGGAGAAGCTCACATCACCGAAGCACAGAGGCAGGATGTCAAGGCAGAAGATGTAGAAGGCGGAAGATCGCTCATGATGCAAAAAGTTATTTTGACGCTTGAGAAGGAGGTGGAAAGTTCAGTCCAAAGGACCAGACTTTTCAGAACTTCTTGCAAGACCAAAGATAGGGTGTGCAAGGTCATCGTAGACAGTGGTAGCATGGATAATCTCATATCTACGGAGATGGTAGAGAAGCTGGAGCTGGAGACAACTGATCACCTGAGCCCATACAAAGTTTCGTGGCTACAAAAAGGACACCAGGTAACTGTCACTAAACAATGCTTGGTTGAATTCAAGATAGGAGGATATAATGATAAAATACTTTGTGATGTTATTCCCATGGATGTATGTCATCTATTGTTGGGTAGACCATGGCAATATGACAGAAATGTGATTCATGATGGGCGAATGAACACATATACCCTAGAGAAGAATGGGAGAACCCATATGTTGCTTCCGATAAAGGATAAGGAGGTAAAACCAGAAGTAAGCAACACAATACTTCTCATGAGTGGGAAGGAGCTTCTTCGGAGGTGAAGAAGAAAGAAGATCCACAATTCTTTGTGGTTAGGAAACCGAGGATTGTTCTGACTAGCACAAGAGTGGATGATCTACCAGAAGAGATTCGGAAACTACTGGAAGATTTCGCTGACATCGTGGTAGATGAATTACCTCATTTGTTTCCACTGATGAGGAGTGTGAGCCATCACATTGATCTCATACCAGGAGCTAGTTTTCCGAATAAAGCCATGTACAGGTTGACGCCACAAGAAAATGAGGAGGTTAAAAGGCAAGTCTAGGAGTTATTGGACAAACGATTAGTCAGGGAAAGCTTGAGTCCATGTGTTGTTCCAAAAATACTCAGTCCAAAAAAGGATAGAGGTTGGAGAATGTGTACCGACTCAAGGGAAATCAATAAGATAACCATCAGGTATAGGTTTCTATTGCCACGGATGGATGATTTAATGGATTGCTTGAGCGGAGCAAAAAAAATTTCAAAGATTGATTTGAAAAGTGGATATCACCAGATTCGCATGAGGGAAGGTGATGAATGGAAGATGGCCTTCAAAACCAACGAAGGACTGTATGAATGGCTTGTTATGTTGTTTATCTTGAAAAACGCACTGAGTACCTTCATGAGGCTTATGAACGAAGTCCTGAGGGAGTTCATCAGGAAATTTGTCATTGTGTATTTGGATGACATACTGATTTACAGTAATTCAGTGGAAGAGCACCTGAAGCATTTGACCATTGTGATGAAGAAGCTACAATAGGAGAAGTTGTTGATAAACATGAAGAAGTCCTCATTCATGAAGACATAACTCATTTACTTGGTATTTGTTATTTTGGTGAATGAGTTGAGGATGGATCCGGACAAGGTAGAAGTGATCAAGAATTGGCCATCACCGAGAAATGTATTCGAGGTGAGAAGTTTTCATGGACTGGCTAGTTTCTACTGGAAGTTCATCATGAATTTCAGTGGGATTAGCGTAACAATGATGGACACAGTGAAGAAGCGACATAAATATTTTCATTGGACTGAAGAGGCAGAGAAAAGCTTCAATCTGTTAAAGCGGAAGATCACGGAACAACCAGTTTTGGTGTTGCCGGATTTCCTAAAGACATTTCAAGTGAAATGTGACGCCACTGGATTTTCCATAGGAGCGGTCTTGAGTCAAGAGGACAGACCGATTGCATATTTCAGAGAGCTGAATGAGGCAAAGGTGATATACTCCACGTATGATAAGGAATTTTATGCTATCATCTAGGCATTGAAAAAGTGGAGGCATTACTTGATCCCAAAAGAATTTGTTTTGTATAGTGATAACCACGCATTACAGTTTGTGACTCAACAGAAGAAGTTGAATCAGAGACATGTAAAATGGGTAGAGTATATGCAGAATTTCACATTTGTGATTAAACACATTTCGGGTACTGCTAACAAAGTGGTTGATGCTTTTAGCAGGAAGTGTTTGCTGTTGCAGGAGTTCCGAGTCAAGACGTTGGGATTTGATGATCTCAGGGACATGTACGCAGGTGATGCAGATTTTGCAGAAGTGTATGAAGTAGCTGAGAATCCAGTTCTCAGAGATAGAAGCCAATGGATGGACTACATGATCCAGGAAGGAATATTGTTCAGAGACAACCAACTATGTATACCAAATTGCTCCATGAGGGAGAACTTGTTAAAGGAGAAACATAGTGGTGGATTAGCAGGACATTTTGGCCAGGACAAAACATTCGCGAAGTTGATCAAGTCATAATTTTGGCCAGGGATGCAAGCAGATGTCAAGAGATTCGTTGACAGATGTCAAATTTGCCAGCATTCGAAGGGGAGGAAGCAGAATGCAGGTTTTTATCAACCATTGCCCATACCAGAGAGGCCGTGGGATGCGATAAGCATGGATTTTGTATTGGGGTTGCCAAGGACACAAAGAGGTGTTGATTCAATCTTTGTGGTAGTGGATAGGTTTTTTAAGATGGCACACTTCATCCCATGCCAGAAGACCAGTGATGTGACTCACATCTCAAATATGTTTTTCAAAGAGGTCGTTCGACTTCACGGCTTACCCAGAAGTATAGTTTCGAACAGAGATACAAAGTTCATGGGACATTTCTGGAGGACCTTATGGAAGAAGTTGGGGACTAAATTGATGTTTAGTTCGGCTTATCATCCTCAGATGGATGGACAAACAGAAGTGGTCAACAAAAGTCTGGGAGACTTGCTGAGAAGCTTGGTGACAGAGCACCATAGCCAGTGGGACTACATATTACCACAGGCAGAGTTTGCGTACAACTACTCAGTGAATCAGAGCACAGTCCAGATTCCATTTCAGGTTGTCTATGGGATGCAGCCGAGAGGGGTTTTTGAACTGAGGGATTCAGAACAGACTGCTACTAGCAGTGCTAGTGCAGAAGAATTCGTTGAGGCGATGAAATAACTTCATAGCCAGGTGAAGGAGCGGTTGCTGAAATCAAGCCAGGAATATAAGCACAGAGCCGACCAGTAGAAGAGACAACTTCAGTTCGAGGTTGGTGATCTGGTTCTGGCACACTTGAGGAAAGAAAGGTTTTCGAGGGGAACATACAATAAATTGAAAATGAAGAAAATCGGGCCATGTAAGGTCTTGAAGAAATTCGGGGAAAATGATTATGAGATCGAGTTACCGGATGGGATCGGAATATCTCCGATATTCAATGTCATAGATTTATACCCATACAGGGCTGGAGAATCATAAACTAGAACTGAGCAGCCAGTAATCCAATGGATGAAACAGATACCAATTGCAGAGAAGTCGTAGATAGAATGCATATTGGACAAGAGAGTGAGCAAGAAGACCAGGCGAAAGCAATACTTTGAGTATCTGGTCAAATGGAAGGACCATCCAGTGGAAGATGCCAGCTGGGAGAATGAAGCAGAGATTCAAAAGCATGGACAGACCATGCAGGAGCTCATGGACAAGAGCCCATGAAATTTTTCAAACCGAGGAGTATGATGCAGGAGCATCGCCAACACATCAAGCGAGCCAGCGCAGAAGCGGAGGACAGCTGGACAAGCCAGCACAAATTTTGAAACAAATGCTTTGTAATTGTGTGTGATCTTAAATGAAGTCATTTAAGAAGAGGCGCCTTTGTTTATTGTAATGGACCTTGAGTGGATAGCTCTCGTCCTTAAGTAGATAGACGACATTTAATATAGTTACTGTAGGTAGATAGGATTTTAATTCATAGATTAGACTGTTTTAGAAAGAAGGAGGGAGAACGGATATAGACACCCTCATTGTACATTGTAACATTATCGATCCAGGAAGAGCGAGAGCATCTAGAGAGTTGTGTAAAAACACCCATGTATAGACATTTGAATTAATAGAAAGATTTGATTCAAATTCATGGTTTGTGTTGTTCTCTATGTATTTGATGTTGATATGCTCATGAATGTTTGCTTCCTGTTATACATTTGCTTTTATATGCTGTGTATATGATTTCATGGTTGGATTGAAGTCTGAGAGGGAGATGGAATGAGTTTCAATTGTTTCTCTATTTGAGCCAGAGGATTCCTGCAAGGAGTGCAGTCGAATTGTCCGCAAGGAGTGCATTGACAGAGGGTTCAGATAGAGATAACTTTTGTCTCATTCATCCCAAAGGTGCAGTTGGGCATAAGAGTCATGCAAGGAGTGCGCAGGCCAAGTAAAAGTCTCAGGGTTGCGAACCTGAGTGACTCTTTGAAGGATTTCTTCCACAAGTGTGTGCAGAGTCGAAGGCTCCAACACTTAGACGTTTTTTGGGGGGTTTCCACAAGGAGTGTGTGCAAGGAGCTTTCTGAAGGACTTGAGAGTCATGAGGAATATCAGGAGGTATAGAACCTTGAGTAATCACCAATGGAAGCATAGACAAGTTGTGTCTGGAAGGCTTGCAAGAAGTGTCGCAAGTTTGTGCACAGGTAAACGGGTCTCCATGAAGGAAGTACTTGTTTCATTTCGCAAAATTCATCGGGAAGGAACGGATGCTCATAATTCCCAGGAAGAATTTGTGAATCATCATAAGCCATCAGATCTTGGAAAGGTGCAGGGAAGATACAGCGACGTATTCCCAAAGAGTTACAAGCTTAGAAGGGGCAGAACCATTGATCCGAGCCACAAGGGGCGTCTAATTTACACCTGAGATCGTGTATCGGGAGTTCGTGAGTCAAAGCTCCAAAATATTGTATCAGGAATCGCGATATTGCGATACGCAATATCCCGAAAAGAAGAAGGATAGTGTGTGGGGCCACAGGAAGTTAGTGGAGGACAGGTGGCACACCGTATCGGAGCTCGGGGAAAGTAAAGCCCCGAAACCATTGACATCAGGATTCGCGATCCCGTGAATTCTGAAAGCCCGATGAGGTGATGGGACCGTTGAATATTCAACCCACGTGTGCGTCGGAGTATCGGCACATCGGTGTTCGGATTTTGGAAATTCCATTTGTTGACATCGCGAGTGGAAAAATCGCGATAGAGCGGAAGTTTCGACAGGAGGAAGTCAACGTTGACTGAGGCATCGGATATCGGGGATTCGGGAGCTCAGTGATCGACCATTAGACTCAAAAATTCGCGAGTTCCGATTTCCCGATAAGTAAATAGAAGGGGAATCGCGTGAAGAGATCTGTGGGTGCAGATTTCCCGATAGGGAAATAGAAGAACCTTGGTGTTCTTCGGGCCGAGGGAAGAGAAGATCCTGTGAGCGGATGTGCCTGCGGGTGAGACTGCATCATTATACATTACTAAAGGGGCCTAAACATGGGTAATACCCATGGGCCAACATCCCATACCTGTTACATAAAGCCTAAACCCAAAAATATCGCAAAAAGGGGTGAGATCCCACGATCTTCACTTCACCTAGGTGCTTTGTCTTCGACCAGCCTGTCAAAGTCCCCAAAAATGGTCAACCACGACCAAGGTTCTCCAAAACTTGGTCGAGGGTTAACAAAAATTCTTTTGAATGGATTAAGAAAGAAATCAGTTCCGCACCATTTTTGGCGAAGGCAGATTTTGAGAAGGAATTCACAATATATACTAACGTCACCGAGGAGGCAGTTTCTGTTGTCCTCATGCAAAATGATGACCAATGAAATGAAAAACCAACGGCTTACATGAGTCAAAGTTTGTCTAATGATTAATTTAAATATTATTTTATTGAGAAGCATGCTTTCTCTCTTGTTAAAGTTGTAGAAAAGTTTCGCCACTTCATCTTAGGTAAGCATACGTTGGTAAAGGTCCCTTTACCTGCTGTTAATTTTTTTGTCTCATGGACTTATCTTTAAGGAAAGCTTGCACATTGGCTTTCCAATATCCAGGAGCATGATTTGAATATCGTGACTTCTACCACTATCAAGGGACGTGGACTAGCCCTTCACTTAGCTCAGCATGTTGAGAATGGTGAATAAATTAATGAATAAGATAGTTCCCTTTCAACTCTCTTTTACATTGATGATCATATCCTCTCTGTGTCTGAACCTCCCTGATACAAGAATTTGGTTTATTATTTACATAACCAAAGATGTCCAGACAACTTAGACACTCATCAAAGGAGAAGACTTCGTCTTGAATCTGCAAGATACATCATTATAAGAGACTTCTTATTTCGAAGGTATGTTGATGGTGTGCTGCTTTGTTGTGTAAACAATGAAGACGCACTGAAATTGTTGCAAGAAGCTCATGGTTCTTCAAGTTATTTCATTCATGTAGGAGGTCATTTTTCTGCAAAAACCACTGCTTTCAAGATTATTACAAAAGGATACTATTGGACTTCAATCTTTCGTGACTCTTATGTTTTTTCGAGATCTTGTGACAAGTGCCAAAAAATTGTTGGGAAAGAACGCCTTTCAGCCATGCCATTACAACCTATCCTACCAGACTTTCCCTTTTCAAAATGGGGATTGGATTTTATTGGTCCTATTAATCCTCCTTCTTCAGTTGAACAAGTTTTTATTTTGACAACCACGAACTATTTTACAAAATGGGTTGAAGTTGTCCCACTTAAGCATCCCACAAATGATTAGGCAATTTATTTCCTTGAAAATAACATTTTTTTCTAGATTTGGTCTTCCATTGGAAATTATTACAGGCAATGGTCCCACTTTCATTTCTTCTAAGCTCGCTCAATTTTTAGCTAAATTGGGGGTTAAACATTTCACCTCATCAGCTTATCATCCCCAAGGAAATGGGCAGGCTGAGTCTACCAACAAAAATCTGGTAAGAATCGTCAAAAGGATCATTGAAGACAAGCCTCGTCAGTGGCACACTCTCCTCACTTATGCCCTCTGGGAAGATCGAACTACCACCAATATAAGCATTGGTTGCACTCATTTCCAGCTTGTTTATGGTCAAGAATCCCTCATGCCAACTGAGATGGAACTTTATTCCTTAAGTTTGATGCTACAGATCGAAGAATTAAATTCTTCAGATGTTTCACAAAGGATAAACACACTACTAGCTTTGGAAGAGAAAAGGATGTTTTCTTTGGATAACATTAAAAGGAGATAGCAAACTGTTAAGAAGTATTTCAACAAGAGTGTCAAGACTGTCAAGTTTAAGTTCAATGAAAAAGTTTTGCTATGGGATTCAGCTCACGCTGATAGTGGAAGACATTCAAAATTTCAAAAATTATGGTTGGGTCCTTTCAAGATCGCTTTTGTCTTAGGTACCAATTCTTACATTCTAAAAGATTTACAGGAGCGATTGTTTTCCTACAGCACTAACGATTCTCACTTGAAGCATTACGTGGAACCAACTTGAAAATCTCTAACGTTGTTTGTTTTTTCTGTATTTTAGTAGTCTAGCTTTGCTTTCAGTTTTCGCTAATTTTCTTTTCTGCTTACATTAGTTGATTTTTTCTTTCTGTTTTAAATTTTTCCTACCGCTTTTACATTTATGTCGCTTTATTTATGCTATTTCGATTTTCTACAATTTTATTCTGTTAGAATTTTTATTGCTTTGTCATCTTTTTAATTGATTTCGATCGAGAATAAGATGTTGGATCAGTTCTACCATAGTGAAACTCCTGTAAGATATTTTTGGTCAATAACAATCAATATTACAGAGCTGTTATGATGTTTCCCCTGAAGACACACTTGAATTTGTTATCTTCTTTCACTGTTGTCTTATAAAGAGATTGGTTATCTCCCGCTTCTTCTTTCCATTTCTTCATCCATTTGAGAAATAAAAGAGTAGGTCCATTAATTTTTCTCCTTGAAGTAAGAGTCGATTTTTGTTGAATGAATATGCATACAGGGATAAACCCCCTCATACTTAACATTTTTCATGAGTTATTCCCAAATTTCCATTCATTTTTCCATTAAATCCTCTCACTTCCCCCTGTTGCATAATTATTCTAGTTATATCTTCTAAATTTATTGTTCTTGGTCTGCGAAACCATGAATTCTGAGTTCTAAATCAATTGGAAACAAATTTCCCTGTGGAGTCGCCAGTTTGTTGACAATTAAAATCACAACGAGGATTTCACCTGCAAAGTATTACTAAATCCTATTAATTTTAAGCTGATAATATATATAATACTAGTAGGTGGGACCCCCTTGTAGTTTGGAGGATTAGAACTGGCACTTTTTTCTTTTAATGTTCTTATTGTTGTTCGACACTGCTTACAGGTTTTAGAATGATTGATGATCAATGTTGGTTCTATTCAAGACAGATGGATGAGGGATAATACATGTGTGTTCTCTTGATCTAGACTCGAATGACATGATGGCTTATGATATATGTTGTTACCTTTTCTATTTAGCCATGGATTTATTAGTTGTGACACCTGCAAAAGATACATGTTAGTAACAACAAATAAAGGGAAATTGGAAGGAGATAAGGAAATATAAACAAAAATGCAAAAGGAAGGAACTACTCTATACTAACATGCTACACTATATGCATTAAAAGGATCGTTGTAAATCCTAGCTAACAAATAATAGCTATGTGATTTATTGAATTACATGGAAACATAGTTGATATGCATTACTGTATAGTTGTAAATGGTAATATGTGATGTGGGTGGCACTCTTGGCAATTAAGGGAGGTTGGTTTCGATGCATGGTTCAATTGGATGAATTAATGGATTAGTGGGTTGCGTATACCAAGGAATTGAATGAGTTTGACCGTGGAGGCGACGTGCATTTACTACACATCACTCATTCTCCTTCCACTGGCCACCACCCTAGTTGGGATATTGTTCAAATAGTGTTTTATTGTGGTTATATTATGACTTTCAAGCAAGGAAAGAATCGCTCAGCCAAGCTCACGTTTAAGGTGCTTTTGGTTACATGTATGCCTTTTCACCATCCATGAATCTTCTCTAGTTATGAAATATTTTTTGGCTCAGGATGTATGGGTCTATGTTTTCCTTAAGTATGGAAACTGTGTAAATTTGGGATATTTTTCTGGAATGAATCGTTGATAGGTTTTATTGCAATAATGGTTGAATTCCTAGTGTTATTGGTCATTCTGAGTGTTAGAAGCCATAAAGGCTCTCTTTCATCCTTGTTGGTTTTAGTTGGACGGTTTCATTTGGCCTAGAGTGGTTGGTTGTCTCCACACATTCATATCACCATACCTAGTCTTTTGTTGTTATGGGGTTTACCGGTTTTGAGATACTTTGTGTCATTGCACATTGTTTCACTTGGGTATGTGTTATTCATGCTACTGATGGTTGCACAATAGGTTAGATTGTTTCTTCTTGGCTCGGTTCCATCTCAACGTTGTTAGTTGGTTGATTGGGGGAGCCACGAGGGTTATACCCAGCATGTTCCTAGTATTTTTACAAGGCTAAATGGATCCTTACTCCTTTGTTTAGTCTCTCCTATCCCTAGAATTGTCACCATGTCTGCGAAATCATTGAGGTATACCCTATGTGTGTGCACCATTGGTCTCGGAGGTTCTCACACTATGATGGGAGTCGACTCCAGTCTCCCTATGTTGTTCTATAGAGAAAACCCTTATTTTCTCAAGCTCGGGTTTGATAGAGGGAACCGTAATGGCCTATCGGGTATATTGTTGATTGTTTTGAGTTGCTGGGTATTTTCAACATTGTTCGGTTCCTGGCTCAACTTGGTTGATTATGTTGACATTGGTGTTGGTTTTAGTAATTAATCACTGCATTGGTTATTATGACAATCTAATTGATAATCTCATCATTGAAATTGGTTGATTGAAGAATAGGATTGATACATAGTCACTGTCTTTTGCATTGAGATTATTGAAATGTTAACTCAACATTAGTTTACGATTGATTAATGCACAGTGATGCTTCACACATGATGCATGGGTATGTGTGGCGTTCCTACAGCATGAGTCGATGATTACTGTGACTATGTGTTTTTAATGGAAAAATGGTTATTGCAATCATGATGATTATGGAATTTCCATCCACTGTATATGTTATGGTTATTTGATTGCACCATCAGAGAGGGTCACGGGTTTTTTAATATGGTTTTGTTGCAATTCGATCAAATTTTGTTAAGAGATCGGGCATAATGTTGTTACCTCATTATATTGATTGATAGCCTAGCATTATGGATGTTTAAATTCAGAGTGGTTGAACCCTTACAGTCACATTAATACTCTGCATTTGGTCGAATGGTCTGTGTATTCCGAGCATAGTGTGAGTTTAAATGCTCATTGTCATCTATGTGTTTAAGTGGCAAGTCAAGATCTTTTCATTTTAAATACGGATCATTGTGTTTGATTGTCCACTATGTATGCTTAATGAATATCATATATTTTAGCAGTGATAGGCAAGGGTGTTGTGGAAATATGATCTGATTGCAATTGTAGATGGAATTGAGGAGTTAAATCAGGCATAATTTATGTTTTTGTGTTGATAGAAAGTGGTTGATTTTTTATACTAAACATAGTGGACTTAAGGGACTGTTTATTCATTTGGGAATTGTTTTAAAATATAAAATAGATAAATGAGAAGAACAAAACTCTTCTACAGGTTACTGTGGGATGCACACCGTATTTTTTTTATGATTTTGTGTTACAGATTGACTATGAACAGTGAGCAAGTTAATGCACAAAATTGTTTTAATTTCACATAGTAGTTGTTCTTTTAACACAGTGATCATTTTCTTTGGTGTCAAATCTTTTTACATTGATATGGAATGATTTTATGGATGACTTAATTAATTTTATGAACAATACATGTTCTCATTCCTGAACATTATTTCACATTTCGCTAATTTCACCCCCCTTGCCTTCCCACATTCATTTTTCACTCCCTGTTCTAAAATTTAATTACTGTCAAGAAGAATTCTATATTGAAGTAGTTTGAAGTCGCAGTTTCTTAGTTGGATGACAATAATGTTTATTTGATTTACATTACAGATGATTTTTGGTTATCTTTGAGCAGTAATCATGTTTATTTCCCCCCTCATTTTATCATTTTTCGCTCAATACAAACCCCTCTCATATCCCAGGACCTTTTGCTCACCCCCTGCTCAGTGAAAAAAGTTAAACAATTTGTATGGATTGGATTGCATGGGTCTGATATGTTGTTGAGCCAAAGTCTATTTCATATTTTGAAAGAGTTGTCATGTATGGTTGTTAAAGGAATTAATTGCTAATCAATTATGCATATAGGAATGAGCTATTCAAATAAAAGGTTGAATACCGAGGCCCACTATGCCCCTATCAAAGAGAAAGCTACCACCGCCCCTTTCTCATCTTCAAATTATTTTGATAAATCGATGTCCTCATGCATGCAATGGAGGGACGATTTCTCTCATGTGATCAACGAGATTAGGCTTAAAGGCTCCACACAGCCTAAGGAAAATTCAGAGAGTTTAAAAGGTGATAGCAGTAACGAAGGAAATATTGCCTCACAAACTGGAAAATATAGATTTTAAATTTTATTTATTTGTCTATTGATGAGAACAGTTGACTTCAAATTTTTGGACAACAGGTTTTTTGGGATATATAAGTAATATAGTTTTTGAAAATAATTTCAAATATCAATGAGCTAAATTGTCAAATGTTAATGTGATGATGGGAGTCACAAGGAGGGGTGTTTTGCTTAATTAATTAGTTATGTTATGATTTTTATGTGCTAAAGGGAGTCACAAGGGGTCCCACCTACTAGTTATTATTTATTTATAACCCTTATTATGATTATTACTTTTCCCCCTAACTAAAATTTTGGTTGAGTGTTTAGTTAACTTAACTAATGAGGTAGTTCAACTACTTCAACCAAATCCAATTTTCTTAAGGGAAAAAGGAAAGGGAGGAACAAGAGGAGGGATAGAAGAAGAAGAATACTAAGGTTTTCTCTTTGAGTTTATGTTGAGATAGTTCAATTTTCATTCATTCCTTATTTTATCACAAGCCTGATTATTTTTTATGATAGTAGGGTCTTATTGTAGACAACAAGATTCAGGGTTGAATTACATCATTCAAACACTTTTTTTTTTCAGAGGTGATGATCTATTTTTGATAGTCTATGTAGAATTGTTTGTTTGTGAATTAGTTTTCATGACTGACAAAGGCTATTGTGCAGAGTCAAGTGGGCAGAAATTTGTGGCAAGCTGATCCAGATTTTAGAGTTCAGTTTTCATTTTCTGTCAGATGCGCTTTTGTATGTTCCATCGAGGATGTCTAAGTTTGACTTTGGTCCAAAATTTCTACATGAGATTTTGTAAAGAGAATGCCTCTTTGGCGAATTGGAATGAAATAAAGGATTTCTTTATGTCTCATATGTATTGATTATCATCTTGGTGTCTTTACTTATGTCTTTAGATTTGTTTTCGGCAACTATTATATTCAGAAAATCATATTAAAATGAATTTTCTAGCAAGCTTTTATTTGTGAAAAAGACTAGCCTAAGAACTTGTAATTGATACTTGTGAGTTAGTATTTTATTTGTTATGGCTATAAACCTAGGGTGACATTCCGATCTATTTTTCTTTAGCCAAGCAAAATATGAAAATTCTTGAGTAAGATCATTTCATATATTTTCCTAAACACACCTTTCATTCCCACAAATGTTAGAAAAGAAAAAAAAGGAGAACTTCATAGCCTGAGGAAAGGTTTCACATAAATACATATATATCAGTCATGATTAAATCCCATCGATAAATCCATCTAGATCACAAATCTGGAGAACCATACCACTCAGTAAACGCTTACAAGTCTAATTGGGCCTCTTAAGTGGGCTTGGTTCCTGATGTTGAGTCAAAGGGATCTCAAAACCCTCAACATAATTGACACTAGAAGGAGGGAAAAAAAATGCATGGCTAACAATTTTGTTGATAATATATTTCGCAAAGCCTATAGATTCAAAACAACCCACATGCATGGCTAGTCATTCTCAAGACAACCCACATACATAGAATATTCCCACTACGAGTAAATCATCTCAACACAAAGAGGAAGAACGCTCATACCCTAAAATACCTTACATTATTCCTCATGAAGAGTTAAACAAGTTCATAAGAATCACCAGAGCTTATGCCCTACAGATCGGAGCATTACCTTTAGCTCCTTTACTTCCTCGAAGAAAAAAAATAAGAAGACTAGTTGTTGACACCCTAATCAGGTATTCGTTCACATGATAGAAGACCTGATAGATTTTTATCTCATAGAGATTGAACAACCCCTTGGTATAATACCCAAAAAACCAACCATCACCCCACCAACCAGTAACTACTTTGAACTTGACAATTTTGAATTTGAAGAGGAAGGGTCCAACTCAGATCACTCAGGTTTTGAATCCGAAGACATGGCGGATAATAATGATAACAATAGAGAAGGATGATATCATCCTTTAGATAACCAACCATGGTTGGCAAGATATGCTCTAGTGATTCCAGGATGCATGCACAACCTACCCAGACATCTAGAAAAAACTACTTCCCAAATTTGACCCTGAAACCTCTGGATTACCTGAAGACCATATTAAGAAGTTCATATTATCCATAAGGCTGATGAATGTATAACAAGAATATGTGGTGTGTATACTATTCCCTTATACCTTTGAAAAATAAACTTCAACTTGGTATTTCAACCTACCGGTTGGTTCCATAACGAGTTGGACAAAGTTTCAAAAGGATTTTTTGGAAAATTTTGTTGAAGAAACTACTACATGAGATTTCATGTCTTAACTTTTTGCCACCATTATGATTCCAAAAGAAAAGGTCAAAGATTTCAACCAAAGGTTCACCACCATTTTAAAAAAATTCCAATCTGAGGCTAGACCTACTCTAGAGATACAAATAGAGGTATATGGTAATTCTCTCCCAGCTTCCATTTCTATGTTCGTAAAAGGGTTGTCAAGAATACTCTAGCTGGAAATTTTGAAGAAGATAAATGACTGAGTTCCAAATGAAATCATGTAAAGAAGTTCAGATCCCACTAATAAAAAAGGAAACCCAACCTCCACCCAAGAGGGGACCTTTTTTTACTAGACCCCCAGGAAAACAAACAGAACAAGGTCCTGAAAAAGAGGGAGGGGACATAGAAAACTTGCAATGGATGATAAAACAACTTTCCAAAGAGATTGTAGATATGAAAAGGAGTGTCGAGGAAGGAAACCAAAATAAAAATAAAAAATTATAAAACCTTTTTCAAAAGGAACCCACCTTTCAAATCTATATAACCTCACCCAGCCAACCTAAACATCGACTTAGAGAACATAGCATATGACTCCTTCTGTACATATCATCAAGAAAAACATTTAGAAAGGGACTTACTCCAATAGTTGAATGCTATGAATCTAATGGCTAATCAATTCCTAGATGAAATTTCTCTAACCAAACAACCTAGTGGCTCGGCAATAAGTGTCACCGATCAAGAAATTCAAGAACCACCTAAAGAGATAGCCATGTTGTTATGGTATTCCAACCACTCGAGGCCTTTCAATGACGTCACTTAGGTGTAGGGACCCCCGTTGAGATTATGGTTGTATATATGTGAAGTAAAATTCAACCTATCCAAAGTAACCCCACCACTAAATCATCTCGAGGAAATGAAGCATCTGATCACCCCATGCTTCTGTGTCGCTAGCTTTCGTTACATTTAATCCTAAGCATGGTGTGGATTCCATTATAGATTATACATGACACATTTGTACTCCTGAATTTAAGAATCAATGCAACAAGGTATGTATGTTTTAAATTTACAAGGTTTTTTTCCCAAGCATGGTATTATGTTCACAAACCATTGAGCTCCCAAGCAGACAGAGTGAGAGAGAGTGTCAAGGAGGCTACAACACATGGTATCACTTCAATTACTAGTAAGCCCAGGTTATTTCTTACAAGGAAGAGGTAAGCATTTTCTTTTTCGTTTTCATTTACGATTGCATTGAATAATTCTTGTCGAAGTTGGATTGCATCTCATTATAACATTTTTTGCAGTAAAATGCCTCCACGAAACCCAATGACCAGGCACTCACCAAAAATTCCCAAAATGAAAGAACTGGAGATCCATGAAAGGTCGACACTGACGACCGCAAGGGAGTTTGATTTTGTTTTGAAAACGGAGTCAGTTATCTGGACTTCGACAAAGAAACAATTTACCCAACCTCCAACATTCGAGGACACAGAGGCAGGCATTGGATATAGGGTAATTCTACCACATTGGGGTGAGATTTATAACAAAATCAATCATGAATATTACCCAGAGTTTACACCTCAAAACAACCCGGATGTCAGTGTATTGGATGACCAAGTTTTCTCGAATATCAGGTGATCATATCTGCATAGGGTGGCTTGTCGAACCTCGATTCTACCCTGCATCAAAACCATAGGATGGATAATTGACCAGGTATACATGATGAAGTGCACGGTCAACAAAGAGGAGGTTGAATGTGTTGGTTTATTTCTTCCAGTAGAGGTACAAAAGTATTACAAACTTAGAGACCTAGAGGAGAGGCTAAATGCAGATTTTGTGGTCAGGTTTTATGAGCTTCATCGCACCAGTTTGTTACTAGCCTCATGGTGGAAAGATGATAAAAAGTTCACAAACAAAAAAAATTGATGGTACAACATGGTAAACCTCAGATAGCCCTATATGTACTTAATGGCCTTGATCTACCGATTGTATGGCGAAAAGGATTGCTCGAAGTTTTCAGAAGCATGGATTCCCTTAGCATACACCGTAGCGATCTCCAAGAGAAGTTTCAATTAGGGAGACATTATTTCCAAATAGTTGAGTATCAACATCCTATAGGAACAAACACCAAAAGAAGGAGAAAAATCAGTCTTCTACATGGCATCTTACATGTTGGATGTGATCTATGCAAGAAACGCTTTCACAGGAACGAATTTAAGCTATCATGTTGTCGAGCTACATGTGCACATTTATTTCAACATTTTGTGGGAGAATAGGTACAAAAGTTTTTACGCCATGATATGTGATGAATTTATAGCTAGAATACACTTCATTATAATTACAAAATAATGCTTGAGGCTTTCAGTGGCAACCAAAAATATGATATCCAAAGGTTGCCACTAGTATTTCGAAGAAACAAGCACTTACATTAGAATGTCTAGGGATACTGGTGCACCACACCTACTCCACGTTCATGTCCTAGACCGTATGATATTGGGAGAGCTATTTTACCAGACCATCCTACAAGGCTATAACACTTCTCTGGTGAAGGATAAGAAGAGGGCCTTCATACCTTATGGTTTTCATATTGGGTTTTATATGGTTAAAGATATTGAACAGGAAAAACAAGAAGGATTGAGTCAGCTTGACTATCGGTTCCCCACAAGATATTTTGGCAAGCCTGATCCAAAAGGCTTGGTACTTCAACATGTGGTGCATGTATCCTCATGTTGACCATATTCTCATGACAGTTTCGAATATGAGATATTTACTGAGGTGGCCCAAGATTGGGAGGAAGTGCTCCATAGAAGGGATAACCCTAGTATGACCAAGTTCAAAGAAATGGCCATGGATGAACAAGTTGAGATGATAGAGCACAAGCTCAAGAAGCCATCGGGATAAGAGAATAAAATAGAGCAGCAGAATCATGGAAAAGGGGGGCGTTGCTACTAGAAGAAGCTGAGAGAGCTATGAAAATATTGAGGGTGTTAGACAGTTGGCTTAGGTTGATGGAACGTTGGTATGTATTGTTGGTTTTCATTGATTTCAACCATTGGAGAGTGATATTGTATATTGATTTCAATCCTTAGTGATTGATGTCAACCATTGGAGAAAGTCTGGTAGCGAATTCTGGTAACATAAAGGTTTGGGTAATAGACCCAAGTTTGTTTGATGTATAATGGTATGATTTTTAATATATTTGAAGGTAAGACTATTCTAGATGGGTAGTACATGTCATTCCATTTCTGGTGGTATGTGGAATGTCACATAACTTCTCATGGTTAGAGATGTATGGCCATGTGAATTTAGAGAAAGGTTTGGGTAATGGACCCAAGTTTGTTTGATGGATAATGGTATGAGTTTTGATATATTTGTAGGTAATAATATTCTAGATGGATAGTACATGTCATGAAATTTCCGGTGGTATGTGGAACGCCATATAACTCCTCGCGGTTAGAGATTTATGGCCATGTAAAGTTGGAGTACCCTCATGAGTCATCTAGAAGCCCCAAAAGGGCAAAGTAGTCAAAGTGGTTTAAGAGATTTTAGAAAGTAAATAATAAAGTGAAGTGATGAGTGTACTATAAGTCAAATTGAATACAAAATAAATTATTTAAATAATAAATTTAATGGAGAAATTACTAAGTTACAAGTGGTTAGAAGTAGGTTAACCCTAAAATAAAGAAAGTGGGTTAAGTGGTTAAAAGGTAACCCCTTGAGGAAGCTACACGAAAGTATAAATAAGAGGCAAGGATCTCTCATTTTAATCACACTTGAGCATATTGAATATCTACATGTGACTGAGGTAACTGGATATCTAAGCCAAATTTCAGAGGGAAGGTGAAGTAAAGAAGGCTGAAATTCAAGGGAGGAAAAATTCTTTTGATGATGCTTTCTAAGGTATGTTAACTACAGGTCATCTCACCATTTTCACAATAATTGTTTTTCTAGAATTATTCAGA
The DNA here is from genome assembly GCA_009831015.1 of Picea engelmannii. NCBI lineage: Eukaryota > Viridiplantae > Streptophyta > Pinopsida > Pinales > Pinaceae > Picea > Picea engelmannii. The sequence continues at coordinate 393,631 of ML778435.1, read as the reverse complement.
CTATGAAATTGGGAGGCCATTGAGGAACCATATCGAAGTAGCTAGGGTAAACATTTCATCTTGTGGATCGTTATATTTGTGGAGTTACACTCCATGGAAAATAGGGTTTGTGGCTAATCCTAAAACTAGTCTAAAGCAAGTGTTTCGGGTAAAAACATCATAAATTATTCATAACAAATACAAATTCTGTAAGACCAAATGTGTTGGTTAGAGTATAGTCTGTAGTCTTCTTTGTACAATTTTTAGATCCATACAACAAATATTTCATGCCGAGCACTCTCTACAAGTTCGTTCTCTAGAATAAGCCAGAATTCAACAAGGTATGCCATTTTTTCTATAAATCCTTTTCTGAGAGGTTCCAAGTAGTGACACCTAGAGGAATTGCATAAAACACATTGAAGAACATTGTGTACTATTTTCATATCTGTATTCATTACAAGTACATAGTTATGATTATTTCAAGTTAGGGTTGTTGACTAATCCAAAACTAGTCATGTGATACTAAAGTAAAGTTTGATGAAAATGATAGTCTCTTGTTGTTAAAGTTAAGGAAGGTTTGCAGGTATGTGATCATATACACCAGGTCTATTACAAAGTTACAAATCAGATTTGGATGATAAAATTGATGAGGGATTTTGGTTGAGGTACATGTTGGGTACATGGTTGAGACAAGTAGTTGATGAGTTGGCACATACATGAGGTGTATAGTTGATGATGTTGGTACATATTGATGAGTCATAGTTGATGAGTAGTTGATACATGATTGGTACATACTTGGTACATGGTTGGAGGCACTTGCTAGTAGTATTGTTGACACATGGCTTATAGATGATGTAACATACATGTATTGGTATATTATTAGAAGCACATATTGATCTCGGTGATGATTATGAGTTGTTGTGTTATGCTTGGTTGATTCACATATTTGAGAATTGTCTTGGTGATTGATCTTGGTGAGTAGATCTGATTTGGTTGATAAGATTGATGAGACAGGTTGTTGTGATAGGTTGTTTAGGCATGTTGTTGTGATAGGTTATTAGTACAGGTTTGGTGCATGGTTGATGAACTTGTTCATGGTACAGGTTGAGGTACATGTTAGTGCATGGTTGATGCACTTGTTTATGGTACAGGTTGATTAAAGGTTGTTTGGTACAGGTTGGTGCATGGTTGATGCACTTTTTTATGGTATAGGTTGATTAAAGTTTGTTTGGTACAGGTTGTTGCATGGTTGATGGACTTGTTTATGGTACAGGTTGAGGTACAGGTTGATGCATGGTTTAGGTTATTGGTACAGGTTGTTTGGTGTAGGTTGATTGGTATAGGTTTAAAGCAGTATATCTCGCATTGATAGTGTGACAGTGGTTCCATCATTCTACTTATATGTCAGGGAGATTGGATTGGGCAAGGACATGTGGTTGTAGCCACCTTCTGGTTGTAGTCGGATAACATGGGGGGTTGTAGCCTCCTTCTGGTTGTAGCCAAATAATTGGGGAGTTGGAGATTCCCTCAATTTGTAGCCTGGGAAACTAGGGGGTTGGAGCCTCCTTCTAGTTGCAGCTAGAAAACAAAGGAAGTTGGTGCTTCCAATGAATGTAATTCTTAAAGACATAAAAGAAAAATCATTATGTGGTTTTATCCCACTTTGGTTTTCCACGTAAAACACTGGTGTACTGGATATGTGTGTGATTGCTCATTTGTTCATTGTTTATTTACTCTGCAACTATTGGATGATAATGCTACATTGATATGTTGGTGCACGGTTGATGCACTTGTTTATGGTACAGGTTGGTGCATGGTTGATGCAATTTTTTATGGTACAGGTTGATTAAAGGTTGTTTGGTATAGGTTGGTGCATGGTTGATGCACTTTTTTATGGTACAGTTTGATTATAGGTTGAGGTACAGGTTGATGCATGGTTGATGCATGGTTCAGTTTATTGGTACAGGTTATTTGGTGCAGGTTGATTGGTACATATTTAAAGCAGTATATCTCACACTGATAGTGTGGTAGTGGTTCCATCATTCTACTTATACGTTAGGGAGATTGGATGGGGAAAGGACATGTGGTTGTAGCCACCTTTCGGTTGTAGTCGAATAACATAGGGGGTTGTAGCCAGATAATCGGGGAGTTGGATCTTCCCTCAGTTTGTAGCCTAGGAAACTAGGGGGTTGGAGCCTCCTTCTAGTTGCAAATGGAAAACAAAGGAAGTTGGTGCTTCCAATGAATGTAATTCTTAAAAACATATAAGAAAAATCATTATGTGGTTTTATCTCGCTTTGGTTTTCCACGTAAAACACTGGTGTATTGGCTATGTGTGTGATTTCTCATTTGTTCTTTGTTTATTTACTCTGCAACTATTGGATGATCATGCTACATTGATATGTTGGTGCATGGTTGATGCACTTGTTTATGGTATAGGTTGATTAAAGGTTGTTTGGTACATGTTGGTGCATGGTTGATGCAATTTTTTATGGTACAGGTTGATTAAAGGTTGTTTGGTACAGTTTGTTGCATGGTTGATGCACTTGTTTATGGTATAGGTTGATTACAGGTTGAGGTACAGGTTGATGCATGGTTGATGCATGGTTCAGGTTATTGGTACAGATTGTTTGGTGCAGGTTGATTGGTATAGGTTTAAAGCAATATATCTCACACTGATAGTGTGATAGGGGTTCCATCATTCTACTTATACATCAGGGATATTGGACGGGGCAAGGACATGTGGTTGTAGCCACCTTCTGGTTGTAGTCGGATAACATAGGGGCTTGTAGCCTCCTTCTAGTTGTAGCCTGAGAATTGGGGAGTTGGAGCTTCCCTCAATTTGTAGCTTGGGAAACTAGGGGGTTGGAGCCTCCTTCTAGTTGCAGTTGGAAAACAAAGGAAGTTGGTGCTTCCAATGAATGCAATTCTTAAAGACATCTAAGAAAAATCATTATGTGGTTTTATCCCGCTTTGGTTTTCCACGTAAAACATTGGTGTACTGGCTATATGTGTGATTGCTCATTTGTTCATTATTTATTTACTTTTCAACTATTGGATGATAATGCTACATTAATATGTTGGTGTATGGTTGATGCACATGTTTATGGTACAGGTTGATTAATGGTTTTTTGGTATAGGTTGGTGCATGGTTGATACACTTTTTTATGGTACAAGTTTATTAAAGGTTGTTTGGTACAAGTTGGTGCATGGTTGATGCACTTGTTTATGATACAGGTTGATTACAGGTTGAGGTAAAGGTTGATGCATGGTTGATGCATGGTTCAGGTTATTGGTATAGGTTGTTTGGTGCAAGTTGATTGGTACAGGTTTAAAGAAGTATATCTCACACTGATAGTGTGACAGGGGTTCCATCATTCTACTTATACATCGGGGATTTTGGATGGGTCAAGGACATGTGGTTGTAGCCACCTTCAGGTTGTATTTGGATAACATAGGGGGTTGTAGCCTCCTTCTGGTTGTAGCCAGAGAATTGGGGATTTGGAGCTTCCCTCAGTTTGTAGTCTGGGAAACTAGGGGGTTGGAGCCTCCTTCTAGTTGCAGCTGGAAAACAAAGGAAGTTGGTGCTTCCAATGAATGTAATTCTTAAAGACATATAAGAAAAATCATTATGTGGTTTTATCCCGCTTTGGTTTTCCATGTAAAACATTGGTGTACTGGCTATGTGTGTTATTGCTCATTTGTTCATTGTTTATTTACTCTGTAACTATTGGATGATAATGCTACATTGATATAACACTTGCATTTTATGGTGAAAAAGGATTAAATTTCTCTATTATTGATTCACCCCCCCTCACAATAATACAACAGAGGGAAGATCCCCCACTTAACCCTTTGGTAAGACCCTCAATAATTAAACTGGATGATACAAACATCCAGGAGGAAGAACTGAATGGCCCAAAAACATTTCCACCAGAAGAGATTGTTGCCCAAGAAAATACTAGCCCCATATCAGCCCAGGCAGGATCACCAAGGAAAAATACAACTCAATGAAGGAAAGCAAAGGCATCAAGCGGGACGGGTATTCCTATCATCCTCATATATTTAATCACCATATATGATGACGAGGAAGGCTCAGAATATTCGCACATAACCCCGGTGCTAATCACACAGGAGGAAGAACAAGGGGAGACATCTTCTCTAACCTCTTATGATTTGGTCTTAAATACCCAAGAAAGTGACCTGGAAGCTAGGACCACTCTTGACACTGTATTTATCAAGCAACTAGAAACACATCCATTGGGGGAAACACAACTTCATGATGACATCTCTAAGAATGACATGGTTTCAGGAGGACAAGAAGAAGGAATGAGGCAGTTAGAAATCAGTATATCGATGACTAAACTCTCTTCCAATACCAATTCTCTTCCTACTTCTCCATCTAAGAGAAATACTATGTCAATCGATGAAGACCAACATAAGGCCAAGTCACCAAGACACACAATAATATACCCTTCTTGGGAGATGAGCGGACCAAGCCTTGGAATAGAACAAGTGTCAGCACCAATATTACCACAGAAACCACTTACAAGGGAAGAAGGAGGTTAAGTTCACACCGTTTAAAGATATAGAGAACCTACCATGGAACACCTCTATATGAGAGGAAGCCTAGGCAATACTCTGTCTTGGGGGGATCATCATATTCTTGAACTAGTAGACGAAGTCGCCAATATATAGGATATTTCTTATGATAGGAAAAGGAAGGTCATGATGAGAAAAACAATCAGGAAAAGGAAGCTCATGCTCGATAGCACCCTATTCATAACCACAGAAGAAACATTATTCGACACAGAAAATACCAAGATGACTGAGCTAATCGAAGCAAAGATGGCCATAATCGATGCCACATTAGATAGGTCAAAAAGTGATGAAAGGGAGGTAGCTTCCATGAGGAAAGAGTTGGACTACCTGTGACATCAAGCTAAATATTACCAAAATTCAACTCAGGCGGTGGTATTCTTGAAAAGTGACTTCTGAGAGATGTATGCACAATTCAAAAAGGAGAGGGACCTCTTCACCACCCGAATAGTTTATTTTCAATAAGATACCCTTATGGGGCTAGAAACCTTCAAATACATGCAACAGTGGTATGACAAGGCACATCAAGCCTTGGAATAGATCGACTACATCAACGAAGTACAGAAGGGACGAGATACATAATAACATGGCATATGAGTGTGGATGGAAAAAAACATCTCCCAAATATGGAAGGCAGTTGAACACTTGGTGTTGGCACAGGGGCATACCCGGGGTTCAATGCTTCAACAATGCACCAACAAAAACCTAACTATCGACCCTTTCGGCAACATCTTCGAAGAAGATTAAGTCTCACCTGAGGTAGAGGCAGGGGGGTTGCAGGAATCAAGTGTCTACAACCTAGTTGTGACACAGATCTATGATCACAATACTTAATAGAGCACTTAGCAGTTAATATTCATTAGTCTTTAACCCTTTATTTACATCGCAGGTAAAACTCAAATTACAGAACAATGTAGTATTCAACAAGATCTAACACATCCAAGCACTTAGCACATAGAAATAGATCAGATATAGCATTCATGTATATCACTAAGAACTAATATACTCCATCAGATGTATCTGCATACATAAATATTAGAACACTAAGAATAAATTACATCAATCACACAGAGCAATCACAACAGAGGATATACGTGGTACACCCCCAGTGTGGGGCTACGTCCACCAACTCTTTGTCTTCTTTATTATCTTCTTTCAATCTTCTTACTTGCATAGAGCCAAAAAACCAAATCTGCATAGGACAGGAGATCTTCGTGCACCTCGCCACATCCTCCTTCCCTGATCTTGGCACATTACAGAGCCTTCTTACAATCACTTTCATTTAGCTCTGCAAGTTCTCAACACTCAGTATGCACAAATCATTCACAACTATTTGCACTTAGCTCACTGGCTTGCAACTGACTACTTCTTACATCACCTAGATACTTATTTATACATTAAAAAAGGGGCCTAAACATGGGTAAGACCCATGGGCCGACATCCCATACCCGTTACATAAAACCTAAACTCAAAGAGCCCACAAAAAGGGGTGAGATCCCGCGATCTTCGCTTCGCCTGGGTGCTTCGTCTTTGACCAGCCTGTCGAAGTCCCAAAAATGGTCAAACACGACCAAGGTTCTCCAAAACTTGGATGAGTGCCAATAGGCCCCCAACACTCACCTGTGACTCCTCTCGAGTCACACTAATCTAGGAAGCTCTATTTTGAATGCCTCAAGCTGCCTCAACTTTATTCTTCACCAGAGCCTCCTTCTTGGATAATTCCTGAATGACTGTCTCGATGACAGGTCCTTCCAAGCATTGTTCCACTATGGTGACCACTTGTTCTAGTTGTGCACCTTGTCCCTCAATCTCCTCAAAAAGCGTGCAGGCTTTGTCCTGTACCCGCTGGAGTCTCTGGGTCACTTCCATGACTTTACTCTAGATGGCATGGACCTATTGTTGAACTGCGTGTTGTTCTTGTGACCTTTTCATCTTCTCAACAACTAAAAGTACCTTCAACTATGCTTTCACTATCGTTGCTTGTTTATTTTATTCATGGAGTTGTGACTCTAATGTCTTTTGTTCTAGATCATCTGCAAGGCACTCATAAGTCTGCACACTTCGATTTCTTAATTTCTTGCATTCTAAGGCCAATGCCTTGATTCTTTCGATTGCACTCCAAGCATTTTCTTCCCTCTGATCTCGCACTTCCTGCAGAGTGCTTAGCACTTCTTTCAATTCCATTTCTGCTACTCTTTCTTGGATATTCTGAATGGCTTCAGTGAGTTTCCCCACTTGGTTCTTGGTTGTTTCCTCTTCCATCTATGCTAGGCCCAGCACAGAGCGAAGTGCTCTAGTGACTGCTTCTTTAACTCCAATATGCTCTGCGAGCAGCTGTTATTTTTCCTTCTAGATCTGTGCTTTATCCTCTACAAACTTCACCTGGAGGTCATCTTTCTCTTACTATGCAATCCATCATTTCTCTAAGGCTACCTCCTTCTCTTACTTTAATGCCTATGTGGCCTGATTGTTTTCCTCCTTCACCCAATGAAGGAGAGCCTCTGTCGAATATGCTAATTTGCGTAGTTGGGCAGGCTCATCTCCTACTTCTATGCCCCCTGATGACAATGTCGTAGTAGAAACTACGCAGATCGAATAAAGAGCTTGTTGTACCCCTTTGAGCTTTGCCTCGATCCTGTCGAACATTGTCTCTTTTTTGGCTTCGTTTCGCTGTAAAATTTCCTCTAAGGTATCTGATACAGTAGTGATGATGAGGTCAATATCATCCACCATGAGCACAGTCTGCAATGGAGGTTTATTGGCTGGTGACTTCTTCTGCGATGAGGGTTTCTTTGGGGAAACCTTTCTTTTCTTCGACGTCTTGGCCTCTATAAGGGGATATTTAGGCAGTGTCACTTCGCCCTATTTCTACTTGTCTTCTTCCCCTTTGTCCTATTTTTGGTCTACTTTGTCATCTCCTCCTCCTCCAAGTGACTCCGATGCGTTGTTTATTTTCTGTACTTCTTGCTTCTTCTTCCTCTTGTTGTTTCTGGGTCCATCATACTCTTCATGGGTGACTATAGGACTTCCGATGAGGTCGGGGTCAGAGATTTCTATCTGTTCGACTGGTACAAGGAATTCAGTCGGCCACTCCTTATTTATCTCCTCCATATCTTCCTTGGTGATTTTGTAGTAGGACTGGATCTCTTCCTTGTGTTTGTATCTGCAGTTAGTGATGTAAATGAAGTGCATGTATGTGTGGAACTTCGTGAGTGGCTTGAACCGATGAAAATTATTCGGAGTCATTCGGGGGAATGATTCAATGGCTCACGTGAGTTTTAGATAATAGGTGTGGAAGACAGCATCGGAATTCCACTGCTTCACCATGTCACTTGAATACCAGAGGGTAGTTAACCTTGTGGCTAGTGGTTCATATGGATCGACTTCAAGGAAGGTTTCTCCTGCTAGCATCTCCCAAGTGAAAAAGGAAACGAGGATCATCAACCAGTTGAAGTGAAACTCATAGCCCTAGTCCTGTGCTTCTCAGCAATCCTGCTCCAACTGGTTGATGAGGTAGCTTGCCCAGTTCATCTGCAACCCTTCAATGCACTTTCATGCCAGTTGACGACGAACCCTGTGACCTGCGTTGGTCTGTTCTTCCTGATGCACTTACCAACAATCAACTGAAAATTTAGGTGCACTGTGCCATTTTGGATGGAGGCTACCTTGTATCCCCACTTCCCTTTATCCACATAACCATAGGTGTCTTTTATTCGTTGTGTCAGGGCACGATCTGCAACCTTCCCTGGGTAAATATCTTGAGGGTCTGGTCCTTGCATTCTCAATCCAGTGAGCCAGTGGATCAGTGTCATATCTATAGTGATGCATCGATCCAACCACAGGTAACCTCCATGGAAGCATGACACGAGGATTTTAACGCATGCATTAACCTCCTGATATCTTTCGAAGTATGGTATATTCATCACATTAAGGATTATTTATCTTGGGATATCCATGGTCCATGGCTGGGGGATTAGCTTCAACTTCTTCCCTATTGTCTTGGTCAAGTACTTGTCTGGTGTGAGCATGCCATAGTTCTTACAGTCTCCTAAGTTGAATTCACTGATCTTCAGCGTCAGAATCTTTCCTAACTGTGGCCCAACTACGCATATCCCCTTCGAGAGGTACACAGTGATCAATGTATAGTTGAAGTCCCTCAAAACGTTATCGTGACTAACCGCTCCATCTAGAGGCGGAATATAGTCAGGCATGACTGATGGGATGAGCTTCACATTTTCCAAGTCGTCGTGATGCTTGCTCTGTTTCTCTATCGCAGTTCGGGATGGCCCAGATCAACGTCCAGTAAATGAGGATGCTTGCACTCCTCTCGTCGACAAGGCCTATACTCTTGTAGACAAGACCTTCTCAGCCATGAGGTCTATTAGGATCTCTTCAATAGATTTCTCTATTTTTCTAAGGTCGCCCGACATACACGCTCGAGATCAGATATCTCGAGTAGGTGGACAATTGCTCAATGTAAGCAGAACAGGTGGTGAGGTCTCAATAAGCATTGCACTAAACAAATTAGTTCTTTGTGGGATCGAATAATCACAATTTGAAAAAGTGTCCCCGGTAAGACATTCGACGGGTTAAATAGCTAACATCATAACAGACTCCTCCAATGAGCAGGAATGCCTCAATCAATACAATTCCATCCGTTATGGTGTGGTCTCAACGGTCCAATGGTGAACGTTCCATCAATAAATGTGTTTCTATCCATTCTGGAGCATCGTTCTAATGATTGAGATGCCTCCAATGGTCATATTGCTTTGTCGTGGCGAAGTGCCAGTCTGAACTGTGTTTCTATTACGGCGAGGTTCAAGTTCTGCAAACCTTCCTTCTGCGAGGTCCTCTCTGGAAACTCCTGCAATTTTTCTAGCTTTGCTTTCTTCTTACTGAGATTTCTTTCTTTCTTCCTTGTGATCTATGTCTCTGGATTCCTCTTTCCATTCTTGTTTTTATCTTCTCTTAGTATAGTAACTTCTCACTATTGAGGATCTTTCACAAGGTTCAAGGATAATACTTCTTCTCTTATTATTTCTAGAGTAGGTTCTATACTCTCCTGCATGGATAGGTTCTTTAAGCCTTCTTGCATTCTTTCAACTTCGACAGCTAGGTCTCTAGCCCTCAGTTTCTTTGACCTGTCCTCTTGTTCTTGTATTAGTCTCGCTACTTTCCTAGCCATGAAATCCCTTAATTCTTGATTTTTTTGTTCTATGGCTACCTCTTCTTCTTTCCTTCGGATATGATCTCTCTCGATCCAAGTATTTCCTAACAAAAGTGAAAAAGGAGCATTGTTCTCAACAAACTTAATGACTTTGAATTCTTCTTTTGTCGATGCTCCATGAGAAAACATAGGTACATGGGAAAGTCTTCCACATAGGGTTATCAGATTTCCTTTAAACAATCATAATCCTCCCAATGAAGGAACCATAGCAGGCTTTCCTAAGATTTCCCAAGTACTTTATATCATGATGTTCACATGTGTTTCTGCGTCCTATACACAGTCTATGTCGAAGTCTCCTATTCTTGTTTCTATGCACTGCTTCTCTTTTAAGATCTCTGATAAAGTGATGTCTTTGTGATCATTCAGTGTTTCTTTCATCTGCAATAATATAGCCTTTGATTCTTTCTGGTTCTTTAGCATATTCTTAGTCTCTTGACCTTCCTCATGGTTTTCTTGTCTCATGTTCATCTTTTCATGTAGATTTACAACAAAGGCAAATAGGACCTCTACCGGGGCATTCCTTAGCAAGTTGTCTCGGTCTTCTGCAAATATAACAAAGAGTCAATCCTCTCTTTCTCTTAAACGATCCCCAACCTTTCCTTTACTATGCACTGGGATCATAGTGATAGACCTGCAAAAAAATATTTCTAGGATCCTGCATCCACTTGTTAGTCCAACAATTCTTTCTATGCATAGGGATAACATATCTTTCACTATTTCTATCAGATCTATTCATATCATATCTTCTTTCTTCTAGTTGTGCCCTAGTTTTCAAACTAGGACAAAATCTATCAAGCATACCTAGATCCATTCTTTCGAAACAAAAATTTCCACTTATCTTACCTTTATCAGAGCACAAAGCTTTAATATCTTACCTCTTTTATTCATATTGGACTTCTCTTCTTAACATAGAGCTTCATAAGTCAAGTAGAGTACTTCGTACTAGAGAAACAAATCTACGCACATAGATTTCTCTTTTCTTCAGTTCCCAGCAATCATAGTTTCAAGTCCCGACAACGAAACCATTTTTTGGCAAAGGGGAAGAACAAGGGTTCAATTCTTCAACAGCGCACCAACAAAACCCTAACTACCGGCCCTTTCAACAACATCTTCGAAGAAGTTGAAGTCTCACCCAAGGTAAAGGAAGGGGGGGTTGCAGGACTCAAGTATCTACAACCTAGCTGGGACACAATTGTTTTATCACAATACTTAACAGATCACTTAGCAGTTAATATTCATTAGTCTTTAACCCTTTATTTACATCGCAGGTAAAACCCAAATTACAGAACAACACAGTATTCAACAAGATCTAACACATCCAAGCACTTAGCACATAGAAATGGATCATATCTATCATTCATTCATATCACTAAGCACTAAGATACTCCATCAGATGTATCTACATACATAAAGATTACAACACTAAGCATAAATTACATCAATCACATAGAGCAATCACAACAGAGGATATACGTGGTTCACCCCAGCGTGGGGCTACATCCACCAACTCTTTGTCTTCTTTATTATCTTTTTTCAATTTCTTAGTTGCACAAAGCCACAAAACCAACTCTGCATAGGACAAGATATATGTGTGCACCTCGCCAAATCCTTCATCCTCGAGATTGGCACAGCACAAAGCCTTCTTACAATCACTTGCACTTAGCTCTGCAAGCTCTCAACACCCAGTATGCACAAAGCATTCACAACTATTTTCACTTAGCTCACTGACATGCAACTAACTACTTCTTACATCGCCTAGATACTTATTTATACATTACAAAAGGGGCCTAAACATGGGTAAGAATCATGGGCCAACATCCCATACCTGTTACATAAACCCTAAACCCAAAAAGCCCGCAAAAAGGGGCGAGATCCCTCAATCTCTGCTTCGCCTGGGCGCTCCATCTTTGACCAGCCTGTTGAAGTCCCAAAAATGGTCAAACATGACCAAGGTTCTCCAAAACTTGGTCGAGGGCCAACACTTGGTATACATGGTCCAGGAACCCCGGCGAAAAATGTAGGAAAGATGGGAAGAGCATGAGAAAAGTTGGGAAAAAATCAACCAGGAAATGAGATATATTGACTTGCCATAGTTTGGCCCACCGGAGGATTTCACCGATTTATGTGACATAGTTAAACGACATGTAGAGCAAGATCGGGTATGAAAAACAGAGATTTTTCAGGTTTCAAGCATGATCTCAGGCCAATTGAAGAAGTTTGTGGAGCCTCTGATTAAATCTCTCACGGCCTTAAAGTGTGTGAGTGTCAAACTAATCAAGTACAAAGAACATACAGTTGAGATAAAGGAGGTCCTCTCTGCTCTGATGAATCAACACAGGTTCCCTTATGCAAATACATGTGAAGATCTCTTCTATAGATGGTCGGAATATGAGAGGAACAACCCACTTCAGTAAAATGATGAGATGATCTAAAGAAAACAAAAGAGAACAGATAGCTAAAAGTCCACCACATGTCATTTTCTTTACTTAACACAAATTTAGTAGCTATTTTTATTTTAGTTATTTTTATAAATAAGAAAATTGACCTTGTGTTAAAGGTCGATGGTTTTGGAGAGAAATAATTTTTCTGGAATATTGTAAGAGAATCATTTCTATGCAAGTTGTTTTAATTTAGAAGTTTTGTTTAGAACCAAAGACACTTCTTTCATCTGAGGCGTGAATGTGATTGGACCAAGGGGGATTATCTCTGTCTTTGAATTCAATATTTGTTTTTTTATTGAGTAAGAGTTGTTGTATCCGTTATTTAAGTTATCTTATAATGTTGCGACATTTTGTTTGTTCTAATTGATGAATAGAAATCGATTGTGTTAATATGTGATTGATAGTAGAGTATTGAAAATTACTTTTCTTTCACTCATTTTCTATTATGTATGTATTTTATTTTTGTAATTGTTATCTCAGACGATGTTGAATGACTACAAGTCAAATGGTATTATTGTTAAATTGAATTAGTTTTGATCCTCATTACATGCATGTTGAGGTATAAAGGTTATCCCAAAACCCATCTTTCTCCAATATATCATAACTTCCCTTTGTCATTTAGTTTAATATCCAGCTTACATTCCCGCAAATGTTAGAAAAGAACAAAAAAGAGAACTACATAGCCTGAGGAAAGGTTTCATAGAAAGACATATCTACCGGTCACGATTAAATCCCATCGATAATCCAGCCAGATCACAAATCTGGAGAACCATACCACTCAGTAAACTCTTACGAGTCTAATTGGACCTCTTAAGTGGGTTTGGTTCATGTTGTTGAATCAAAGGGATCTCATACCCCTCAACATGACCCAAGAAGGGGTTGTCCCTCATTTCATGGGAAGAAGGGGATGAAGGCCCAGAGGCTTATAGCTGGAAAAAGATAAAATCCAAGCATTGGCATTCTAGATGCTCACCCATGGATATCAAGGACAATGAAATGTATCTCATAAGAAACTCATGGGAGCCGTAAAAGAATATTTAATAACAAAATTCCAACTAGAGTGGAGCATGTGTGGGCACTATTTTTATTGCTTAGGTAGAATCCCCACACATGTTTTCAACTTGGGGAAGCATGATGTGACCAAGTTAGAGTCAAGGTGGGCATAGTTCTTCATTCTTAGGTAGAATCCCCACCTTGGCCTCAATATGGAAACATCCTAAAAGAATAAAAGGTAATAAATGGGCTTGGAAAAAGGTTGCACTGAAAACAAAGGTGCAACACACCCTCTACAAAGGAACCCATAAGTGAAACACTAAATCCCCTTGTATGTAATGAACCCCATGCCAAAACTTATTCCCCCAATCCATGAAACCTCATACACATGACTTAGAATGAGGTCCCCTCGGGAAACACCCCTAAACTTGAGGTACGATTCACCCAATAGGTCATTTTGTCAACCCTCCCATAACTAAACTTGGAAAATTATATAGGGTCTTTGAGAATTGGTTTATTTTGATGAGGTGGTTTGGATGTACATGATTAAATGACTCTTTTATTTATTTTATTTACTCACCATGATGCATTTTACTTGAGATCCTTGGAGGGTGTATCCATTTGTCTTTGCAGAATGTAGTTGGTTGACAATTTTGGAAGAAAAAGCCTAGCTTGGGCTTCCATGGGGCTTGAATCCCACAATTTGGATGCCAAGGGCCCACATTCCAGATGATGAATACATGACTTTGGAAGCCTAGAATTCATCATGGAGGACCTCACATATCCCCTACCACCCAAACGACTTTCCTAAGAAGGCCAAAATGTCACCTTTGAGGGCTTAACATCATAGTATGGCTAGGGTTTTGGTGGTGTTTGAGGACACTTGGCACGTTTGAAGGAGAGAAGCCTTGGATCATGGAGGGGAAGGTTATATTGAATAAACTTGGATTTTGGAGGCCTAGCGCACTCATCTCCTACTCCAATTACTTACAAAAGTGCTAAAACATCACCCTAGAAGGGTGACGAATTACTTTAAGGTTTTATTTATGTGAAAAATATGAATTAAAAAGTATTATTTTGTGTAAAGGGGAAAAACAAGGGTTGTTGTCCCCTTATTTTCTGGTTTACCCTAAGTTATGTGGATAATCTATGTCTTAGATGATTTGTATAAATAGAGATCACCTCTAATTCCTTTTTATCATAGCTCTCCCATTGTGAGAAGACTAGTGGATGAAATTTTCACCCTACTTAGGCATTTATATCTCTCTTGTGAAAATGGTATTTGGTGTTATATATTAGTGATTGGATGAGGCTAAGTGATGTGCACCTCTTGGAGGCTTCTTTATTTGATCTTGAATGGTGAATGCTTGGTGAACTAGGGTTTGATCTCTCTTTTTCTTGGAATTGGTAAGAAAAATTGTGCATATGTTAGTTCTTTGTTATTGTTGGTTGAAACCCTAGGAGGAGTATGTTGCATACACCCTCCATTAAGCTTCATCTAATTTTCTAAGTTTATCAGTCATTCTTAGATAAGGGTTGCTAGGAGAAATACAAGAGTGTATACCCTCTTAGATTTACCCTAATTTGATTGGCATGCCCTAAAGAGTAAGAGGATTTACACTCCTAGGGATATTGTTGATCTAAATTGTATTTTAAAGATTCCATTCACCCTGTTATAAAGGAACTAATCTGATTTTTTGCATTGGAAAAGTAAAATTGTTTTCATTGGTAAACGTGTTTTAGTGAGATATCAATCTTGTTTAAGTTGGATTATTTTGTGGATGCCTTGAGGTTGCTAAGCCCTCTAGGGGGTCTTAGTTATCTTGTTATTTTTGGAGATGTTATAAAATTTAATCTACATCCATTAGGGATGAAAAAAACCCAATACAAACATTTTAATAACTCACAAACCAACCATCAGAAGTTGCTAAAAGTTTGCCACTATCCTCTACTAGTCTCAACGCACTTTTTGGGTAGATCATTGGAAAGTTTTGGTGGTTGATTTATTAGATATAAAAACTTTTTTGATACATCCATAAGGCTGATAATTGTCTCTATGATACTTGTTTATGAAAACCTTATCTTGTTGCTAAAGTCTCATGCATTATTACTTGAGTCAAACTAGTTATTGCTACCTTGTCTCTTGCATCCTTAACTAGAATCTTAGAAAAATTATTTGCAGCTCTTATTACTCTTTGTTGCTGATATATATTATTGTTTATTTCTGAAATTAGGGACAACAATATTAACTTTCTTGTCCAACATATTATTGGGCTTGTATCTTTATTTTCCTTGTGTCTCTAGCATGTACGATCATTTCTTGGTAGATATTCTATATTGTGGTGCATATTCCACCATATACGAGACTTTTTTAAACCCATTTTTACCTTCCATCATTGACCTATAGGGGGGATCTTCATCAACACCTCATTTTCCATCTCATTTCCCCCTAGGGTCACCTGGGATTCCCCTCTTGAGGTGATTACTTCATCTCTAAAATGATGAGAATACCTATCTAAGGTGACAGTGGGTAGGTGTTATCTTAGTTATATCCATATTTTGGTTTGGGTTGGGATTTTCCCAACCTACAACTTGTGTGATAACACACATGATTTCCACATGGCACTCTCTGTTTCATCTGCCCTTGTTGTTGACATATACATTGACCTGACATACTGACATGACAAGCTAATGTGGCATTCTCTTCCTTCCTCGACCCTACCGAGACATCATGCTCTTTTGATATACTGGGCGGTCAAGAATTGTGTAGACCAATGACCCTAATCATCTTGGGTTTCCAAGCTATGCACCAGCTACCTCAGTCAAACAATCTCTTTTGGAAACACAACACCACCACCAAGATTAATGAATTGACCCTTCCAAAATCACATTTCTGAAGTATCTAAAATCTAACATCTCTCACATACGACTGTTAAATCTTTGCTAAAAATTACAACTCCTCGACCTTTAACTTGGTCTGATGAACTTCTTCTAAACAAAAAATTACCCTTAGACTTCCCTAATGAGTATTTAAGAAAACAATATCTTCGCGATATTTGACGGCTGAGAGTGATGCCAATCAACAACTCTCATTCTTTTGAGATCGTTCCATCAGATTCCTCCCTTCAGATTTAAATTCATGAATCACCTTAGGATTTTTTCAAAACTTGATTTTTGAAAGCATGTAAGGAACGCCCTTTTTGGACTTTTCATATGAATCTTGACTATTGATTCTTAAGGTCAAATTGATCTAGGTCGTCGCTTCACTTAAACTTCATAGTTTCCATGAAAACACATAATTTGACTATGCAGGATGGATTTTTAACTCCAAAACCTACATATTGATGCCATAAATCTTCTCTTCGATGGTTCTAAAGAAATTAAACTCGAATATACCAACAAATCTGGGGATTTCACTCTCGTTCACCATTTTCCCCCAAATTCATCACAAAACGAAATATGCAACACTAGATTTTCCTAATTCGTGTTGGATCTTGGCCCATACAAGTTTAATGTTGAACCTTTCAACTCTAATACCAATATGTAATGTACCCCAGCCTAGTTGAGGCCCATTACTTGTGAAAATACACAAAAATTTGGAATTTTCTACTAACTAATCTTGTAGCTTACCAGCTACGGGAATACACACACAAATTTAACCATTCTTCTATCATTAATTTAAAGGTATATAAAACATGATGAAATAAACATAAATGTAGATAATTAATATATCACATCATCATATCATTCATTCTCATACACAGTAAAAACACAAAACAATTAACTCATAAATAACTTAGAAAAATAGATAAACACTTATCTTTTAAAAACAATTGTGCAACCATTTTCTTGGGACTGACGTTCCACCCAACCATAGACTTGTTTTTCTAGATCTCAAAAACAATTCACCCTCAATCTAGGGCTAGGAATCCACAAAAGAGGGTGTCTCTCACAGTCTACTCACAATTCAGATGTTCCACAACCCACTGGTATTCTCTTACATCTATCCTGATTTCCACCATCACTCTTCCTCTTGACCTTCTCATCCCAAGGAATGTACCCCTTCACTGCTCTCATTCCATCAAGCATACCATTCATTTATCAAGGTCTCTTTGTCACAAGTAACCAACAATGTCTCTACTAGGAAATCAAGAGAACTCACTACTAGGAAAACTACTATCAAAACAAAAACAATCACTTGTTATAGTGCAACTCACATAAGAGTTCACTATTCAAGCATGGCAACTTGCTTCTTCTGCAAACTTGACAAGTTGTTTGTTTATTCTTCAACAACTCCAAAAATGCTCTAGAATTCACCCTCCATTGTTGTTCCAACTCTAGAGCTCTTATTTTTCCTTGTTTTGTTTTGCTCATGCCAATAAACATGACTGTCTAAAGTTGTTTGTTCTGCCCATACAAATTTCCTCTCTTTTCTCATAGAAAGTTGACTCTCACTCTTCCCAATGTTAGTTTTAATTCATACCCATCCTTCCAATAACTATGGGATGTGACTTCTCACACCCACCCTCTTACATGTATTCAATGATTGGGATCTCATACACTCAAATAGAAAATAGAAGGTTGTCCTCAATGATAATAAATATCTAGAAAGTGGGTTTGGATAAATACCCATTAATAACTCCCCCCTTGGACCCCTCTTAGATATTACTTTATCTTGTGGAAAACTCAACCCTCATCTCTATCCATGTCCCCCAATAGTTGGCATGATATTTTATTTATTAAAATTTACAAAATAAAATTCTCATATTATATCACTTGGACACAACCACATTCATATCTACATTATGCATTAATTAAACTGAGGATTATAGTGGGTATGTTACAATGTTACTGATGTGTAGTGTTCATTTTATATGTTTTACATTCAATATATGTATTTGATTTCAATTTTTTTATCTTTCAACAGTGTACACCTTATGGGAAGGTATTAGAGATATAAGACTTACCCATGTAATAAATTCATGTTAGCGACTTTAGGTTAAAATATTAGGGTTTTCATCTTTTAGGTTTTTGGTTTCCCAGGGTTAGGGTTTTGGTATCTCAAGCTCTCTATAAGAATGAGGACCCTCATTGTAATATTGTACCATTCAATAACAATATCTTTCAGTGTGTATGGAGATCATGTTTTCAGTATCATAACCCTACCTAGGGTTTCTTTGATTCTTGTAATATCACACACATATAGTTACAATGAGATGTCACCATAAAAATTTCAATAATTTTTTTTAATATGCTTCATGCATAAATATGATTTTACAACTATGACATTCATTTCAAAATGTTTTTCCCTTGCATGAAGTAGTCACCATTGTTCATTATGGAATTTCTTTCACAAGAGTCAAGATTAATAACTAAATAACTATCGGTGGTTAAGGACCACTCACCTAGACACCAAATTTTGGAGATGAATATTCACGCAAATCCCTATTCCAATCCTTTTCTCTAGTAATTTTCTTGTTAACCTACATGAAAAGAGAGAAACTTCTACAGAGAAGGTACTTATAGTAATTGATTCTTAACTACATATACTAACTAGGATCAAAATGTGAGTTTCAAAGCAATTAAATACATATAGTTTCTACAAAATCAAACTAATAACATATTATTGGGATGGAACAAATAGTTCTCATTAATTGTAAACAAAAAGTATCATGAAAATAAGTTACATGATCTTGTTGTGGCACTGACCGAAATCAATATCTGGATTCCTTTGCCTAGGCCACTGAAGATGACTTGAACTCTTGATTCCTTGCTCCAAAAAAGTGAAGGGAGGAGGATAAGTTTCTTAATCTCAACAATATAAGAAGGGGAAATATGTTGGAAATAAGGGCTTCCAGATATGGTAGAAATATCTTAAGATCTCAAGATGACATGCCTATAGACTTAGTGAAATTTGACTAGCATAAGGGCGCTTCAATGGATGCTTTCTCTCCTCTACCCAATGGATATTATTTGTACCTCCTAAATTTGGTTGGAGCATTTAGGCATGGGAAATAGAAGGTAATTAACCTAGGAAACATGTGAACTCCACCCAAAAAGGTGCATTATGTGCATATTTTATTTTTTGGGGTGAAAAATTAATGCCTGAGCAAGTTTTCGAATGGGAAGAGGAAAATACAAATTTTCATACTCTCTGTGTCATATCAATAGTAGCATATGAATAGCCAGAGGGTGTTTTTTAAATATTTTGAGGAGGAATTGTTTTTTTCAAATGGGAGATGGATGTGGGATTCATGACAACAAGTGAATATATGCATATGATGAGATAACAGATGCTATAACAAATTACCCCTAATGTGTGAGTTCAGAAAAGAATTTGATGGACGAAATACATTATAAAATTTAGGAGGAAATTATGCAATGGGACCAGGAAAAGTTCATCAAACAATGGATCATAACAATATCTGCAAAAGAAATGAAGTATGATATTACTCTCTTTCCAAGGCGGGCATGCCCATGCTCAGGAGTGAAGAAATCATGGCCACCAAATCAAGTACATTGTGGATCAATGAAGTATGTATATAAGAAGTGATCATGGCCACATAAAAATGAATACATAGTGAACCCATGTCAAAATATATCATATCCATGAATAGATACACAATGGATATATGTCTCATAATTAGAGGAGGATAACTAGAATCAACGAGATGAAAAAATGGATCCTCCACAAGTACCAATGTCATGCAAGGGAGTGGTATTTTCCAATGAAACTTGAGCAGCGACATAAAAGAGGTGATTCTACTACAAACTTGAGGTCCTTAAAACAAGCCATCGATGGTATGAAGCTACACCATGTGAATAAATGATATGAATTCAAACATGGTGAGACACCATTTGATTATTGGACATTGATGTATATTGTTAAAAAATGTGACATAAACCATTGATAATGATAATGGGTGTCAAGGTACCTAGTACATTATAACAAGTGTGAATAAATGATCTTTCGTTGAACACTTGTATAATCTAACGATTAGGGGACATTGATGTATTCCCAGTGTCAATAGTGAGGGAACCTGTCATTGATGACCGCAAGCCCCAAGGTACTATAAAGACACTAGATCCCGATCCTAGAGAAAATAAACCATATTTTGTGGGAAGAGATCAGTTGGAAGGAGGTCATTATGGCATCCCCCATCATCCAACATGAGGAATAGAATAAGGCCAAATATTTTGAAGGAATCAGATGAAATATTAGATAGACACACCATTGATTCTGTCTATCGCATGTACCAGTTGGAATAGCACAAGGAATAAATCTTCTGAGCAATGGTCAATAATGAAAACCACTGATAGAGGTGAGGAATTCGACCAATGAGGAAAATGGAACCTAAGGTAATAAACAAATCCCAAAGTGTGAATAAAGATCTTGATGTTAAGCACATTGGAAACCACTCAATTAGTGATCATTGATGAAATGTCATATGTTGATTGCAAGGTAACATATCAATGATGAAAATAGGCCTAGGGTGCTACTCTAGGTCAAACTCTCAGAGAAATTTGCCATAGTCGATAAGATTTGACCTACTAGTAAGAAGTAAATGGGGACCTTCCACAATGGCATGAGTATAAGACAAATAGTCTTGCTAATTTTGAGAAGGACTTGACAACAGGAAGACCGACATGAAAAGTTAGGAAATTTGAGAAATGGATGATGCAGGATAAAAAATCCCTTGAACATAAGAACAACACAAAAGTGACTTGGGCATGATAGACTCAAGAATGAACAATGACATAAATATGCAACATATGAGGCATTAAAAAACTCTACATAATGACTAGAAGAATGAACATTCAAAGGAGCAAAGACTCGATGAAGAAGGTTTGATTTATTAAATCCATACTAAAACCAAAATTTTTGAGACAAAGACTCAAACTAGTGCTTTGTTCAAGGGTTTCATAACTTGGGATTGCTGCCAAACATTTTAGAAAAACTTGACTCTTTCCCATCCTCTCTTTTTTTATTTGATTTTTGTGTCGTTTTCATATTATAAAATCCAAAAAATTAATAACAAAATGTTATAATACAGTGGAGGAAATGAGTTCCATGGGAAATAAAAATAGTTCCAATAGCATGGAACATACCTATGCTTAATGCAAGGAACGCATGTAGGATATGGGCACTCGAGGGAATGTTTCCTCCAGGGATACAGGTGTTAAGTCGCAAAGGAAAAATATGAAAATTCCAACAACTCAAGAGAATGCATAAGAAACATGCTATAAGACAATAAGTTGAAGCCAACATTAGGTTCAAAAGAACAAGCAAGAAAATGCAATGTAGTATTACAACTTAACACATAAATGTGGGAGCCCCATGGGTATTGGATAGAAGAAGATTGAGAAGAATTCATGTGGATTTGGTGCAAAGTCATGGTGGGACTAAGAGGGCTACCAAGCCTATGAAAACACTTTAGCATGGGTGCCAAACTGCAATCAAGGTTCTAACTAGGGCACCCATGAATGATATGTTCTACCACATGAATCACAACACTTCTAAATGAAAAATAAGGCTTCATGTCACAAAAAAGTGGCGTTGATACTAAGGAAAAATGAACCAATAAATTGATAATGCAAAATGCAAGGAGGGAAAATATAACCCATATTCCAGTTTCAAGATCATTACCTATTAGAATGGATCGACATGATAAAACATTCCAAAGAAAAATTTCTCCAAAGTCCTGTATATATGACCAACAACACTGATCTAGAAGTTAATAAATCCAATATATAAACCTTTGATAAAAAATACTGGTCTAGAATAAAAAACTTGAAAGAAACAAACCTTACAAGTAAAATATCGTATAAATCACTACATATCCTAGTGACTTATGCATAGTACTTCTTTAGGAAGATCCCATTACTAGGCTCAAGCCAAGGGTTACTTCAGTAGTCAACCTGTAAATTCTCTAGTTCAGATAGAAAGAACAATATGTGATGCATGTCTTCCCATGATCTACCATCTGTAGTCATGGATTTAAGGATAACCTCATCCAAAGGAAATTCAACATCTAAGAAATTATGAGAACTAGGAGGATTGATGACCTAGATGGGTGAAGTGAATTGACCATGTTCCATATAATGATGGATATTATGACAAAATATGGTAGAGATGATTAGTGAAGACTCACAAGTACCAGAGCATGAGGATCCACAAATAGTGAGATCAAACTCAAGAGGAAAATCACAGTCCCTTGGACCAATAGGGGGAGGCAAGGGCACTCTTGCCCCCATTCGATAAATCACCTAATCAATTGTTGAGAGCTTGTCTTGAGAAGGGAAACATTATTGTAAATGTTCCTTCTAAAAAGCATTTGAACATCAAGGATAATATGCCACATAATTTACCCATGGAGGGTAGGGTCCACTTGAATACTACTAACATAAGAAAATGTATCCTAAGATAAATTCGAATTAGGATGGTGATTATCAAATGAAAGTTGATCAATAGTGATAATGCTTCCATTGTGAGGAAAATGCATCACTTGAAAGAGCATAGACACCACACCATTCATAGAATATTCATAATCACACCCAAGAAGCATATTTAGGTCTAAAGGGCCTTGCACCATGATCATATCTACTAGGACAATATTCCCACCTAATTTGATAGGAAACTGAGGAATAATCCCCAACTATTCACTAGGACTTTTATCAAAATACAACAACTCACTGTTAGCTAACACAGTCTTGGGAGAACCCAAATATTTCCAAGTCGGGGAGGATAAAATTCTTGCAGGGGCTACCTCATCTATAATGCATTGGTAAATGTTTGTTGAATTAACTTCAACCCTTATTTTTAAAGTTATGGACGAAGGAAGGTGAGGCTCAACAAGAGAATTCCAATCAAAGGAAACCATCCTAGGACTTTGAGGGATTTGCTCAAAGTGAGTGGAATTCCCCTTGTTCAGAAGGTACTGAGATAGAAATGCTAAAGACATGGTCAATAGACACGTCAATCCCCAAAAGAAGAGTGGGATTAATCGAATATTTCATCGGCAAGACCACTTTTTGAACCATTGGTTGAATAGGTTGCGAGACAACATGATTAGTAGACACATCACCCCACTAAAGTAGAGAGGGAATGACCAAAGATTGCATTGGCCCAATCAGTTCATTAACCAATGGTTGAATAGGTTTCTAGGAAATTGAAGGTGACTCGGGACTAGAATGGCCTTCAGAAAAGGACCACACTCTTTGGACCTATATAATAGCAGGGGATAGATGATTAAGGTGATCTCCCTTGCAAATTTTAGAAGGGAACTAAGTCTTACATCTTATTCATCTAGATTTCTCAACAGTATTGATGCCCCTATCATGACTTGCATTGGATGGTATCATATCACCAATATGACTTGTATTGAATAGCTTCTCACTCCTAATATGAATTTCAGTGGTCAATTTCTTTCCCACAACATGACTTGTAGTGATTGGTTTCTTATCTCTAGTATGACCCATAGTGACTGGACTCTTTCCCCTAGCATGAATGGTAGTAGTTGGTTGCTTGTATTGAACATGACTCGTAGATATTTCTTACCTATCTGAATATGACTTGCAGTGACTAGACTTGTGCCCCAACATGACTTGTAGAGGCTAGTTGATTTCTCCTAACATGACTTGCACGAGCTGGTTGCATGTATCCAACATGATTTGCAAAGGTTGGTGACCCATATCTAGTATGACTTTGAGTGAATGGAATTTTTCCCCCAGCATCACTTGCAAAGGCTAGTTGCATGTCTCCAACATGAATTGCAAAGGTTGTTGACATTTCCCTTTGTCTTGTTTTTTTCTTCTTATTCTTCCTCTTTATATTCCTTCTAGACTTCTCATTACTAGTAGCTATAATTTCATCAGATGAGGTAGAAGGAGGAGTATACCTTGTAGATGAATAAGGTAAATGATCAAGTCGATGCCCTTGAAATAAGTTCTTATATGAGAAGCATCGTGAGAATTTGAGACATTCAAAGTGGTCCACAATCAAACTGGTAGTTCTATAGTCAACCCAATAATGTTTAAAGTTGCTATCAAGGGGGAAACAATGTTTCCAAAGAAAGGAAAAACATAAGAATCCCCTTGGAAATGGGTCCCTCGATTGGTATCCTCAAGAACTTTATCCATAATGTTTTTATGCACAAGTTCTTCCCTTGTGGGATTGTTCATGTTTGACTGAGTCTCATGCACTAGATTTGATGAACTAGATGTATAAAGGCCACACCTTCTAGGAGGTGGCTCCACTCTTTAAAGGGAAATACTAAGGGTCCTTCTTGACCGATGGAGAAATTGGTTGGACACCTTGAATCAACAATCCAAAAGTGGTGATATAGGCACAACTAAAGTCCAACTACACAAAGTAGCACTCCATTAAAAATGTCCCGTGAGAAACAGCACACACAAACTACTTTTATAACTCCCTAGCCTAGGTGGATTAGGTATTGAGTCCAAAGCAGTGAAAAGATGAAAAGGAACCTTTTAGAGACTGACATGAGTTGATTAAGTCCTAATATCGATCAACAAAGAAATTAGAAATAGTTACAATAACATGCTTGCAACGTTCACATATGGTGTAAGTGTCCTTGTGAAGGAAAACACCTTCCAAAGGAGTTGAGGTAGTGGTATATCCTCTATCTCAGGTACCGTGACATTTCCCCTCCCAGTCACCCATGTGGAACCTAGGAATGACAACTATGGCACCAATTCACAATCAAATCTTGAGTGGAACCACCATTTTTTGGAACCACGTGTATGGGCAGGGTAGCTAACCCTGAAGCTCTAAAAAGTACCGACACCTCAAGGGGCCAAGTGGTACTTGGGAAACCCCCTGGTACTTGGGAAACCCCCAAATACGTAGCAATCCACATACACTTATATAAGTGAGAAGGGGGATATATCCTTCACTTATCCTCATGCGACCTAGAGCTTAACTCTAGTGTTAGAGGAGCTTCCCCGACAACACCTATGCAATATTGGATTTGAATCATTCACTAGTCAAATATCTATGTTTGAATTTGAGTGGCCTTGGAAAGTTAACTCTCTGACCTATCTGAAGGCCCTACATCTAGACTAATTGGTGTTTCTATAAAATAAAAGGCCTAGTTAATTTTATGTTAACCTTCATTTTAAGGGTTGTTCTTTACTTAGAAAGTGGAGGTGAAACCAATGATATCTTTAGAGACTCTTGTAGAAAACCACTTGTAATAACATTGTCATTTTATCAAATTGAGTTTATTATTCAATGTAAAAAATGTAAATTTAACAACTAAATGCAAACTCTTAACTTGAAAATGCAATCTTTTTCATTTTCAATGAAGTATGCAAAACTGCAACTTTTGTTTAAGAAAGAAATCGTTACTTGATGCAACCTAAGAAAACCTAGATGCTTTACAATGCAACTACTTTTTCAATGAGAATGCTAAAGAAATACATGCACCAAGAACAAAATATTTTTCCTTTCATAAACAAATGCACAACAACAAATCAGAAAAGAAATTGATTTATGCAAAGCAAACTAGCCTTTTGTTTATTGCCACTGAAACAAATCAGAAAAGAAATTGATTTATGCAAAGAAAACTAGTCTTTTGTTTATTGCCACTGAAGAAAAAACTAAGAAAAAACTATAAAACATAAAAATAAAAAAAATAAAAAAATTTCTTGAAAACAATAAATTTAGGACAACAAAGTAAAAGACTCTGACTAAGAAATCAAGCTTCATATGTGATCGCAACAACGATCAAGAAACAAAGAGGAATAGAAAGTTAACTTTTCGTACAACCATGCAATTCAAGAAAACCAAAAGAACCCTAACAAGAACAATTTTTTTTTTTTTTTTTTAAAGACTTCAACTATCTTCTGAGACCAATCACAAGATTTAGACAACCCATAGAGTCAAAAAGATCCCTAAAAAGAAAATTTAGGGCTTAAAAAGGGTGGGAAACAAAGAAAGACTACCTCTCAGAATTCATATGCTTATGTTGCCATAACAACCTGCATATGTACACACTCTTCCCTTCAAAAAGAAGCATATATATGCTACTGTACTTTGGGAAACAAGTTTATACAACCCAAATCTCCTATAAATACTTGGAAAAAACTTGATCTTCGGGTCTAAAATCACTTATAGAGAAACACATAAAGAAATGAAAGAAAAAAATAAAAGAAAAATAAATCAACTAATTAACCCAAAGGAGAAATCCCTAGTGGAGTCGCCAATTCTATTTCTGGAATTTCTCCCCCGTGATCTAGGTTAAATATCACACAGAGTAGATACTCAGAGAATTGACTCAAAATTATAAAGTAGTCAAGAATTATAACTAACTATCTATCGGTGGTTAAGGGCCACTCACTTGGACATCGAAGTTTGGAGAAGAATATTCATGCAAATCCCTACTCTAATCCTTTGCTCGAGTACTTTTCTCGTCAACATGCATGCAAAGAGATACAATGTTGTAAAGAAGGTGGTTATTGTAACTGAATCCTAACTACATATACGAACTAGGATCAAAATTTCAGTATCACAACAATCAAATGCATATAGTTTCTACAAAATCAAACTAATAACATATTATTGGGACAAAAAAGAGAGTTAACATTAATTGTAAACAACAAGTGACATGAAAACAAGTTACATGATCTTGTTGTGGCACTGGATGGAACTGATATATGGAATCCTCCACTCAGAACACTAAATATGGTTTGAACTCTTGATTCATTGCTCCAAACTAGTTAAGGGAAGAGGATATGTTTCCTTCTCTCAACAAAATAAGAAGGGGTAATATGTTGGAAACATGGGTTTCCAGATATGGGAGAAATATCTCAAAAGCTCGAGATGACAAGATTGCAAACTTAGCATAATTTGAATAGAATAAGGGTACTTCAATGTATTCTTCATATCCTCCACCCAATGGCTCTTATTTATACCTCATAAAGTTGTTTTGAGTAGTTAGGCATGAGAAAGCGAAGGTAATTAACTTGGGAAACTCATGAACTCCACCCAAAAAGGTGCATTATCTGCATATTTTATTTTTTTTGTTGAAAAATGAGTGCATACACGATTTTCTGAAGGGGAAGATGTTGGACACACCTACCACACTTAGAGTAGGGGGTGAATGAGTGTGGGGATATTTTTACAAAAACATCCCTCTTACACAAAACTCATTAGTTAACTTTCAACTTTTACTCATTACTCATTGTTGTCATTTATAACTAGTTAGTTGTGAACATATCTCAGCAACATATATCATCAATAAGTTATCACCAAAAGGAACACAAAGAACACAAGATGTATGTACACTTTTCTTTTTATTATGAACTACAATCCTTGGGGTTTTTCAGCAACAACTGAATAAAGTGCAACTCTACAATAGCACCAGCTCTATAATGAAAGACTCATCTTATACCCTCAGAACCAACTGAGATGAGGCAACAATCCTCAACAAATATCAATATGCAATAGGTAAGTGACCTGTCAGTAGTGCAGGCCGTGTGTGTACGCGCTCTAGCTCACTACAACCTGCGTACGTACACGGCCAGTATACAATGCAACATGCGTATACTTCTGAGAAACTAGGGTGTTTCTTTTCTTATCACACACTCAGATCCTCTGCAACCTGCAAGAAGAATTCCTTATGTCTTCCACTGTCCAAATTGACCACAACACATCCAAGCTCTCCAATAGCTTACTCATGCTCCACAACCAATCAATATGAATGCTAACTCAATAATGTATAAGAAACTAGTTTACCATAGAAATCATATCACAATTGAACAACAAGAGTATTACTCACTTTACAACCAGCATAAATCACATCACAGTAGTCATACCAAGAATTCTGTTAAGGTCCTAACCCGCACATAGGTAGATCAATGTATTTGGATGTAATAAAGGTCAATATTAATAAGGCCTTTCAATAAAATAGAATAAGGAGGATGTAAGAAGACCTAATAGAAGCTTCCGCTTCTAGAAGGATCTTCCTCTAGATGCTTCTCTTGATAGACATTTTGTATAAATAAGGGTCGAGGGTATGAAAACCCTAGCTGGGAGATTATTGTTACAGAGCGTTGCTCGACTGGAGGTTGCCCCCTCAAAGAGGCCTGTGAACATTGCTTTCTGAATCGAAGTGCTTTTTCTATTTCTCTTTCGTATATCATTTATGTGTATTGTGAAGATTATGCTGGATATTTTACTGTTATTCTGCCATTTCTAGCATTTTATTTTTGTTCTGCATATTTTATATAACTGGTATCTTGCAAGTGGTATCAGAGCACTTTCCTTGGCAGAAATTGTGGGTATTTTTTTTTTTAGGGTAGAGACGTATTCCAGCGTCTTTAAGCCACAAAGATCTGTCGTTACGCGCATAAACCCGTAGTTGAGGGATTCATACACGCAGGAAATACAAGTGGTTCTTAAGCGCACATCTGTTGGCCACCCTTGTCACCCCTGTTGGTACCCCTTCGAGTGGTAGCGCATCAGACAACACCTGTGTACGGATCGGCCTAGATTTCCTGAAGCCCTCTTTAGATAAACCTATCGGTCGTCGGACTGCTATAGTGTCACTGAGAACAGCACTCAGGAAGATACTCTCTAGTACCTGGGTAGTCAGGTAGTACGGCTAAGGGTATGGTCTATCCTCCTTAGTTAGTGCCCTGAGATATTGAGCCGAGTACTACTGTTGGACCCCGCACGTATATCAGAGAGTTATAGCACAGGGAAAACCCTTGTCTGTAGAACCCTTGAATACCTAACCCTTGGGGAACATAAACAACAACATAAACAAATTAAACTGGCGAGATCTATTGACGCGCATCTGTGTTCGGGTTGCTAAGTAAATACTCTCTGGTTCAGAATTTGGGGATTTCAACACTGTAGCATTCTTCAGACCAAAGTATAACCC
>ML778435.1:289952-353977 GCA_009831015.1 Picea engelmannii | reverse complement strand
AAGCTTATCCCTAGGAACCGTGTCAAAGGCTTTTCTGAAATCAACAAAGCAACAAAAAACTTCTTCCTTTTTTTCCCAAGCTTTTTCAATGATGTGCCTTAAAGTTATGCAATGATCAAATGTGGAATGTTTAGGTCTAAAACCTGCTTTCCCTTTAGCATGTTTATCTCTTTCTTCTACCCACTTGCTGATTTTCTCTTCTAACATGCTTCCAAATAACTTTGCAAATAAGGGGTTTATCATTATGGTTCTATAATTGGAGGGATTATTGACGTCACCACTCTTGAAAAGAGGTATTGCCATACTAGTTGTCCAATCTGTGGGAACCCCTGCTGTATGATGTTGTTGAAAATTTATGTGATGTGAGATGAAAGAATTTTTAAGCCCCACTTTAGATACTCTTCTTGGAGTTCATCTAAGTCTTTTTCTTTTCCAGCGCCCAACCTCTTGATACCCATCTCTACCTCTTGCACCGTGAAGATTTTTGTATCTATGTTGACCAAGGGAGGGGGGTCAACCTTGGGATCCTGCTCATAAAGTTGTCTTGCATAGTCGAACCATTTAGAAGTTGTAATGTTGTTTTCAGTTTGCACCTTTTTCGGTTGGAGCTCCTTCCAGAACAGTTTGGGGTTATTTTTCCCAAGGAATATTAGTTCTTCTCTCCTCGAGACCATGAAATCAACCTTTTTCTTTCTTACTATCTGCAGTGTAATTTGCATGTATTGATTACCGTGACCTGCAAACCATGAGAAGGACCTTTACAAGATGTGGGTGTGTGCCCTTACAAAAACTACAAAAAAATCCTCAGCCATAACCATATGAAGACCCGCGAACTCACACACCGCATGACTTTCCCTGCAAGTCCCACCCTTTTTTATACTTATATGTGCAAACTTATTTATCATGAAGTTGGTCATTCCCTAAAAATATTACTTCACCTTCACATCCCAAACTAATGTCTTCTAAATAATGTGAGATATTCTCAACACTGCACCATGAGAGAAACGAGAGAAACCTTTAAAGAACTCTATTTGAAGACTCAACCCGCACACCTCATGCTTAGCCCTTTCTGGAAGAATCAGTGTAGGCAACCTTTTGCGGTATTTTCTCGGACTAAACATTAATGCATTGAATGCTATTGTCCTGAAACCCCGCAACTAGTGAATTCACTAAATGGACTCCCAACGCAAAATACATTGTCGTTATTCATTAAGCCTAGATTTAAGTCCCATGAACCTACCCTTGTTCTCGCAAACCTACTCACATAGATATACACTGCCAGCCTGCTTATTGACGATAATATTGTTCTTATACATGTATCATCCAACTTGACATCTCTCACACATAAGATCTCTATGGAATGGAAGAAGTACAATACAACATAGGAAATCCCAGATAAGCAGAGGACATATTTATATTGAAATAGTTATTATTATATGAAAGATAATATTTTTTTTTGGATTTTCGAGACTTGAAGGACTAATGAAGAAAGAAACCAAGCAGGGAGAAGTTGATTTTCATGCTCAGGACTTAATGAAAGATGGCCATATCCCTATTTACATGAGTCACATAGGCTATGAGTATTATAAATATCGTTTGAAAGATTATAGGGTAGAAAGGAATCACAAATCACTAGCTCATGCAAAATCATATAGACCTCGGGTAATTAATAACGAAGATGCATGTTCAAACCAGAAAGATCCAAGTAGGAAAATGTTAACAACACCCTTGCCTCATCATCATACCTCAACATGGATCACCTGAAATATTATAAAAGGTAGAGAGCAAGGAAACTTTATTTTTTGGCAAATAATTGTGTAGAGCGCGAGTTGTCTTAGCCGCAATAGTGGGATTAATACACTCCTTCATCTGTCTATTTTCACCAGGAGGAACTATCATGATTCAACAAAGTTGTTTCAGTGAGGGAATTCACTTATTTTTTCAAGTAGCAAAGAACTTTTCACCAAAGAAATTAGGACATAGATCGAGAAATGGCAGTGATACACAGTTTAAACTAACTTCCGTCCATATCAAAATGAATAGCCAAGTTGGGACTTTGTTGCAGGAAAGAAACAGACATTCACAGCCCAAAAACTATTTTTGTTTCCAAAAGGGTAAGGATAGGGAGAAGGATTTTGTGTTCTTCTCAGTCAATTGGTTCCCATGAACCCTCATCATAGGTCCACGGTCAATGTAACATCCCCACTATAATCCTCAATTTAATTAATGCATAATGTAGATATGAATATGGCTACAACCGAATACATATTATTCTTTGATTCATAAGTGTATTTCAGAATTCATGAGGTGGGTCTATGGCTATGGTTTCCTCAGACGCAGACCCCTCTTCTCCTCGTGGCTCCCCTTTCTTTCCACCACCGAACATTCCTCCTTTCATTTGTTTTGGAGATTTTTCATCCTCGGCACCTCATCTTTGTTGTGTTCATGTTGGTGTGATGGACCAGTGGTATTTGTCTTTCGATTGTCAGGGGCATGGTTACTTCCTAGCTCTATTTTTTGTTTGTTGGTGATCAAGAGTGATGAGGGGTTTGTTGCGAGCATCGTCGATTCTTCTGAACTAGTGCTTGTGCTTCCCTCTATGTGTGGGTACATTTTTATTTTCTCTTTCCCTTGCTAGTGTGCCGAAGTGAATGATCGATATCATATTCTCAATGGTGTGGGAGATCTTCTGGTCATTCGAGAGGGTTTTAGCGGTGGCTCTATCACATTCCCTCATTACTTCTTGTTATGTTCTTCATTGTAGCCAAGGTCAGTTGAGTCCACCAATTTTTTTGCGTCCTCTCTTTGTGGGGCTCCCCCCCATCCCTTGCAGGCCTACTTCCTGTTCTGCCTCTTTTTCTCTAGATTGTTGTCAAGGTTTGATGCATATCCTTGCTTCTTGGCTCTGGGTTCAAATTTCTTTTGTCGAGTTTTGATATTGTTTCCAGTGGGTTTGGAATTTTTGGAATCTCTCTTCCTTTTGAGGGGTTTGTATGCTACTCATACCTAGTCAGTCCTACATCTAGTTTTTTTGGTTGGTCCGCTCGCTCTCAGTAGGGTTTTCTTGAGGGTTTTCTTCCTGCAGTATGTGGTTCTCTTCTCCAGTTTTTCTGGTATGTTTAGGGTCTGATGTATTCACAGATCGGGGTTCAGATGTGTTGGGTATTGGTGCTTTGTTTTTTACCCTTTATCTAATTGTTGGTGAGGCTTTTTCTTTGAGGTCCTTATTATGGGCGTGCAGTGTTGATTTGGTAGTGGGTCAACGCTTTGAGGTCCTTCTATTGGGCGTGCAGTGTTTTGGGCCTCTCCCATGCGATTGGTTTGTGGAGTTGAATCTGCTTGGTACCATCTACTATCTAGTGCTTTTGGTGTGTGGTTTTTATACCACTCTGACCTGGTCCATCCAGTTTCTGGGGACATCTTTTGGTTTGTTTCTCTCAATGTTTTTCTCTATTGGTCGGGGATATGACTCTTGGTCGATTCATGTTTCCTTTTTTGGATTGATGTATTGTCTTTTTGACTCCTGATGCCTTCAGGATGTAATCTCTCATGTGGATTTTTAGCCTTTGTGTGTTTATATGTTTTTATCCAAAGATGAGAGATGTGCTTTAAATCACCTCCATAATGTAATTTGGTTCTCTTCGGATGAATAAAATTACGGTTTTTTTTCGTGGAAAAAAAAATGAATATGGCTACAGCCAAGCGATGTAATATGCGAAATTTATTTTCTAAATTTTAATAAATATAATGTGATACCATCCATTGGGAATATGGACAGATATGGGGGCTGAGTTTTCCATAAGAGAAGAGAGTGCCTAAGAGGGATCCAAAGGGAGAATGGTTTATGGTATCAATACAAACCCAATTTTCTGAAATGTTTTTATCTATGGGAAAACCTTATATTTTATGTTTGATGTATGAGATCCCAATCATTAAAATCATGTAATACAGTGGGTGTGAGAGTCACATCCCATAGCTATTGGAAATCATGGGGATGAAGCAATCTTCATTGGGTAGAGTGAGCAGTCAATTTCCTTGGGAAAATAGAGAAAATTTGTATGGAAGAATCAAGAATTTTTTCACAAAGATTTTTGGGCATGAACAATAAGAAAGGAACAAAGAAATAGAGAACTATAGATAGAGAAAGAAGGTTGGGTGAATTCAGGAGCATGCTGGAGTGTTTTGGAGCATATTGGAGTTGGATAATTGAAGAACCAAGTTGTTAGGACTGAAGAGTGAACTCATGAGTGAGTTTCACTGTTACAACAAGTGTTTGTTGTTGGTTGTTGGTATATTTCCTGGAAGTGAGTTCCCTTGAGTTCCTAATAGAGAGATTCATAGTTTTTTGTGCCAGAGAGACCTTGATAAATGAATGGGACACATGATGGAATGAGAGAAGTGAAGGGGTGCATTCATTGGGTTGGACAGGTCAAGAGGAAGAGAGTTGGAAGAAATTCAATATAGTTGTGTGATTGTACCAGTGGGTTGTGTGATTGTGAGTTTTGAGTGGACTATAAGAGGCACCGCTCTCTTATGGATTCCTAGCCCCATCTCGAGGGTAACTTGTTGTTGAGATTTAGAGCAATAGGTCTATGTTTGGGTGGAACATCCTTACAAAGTAGTTGGTTGCATAAGTGTTTTAAGAGATAAGTGCTTATCTATTTCTAAATTATTTCATGAGCATAATTGTTGTGCTTAACTCTGTGGGGCTTATTTCTGCAAGATCCTCCTACATGACCATAGAAATTGTTGGATCATATTTTTCATTTGAGAAAAAAATATTTTTCTACAGGATAGAGTTGGAAGGGAAATTTTGTAGTTCAACATTGTCATTCCAACCATGGAAACCATGATTAAATTAATCTCCATGGCACTATCTTTTCAATGAGCCATCACTTTCTCGATTTGGACAACCAGATCAAAATTTATGCCCCCTAGAAGATCGACGCTCAACAATGGTGGCAGCTTATCTCTGAGAAGAGATGTGACAGCTACTCGCATTCGCAAGAACATGATTACAATGAGGCTCTGAAGGCCCTTTTACAATAAACGGGAATGCCAAATTCCTAAACATCCAAAAACCTAACCCTAGGAGATGAAGTGCCAAAATTCATGTGGGCCCCGTTTGGGTAAGTGAGTACATCAACTTCCCGAGGTCGTAACTTTTGCATACGATCTTCGTTTAGGGTGCACAATAGCTCGTTGGAAAGATATATCCGAGGCCTACAATGCTCGAGACAAAATAACATCGTAGATGCAATTTTGAGAAAGAAACATACCCAAAAAAACATCGTTTAGGGCCTCAAAATGGCCCCAGAAGTTCAGGACCCAAAAAAACTACTAAAAATAGTAAATTGCCAAAATTGCCAGAAAGCCATTTTGAGCCATTTGGAAAAGGTGGGTGGCCACCGATATCCACCTGGATCATTGTGTGAGATAGCCATGTGGGATAGTGGCCTGGTGGATTATATAACACCATAATCATTTGGGAGAGATGGATCAAGGTTGAGTGTGGTAGTTCAATGGTTTGGTGGCCTGTTGCGACATTGGTTTGTGAGTTGTTGTATGGGAGGTTGTCGATAGGCCGGTGGCCCAGTGGGCCAGTGGATTGGAATGAAAGTTTATAGAAGTGAGAGAATGGGGGGAAGCATTCCCTGTAAATTGGTGTCCTGATGATCAAATCCATGTCAATTCCATGTCAGTTCCATGTTAGTAGATTTCCATGTAGGCAAGACTATCCTCCAGTTTTAAAAAAAAAACAAGTCTGGAGCCATTTTCTTATTTTTTCCATAACTGGAGCATATTAAGTTAGATTGAGATGAAACTTCTAGATTTTTTCCACAATCAACGGATCTACAAAAGTTTCAAATAAGGCCACTACCCATTTATGCTTGGATTTGTCAAAAAATTTAAAATAGTGTTTTTTAAAGATCTGGGTCCATATCATTGGTAGAGATCCAGATTAAGCTGAAATTATTGGAGGGGGTCCAAAAAGTAGACAGTAAAATAACCAATGAAGTAATTGAATAAATTCTAAGTATTTTGGAATGTGGATCTTGAAATAGGGAAAAATCCACTATTGTGGACTTTTGGGGAATTTTTCGGATTTTCAAAGGAGGAAAAGGGTCCCCATATGGAAACACTGGAAAAATTTATGTACTTGAAATTTTGTATGCGCATCAATCCAGACAACTTTAGTTTAGTGAAATTTTTCC
Organism: Picea engelmannii; assembly: GCA_009831015.1. Classification (NCBI taxonomy): domain Eukaryota; kingdom Viridiplantae; phylum Streptophyta; class Pinopsida; order Pinales; family Pinaceae; genus Picea; species Picea engelmannii. The sequence continues at coordinate 347,762 of ML778435.1, read as the reverse complement.
AGAAGTGAGCAGTTTGAGAGATAGCCAATTTGAAAAAATTCCAAGTCCGAAAAAATGGGTGAAAAAGGACAAAGTTGTCATTTATAGATTGTTGCAGTTTTTTCCTAGAGTATCAGATTGAAAATCTAAGACTTTTTATGAATTACATGCCATCATTGTTATTCTCTATCTCTCATAAAAAAAAATTCTTAGTTCATGAAATTTGTACTTGTATAAGTGGCATAAGTTGGTGTCTGGGATTCATTGCACCATAATCAAAAGTATAAAAAAGGGGTAAATTAGAAATATCAATTGACCATAACTTTCTACTCAAAGTTCAGAATTGAGCAATAAAGCAGTTGTTGGAAATCTCTTGCATAGGAGAATCCATCTATTAACCCATAAATTTAACTTGGTTAGTATAAATTACAGTCAACGCAAAAGAAGATGACTACTGGAATTAAAGGGAAAAAGAACATTTATGTATTCTTTACTAAATTGTGTATTTATTTATTTACTTTTGTCTAATAGAAAATTGTTTGCATGCACGTTTATGAAAAAATTAGAGGTTTAGAAGGGAAATTTGGTTCCTATATGATAACCACAACAATGAAATATTCCCAAGGTTCCTACAGTCACAAAGAGGAATTCAATGGTCTACATGTCAATATGGGAAACGATGAGACAAAATCTAATGGAAGAAGAGATAGGTAGGAGGTTGTAACTATGAGGATCCTGCAGAGAGAAGTGCAGAGTTATAGGAATGATAATGAAAATATTATGAAATCTCAGGAAAAGATACTTTAGAGCTTGATAATGTTGCAAAAACAAGCCAATAAATACTCTGACACAAAGAAAGAAGCTAGTGTTAGGAAAGTGACATCGCCCAAATTTCATAGCAGAAGGGATGAGCATGGGAATGGCATGAAATCAAGGAGTAGGAGTTCCATCATTCCCTGGAGAAATCCACTAGGAGAGCTCATGCCAATTCAGGGTTTGCGAGTATTTGAATTGTGTCTCATGATAGGAAACAGAGGAGAAGGCTTGAGGGAGACATATTACAAGGTGAACTCAGTAAAATCAAGCCTCCTACTTTCAATGGTGAGCATAGGAAGGGAGAAGAGGTTGAGGCCTAGTTGTTGGAAATGAAGAAATATTTCCAGCTGCATGATTACCCCTCAAGGGTAGAAATAAGAATTGTAACCTACCCCTTGCAAGGAAAGGAAACCACATGGGGGGATCAACTTAAGAAATCCAATCATCTTGATGAGAAGAGGTCTCATGGAGGTGGTTCAAAGGATATTTCCAACAGAAATATTTGTTTGATCATCACTATGAAAACAAGATGAAAGAGTTATTTGAACTCAGGTTCGGAGGCATGATAATGGATTAATATGAGAAAAGATTCTTTGAATTGTTGAAGTATTTAGAGTTCATAAAATATGAAAAAGTCAAAATCCAAAGGTTTCTTATTGGGTTACCCTCCTTCTATAGTGACAAGACACAATATGATAACCCCGATACTTTGGAGGAAGCAACAAGGATAGAAAAGCATCTTTATGAGCATAGTACAGGGAGGTCAGTCTTTCAAAAGACTTGGAATGACAAGTTGATGAAGGGTAATAAGGAACAAAGGAAAAAGGGCTTTAAGCCATCCTTTTCAAGAGAAACTCCCATAGAAAATCAGTAAGGATAGTCAACCCAAGATGAGAACAAGACAACAAATTGTTTTGGGAAAATTCCAAGGCAACAACTTGTACAATGTTGGGGATGGGAGGGAAATAACTTGTATAGGGACTACCCTCACAAAGGTAAAATAATGAGGACTTTCCATAACATTCAAGGGGATGAAAAAGTGGAGGACATGGGAGGAAAAATGCCATAGTTAACAATTTTAATTGATTCTTAATCTAGCCATAGTTACATAAAATCTAACATTATTTAAAGATTTCACTTGCAAAGGAGTAAGCATAAGAAATATTGGTTAGTTTAGTTATCCACGGGGGATAAAAGAAATATCAATGAGTTGGGTAAACATTGTCCAACAGACATGAATAGAATCAAAACAAAGGTTGATGTTAACATTATACCTTTGGGTTCATATGATTTTCTAATCGGCATGGATTGGTTAGAAAAACACCATGTTGTCCTAGAGTATTACAACAATATAATAACTTGTATTGATGAGAAAGGACAACAAGGAAAGATTTAAGGCATTCCAAGAGTTGTGGTTGTTAGAGAAATTTCAGCCATGCAGCTGAAAAAGATTTTTAGGAAGGGATGTCAAATTTTTGTAGCCCATATGGAAGGGGCAGCCATAGATAATGTGGCAAATATTGAAAACCATCTAATCTTAAAATATTTTGAATATGTTTTTTAGGGAATCCTAGGATTTCCATCGAAGAGGGACATTAATTTCTCTATTGATTTGGTGTCAAGAGTTGCCCCAGTGTCCAAGACACCTTATAGAATGGGCACACCAGAATTGAAAGAGTTACAGATGAAACTTGAAGAACTTTTGAAGAAGGGGTATATACTCCTAAGTTTGTCACGTTGGGGAGCCCCAGTTATTTTTGTGAACAAGAAATATGGAACCTTAAGGTTGTGTATTGATTAAACAAGTGAATAAGGTCATTATAAATAAAAAAATATCCTTTTCCAAGAATTGATGATATATTTGATCAACTAAAAGGTGCAAGGATATTTTCCAATATTGACTTAAGATCAATTTATCATCAATTGAGGATAAAAGAAGAATATATAAACAAGAAAAAATTCAGGACATGGAATGGAATTTTGAATTCACAGTAGTGTCATTTGGACTATCAAATGCCCCAGATGTTTTGATGTGTCTAATGAATGGAGAATTTGAGTACCTGGAAAAGTTTGTAATTATTTTCTTAGATGATATTCTCATATACTCTAAGTATGAAAAGGAGCATGAGAAGAATTTAAGAATGGTGCTAAAGTTTTTAAGGGAGTAAAAATTGTATGCCAAGTTTAGGTTCATATTTTATCAAAAGAATATTCACTACTTGGGGCATATTATTTCAGCAAATGGGATAGCAGTTGATCCCGAGAAGATAGAGACCATTAAAGGATGGCCAACACTAAGAAATGTGATAGAGGTTAGATCATTTATGGGTCTTTTGGGTTATTACCAAAGATTCATAAAAGGGTTTTCAAATATTCCAAGCCCAATCACTTCTTTGCAAAAGAAGGGAGTGAATTTTGAATGGACTTCCAAGTGTGAAGAAAGTTTCCAACAATTGAAAAAAAAATTGGCGAGCGTGCCTATATTAAATATTGGATACCCAGATGAGGACATTTTAGTGTGCATAGATGTGTGTAAGGAATGGCTCGATGGATTCCTCTATCAAAAATATCATGTGGTATGATATGAGTACCAAAAATTAAAAGAGCATGAGATAAATTATGCTACACATGATCTAGAGTTAGCATCCATTGTACATGCATTAAAAATGTTGAGATATTACCTCATGGGGTGGATATTTGAGCTAAGTACAGACGACTGTGGTATGAAATACTTGTTTGGAAAACCAAAATTATATTCTAGGAAAACTAGATGGCTTGAATTTCTTAGTGAGTATGACCTTGAAATTAAACATATCAAAGGAAAAGAAAATCAAGTGGATTATGCACTTAGCAGAAGAGATCATGAAACACATGTTTTATCCATCAACATGTACAAGATATATTTAAAAGATAAAATTATTGAAGAAACGAATTCAGATCAACATTATTTACAAATAAAACAAAACTTACAATAAGGTAATTTACAACAGAAAATTAAAAATTATGAATTAAAGGAGGATGGAATCCTCTTGTACAGAGGCAAGGTGTATGTGTTGAATTTCTTGCAGATGAAAATTATAGTTCTGAGAGAAATGCACAATGTTCCATGTGTTGGGTAGCTAGATATCATAAATCCATTACGGTTGTAAGGAACCAATACGTTTTTCCAGGGATGAAGAAAGAAGTGGCTAAGTACATATCATGGTGTCTAGAGTGCCAAAAGGTAAATACAAAGCATAGACATCCAATGGGGATGATATAGCCATTTCCCATTCCATAATGGAAGTGGGAAGTGGTCACAATATATTTTATTACAAAGCTACCCAGAAAAGTGAATCAATATGAATCCATCATGGTGGTGTTGGACAAATTGACTAAGACAATGCATTTTATTCTTGTAAAGACAACATGTTAGCACTGAAAGTCACACTTTGATTGCTAAAGTGTAAGCCAAAATGTAAAATATAACTTTGGTTTTGAATAGGTGGATCAGAAAGATGGATAAAGAAAGAGAGAGGGCTGCAAACTATAGATCAGTAGGCTACACCAATGGGCAATGGAGTCACAAACATCCTACTCATCGAAGGCACAAAAGATGCTCAACAGAAAACAAGATTATATGTTGATAGGTGGAAGAATGAAGAAGGAAAACATAAGATAGAATGTTCACTAAACAAATGTCCTCTAAATTTAATGAATAAACAAATACTTGAATATAAACAATGACTTATGGGAAAAATATAGCAGATCCTCTTCTGCTTAGGGATCCATAAATCATTGACATCCTTTGATCCTCAAATCTGCAATATATTCAAATAAGAATAAATATAAACAAAAAGGTTACAATCTGAAATCAAAACTCTCATGAGTCTCCAATAGCAGTAATGCTTACAATCATGAAATGCCCACAAGCTTACAAATGAACACACACGGGAAAATTGCTTGATCCTACTCTCTCTAGCCTCTCTTGGCTCATGAATCCTCCTTCTCCAAGAGATATATCCTTCCTTAAATAGAAAATAGAATCCAAATAACCTTAGGATGTCTAATACCATCTCCTCCATTGGATTCTAAGCCTTGGATATAGGTGGCAACAATCAAAGAGACAAAAATCCAACAAACTGTTAATTTTCAGGAATTTGTTGGAAGTCATTAATAAATTGTTTACACCTCATTGCATGAGGCATTTGATGGAGATAAATCCTAGGTGAAGGTGTCCCTTGACATTTAAATTATCCTTGAGAATCCATTCAAATCCTCTTTGACAGGTGGAAACCTCCCAACAAGGCGAATATCAAAAACTGTGACCACTACAGGAAATTCGGTAGCGTCGTTGTGCAGATTCGGTAGCCCTACTTATATGTCTAATATATATCAAAACATAACAAATTTTGAAAAAATGAGAGAGGTTTTTGTTATTTGGAATGCTATGAACAAAAATATCCTCCATTTTTCAAAAATACCTTTTCAATTGTTCATAATCCAAGTTTTAAGTTAGTGACTCAAAACTGGTAAAATAACTCTACACAATTTGTTTTCTGCCAGAATTTAGGTAGCGAATTTAGGTAGTGTCCGCCTGTGTGTCTGTGTACGATTGGGTAGCACAAATCCATGATTTATTTTGATTCTTGAACTTGGATATTGGGCATAACCCAATATAATTTCAATTTTCTCCAAAATAAAATATCCCATAACAATTGTATTCATTTATGAATAATGAAGGATTTATGAAACGTTGAGGCATAAACCAATATTGTGCTAACATAGGCTCCATGGGGGATAGATTCCTCCCTGTGAGGCTCTAATAACTCTTGTAGTTTTAGTGCCTTATCCTAGGACTGCTCCCAACCTTTAACCTCTGCAATCTGCTTTGATCTGTGAACTTCAACTGAAACTAAATGAAAATGAAAACTGAAACTAGCAAAAATGATGAAAATGATGCTTGTCCAACACGATTATTTCACACACATACTCTAATTATTGGGAAAATGAAGCATTCAAGTTACATTAAATAACCAATGAAGCCATTTCATCATTTTTTCAACTATTTGAAGCTTTGAAATGTGCTTTCTTAAGCACTAGAGATAATTCTTACTTGAAGGCATGTCAAAGAAACGTTTGGAAATACACTTTCCATTGAATAAATCAATGAGCATAGACCCACTTTCTGCTTGCAGACAGGCTGCAAATGGATCCTGAAAAACATCATCAGTACTTGCCCCTGCAACATTTCTTTGTGTAAAAAGGAAAAGTATTGCATTAGGTCCTTCCTCCATTATTCTTGGTTGTTGTATGGCTTGTTGATTTTCTGATTCATCCTCAATGCATATCACCTTGGTCCACTCCTGGTCATGAGTTTTATTAGGAAAAAGGCTTAGTGATTCTTTTCTTTCTTTAATTTCACCCTTTCTGATCTGATCACATGGGATTTGATCTTGGATGCTTGATGAAACTGAGCTTGTGTCTTCAAGAGGAATAGGGGGTTGATAGGGCAGTTCATCACAATTAGAAGTGCTTGGGAAACTACATTCTTCTGTCTTATCTTCTAATTGTGAGGGATATTCATCATAGCTTGGCTTATGGTCCCAATTTCTCAGTTTTTCACCCTCTAAAATTAGATTATCATATTTTTCTTCTTTTTCAGCAACAAAAATATGACATGAGGGTTGAAACAAGCTATTGTTTCTTTGATGTGAAGGGTACTTCTCTTATATAAGGTCTTCAAAAGACTATTCATGGAAATCATCTTCATAATCATCATACAAAGGTGAATCAATGACCATTTGACTATTAATGGTTGAGGGGATTAGTACAATAGATGGGACAACTGGTTGTTCAGTGAAAACATCCTCATAGTCATCAAAACTTGGCAAATTATGGCACATTGGTTCATTAACAATAGGAGGGATTACAAAAACAACTGGTAAGCTATGAATTCGTTCATGACAAGCTACAGCACTATTCTCATGATGAAATAAATCTGAACCTAAGATGACCTCTTGACTTAAAGAATTGAGAAAAGGAGGAGAAAGGGAAATGATGGATTGTCCATATTGATCTTTCTCTTGGGGACCTATATTTTGACATGAATGATGCATTTGTTCTTCAAATTTAGGAAAATCATTATGAAACTCATCATCTAATTCATGCTCTCTACAATCATCCCCTTCATCATCACTACTAGAGGAATCACTTGTTGAATCCTGAATATATAATGCATACCCCTCACAACAATTCTCAAAAAGTCTTTCATTTGGATCAATTATCTTGCAATGAGAATAAAAAACATCATGAAATTCCTTCAAAGAGGAAATACTAGAAGCAGGGAGTGTTCTATAACATTTCCTCACATCGCCTTCTAATGAATACATGAACATTTTCATAAATATATCTTGATGATGGATGTCAAGTTGTTGCATCAAAGCATGAAATTCATGAACATGCTCAAAAGGGTTGTCATCCTCACCTTCATAAAATCTGGGCAGTATATCTTTCCATTCATCAATTTGAGGCACAGGATGTGGATAACCATCTATGGCTGAGAAATTTAGTGGGGCAAACCTCCTGGCCATGATAGCCTTCATAGCCATTTAATTTGTCTCATCCCGAGTGGAGTCACCAACAGATTCTCTCTCTCTGTTTTGTAGTACAAGCATCTCTCCCTCTTCGCCTCATCCCTTGCATTCAGACATTGATTATCTCCCTTCCCAGCCTATCATATCAACCTTCTTATTGACAGACATTCTCGGCCGTTTGGAACAGACTCCACAATATTGCCTGAGAATAACCACATGGAGGAACCCCTATTCTTCCAACCCATTACATATTTATACATACAATATAAGGATTAAAACCTTACTTGGTTCCCCCCAAAACCCTATTACAATGCATGGAAACTCCATTTAACTGGATATTTGGGCTGCTTTCGCCTTCTTTTCCATCTGCATGTGGCTTTTGCACTCTAACTGCTTTTCCTCCTACTTTTGTGCATCCTTCCATATTTAGCATGTCGAGTTTTCATCCTTCCTTTTCGCCTCTTTCTTCTTCTTCTTTATTCTTCTTTATTATTCTTCCTTCTTTATTCCCTATTTTATTCAGCTTAATATGTGTTGTACTTCTGGATGCACCTAAGCTACGCACTCCTTAGTCTTCCTCCTTCTCCTGTGCACCTTCGTTGTGCGCTTCCTCTATACTTAGTAGTTTTACCAAAATTGTATCCCAAGATTTACTATCCAATAGGCCCCCAACACTCACATTTGGCTCGTCCCGAGCCACTTAGTCTTGCTTCCTACTCCTGCATGCATCAATGAATTTTTGGGAGGTTTCCTTTGCTACCTCCACTTCTTTGAGTATCACTGCCTCTGTTTCTACGAACTCTTTTTCCCCCTGCATAGTCAAGGTTGTGATTTTCTCTTATGCTTCATAGGTTGCTTCCTTTACCTTTCCCTATGTAGTTTCTAATTCATAGATCACCCTCATTGCTTCTTCCTGTATTGGTTCGAGACGTTGTTGAAGGATTTTCTGTTGGTCCCTCATTTTCTCCACTTCTAGGTATGACTACTTCTATTCCAAAATTGTTGTCATGCATTATGTTGGTGGAAGTGTAGTGATCCTTTTTTAAGCTTTTTGTGCCTTTTCCTATTCTTCTCTTAACTTGGCCTCTATAGCCTTCATCTCTATATATTCAACTATGTTCATCCAAATCTATGTGCTCTCCTCACATATTTTAGCACAATCTTCTTCTATCTTCTTAATGTTAGTGATTCTTGCCATCGCCATTCTCTCTCTTCCTTATCTAACTTCTAGAAGCATGCTTGGCACAATGTGCAATTGTAGGTATTCTATATGTGATTGGAATCCCTTGATGACTTCGTCGATATTCAATACTTGTTCTTCCATAGCAAATTCTACTACTATGGGCACTTCCAAAATGGCCTTGTGTAATTTTTGGATGGTTGCTTGTGTTTTCTGCGCTATATTTTCATCTTCGTCTGTTTCTTTGATGGATTTAATTACCCTTTCCTCGGCCTCGTTCTTGTCTTTCATTACCTCTTCCTCTCAGCCTTCAACTTCCTTCTTTTGTTGGAGCACAGTGTCATATTGTTGTTGTAACTGGGCACTTTCATCCATCATTTTCATCAGCTCCTGGTGTGCCTCATCGCCTCTACTCTTAATCTCTTTCAATTATCCTATTTGCAAGTATTTTAATCTTTGTATTGGCATCCTCGATACCACTATGTTCAATTTTCCTAGCATGTTCACTTGTTCTTTTAATTCGAACATTGGAAATTCCAGTGTGTCCATCTAAATCTAGAGTGTTCTATGCCCGGGTGCTAACTAGGTCAAGACCATATGTGCACTCTATGCTTCCTTCCCTAGATTAATGGATGGTCCCACATTGGTCCTTCTCTTTTTTTCTAGGATGACAATTGCTAAGAGTTGTTGGAGTGCTACCAACTGATAATTCACTCTTTGTTGTTGTTCTTCTTGCTTCATGGTTTCTTCCTCCATGATCTCTTTTGTGGCATCTCATACTTGGTATCCTATGTAGCCCATATCATCATTAGTTAAAGTATACAATGAGGGTTCCTTATGAACTTTAACATTGTTGCACGCCCTTCTGTGGGTTCCTTCCCCTTATCCTTCTATTTGAGTCCTATCATTAGGACTGTCTGTTGAACTTTTGTTGTTGATGGGCCATGGATATCTCCTGCACCATTATTTTGATCATTCCCCTACTCGTCATATGGTTCCTCGTCACTCTTATCATGCTCTTCTTCTTCTTTTGGGTGTCCCATTGTCTCTGCTGGGGTTTTCCATTCTTCTTCCTAGTCATTCACAATTAGGCATAAATCTTTCATTTTTAACCTATAATTGGTTGGAAACCACTGGCACCTTAGGTCCTTATTTTCATGCACATACATGTGGTGCATGCCTTCTTGAAACATGTGATATCTTTATATGTTTCCACTATCTCGGCTAATATGCGCGGTGTGTGTGCAACTAGATATGTAGTATTTTCCAAGTATACAAAAAATGTGGCATTGGTGTCATGTTGTCTTCTCTTAATTGTCGTATTCCATAGGTTGGAATACCTCCCATCCATATTACCTCTGGCTGATGTGTCCATGTGTTGATAGTAACCTAGTTCCTACCACCTGACCAACGCAATCAAAATCAACAACCATGCATAGTGAAATTATGGTCCATTTTTCTAGGCCTCAATACAATCTTGCAAAAATTGGTTCACCAAGAAGGTGGCCCAGTTCATTTGAACCCCTTTTACACATTTTTCTACAGTTTCAATCACTATAGCTAGTAATTCATATTTCCTACATTTTCTCAACAACTTGTAGGCCAAAACCTACGTCACAAATCAAACATTGTCATCACTGACGTTTTTAACATCTAGTCCTCTTTTCTCCCTTAAATTTTGGAAATTTTCCTTCATCGATTCTGAGAGGTCTCTCTCTCCTTCCTTGTTGAACAAAAGGGTTGGATCCTCACCTACCTTTGTGAGCCTTGTAATACGTGCAATTAGTGTAGTGTCAATTTAAATTGGGGGGTCAAGCCACAATGTCCCCCCATGGAAACAATTTAGAAATACCTTCACACAAGCATTGATTTCCAAACTACTCTTGAAATGTGGAATCTCCAAAAGGTTCATCATTCCTACATTTTCAATTTTGATTGCCCACAACTATGTCTCCAACACTATTTCTCCCGTGCCCGGTATGATCTTAGCGCACAAATATTTTTCCTTGGAAAACTTCAGGAATATTATCTCATCAATGATATCGTGAGCCATGAACTTGAGGTCAACAATCTTTTCGAGCATATATCCTTCAATACTTACACCATGTGGGACTGGTGATGTTACCAGTGGATATTTCCAATTTGTTGGTACGTGGATTGGTGGTGCATTATCCATCCTGGGTGGTATGTAATTTATGTGGAAACTTTCATGTGAAGCCGAAGCTGAAACTCCAAGTACTTCTTCCACCTCTGGTGTAACTGTTGGGAATTTTTATTTTTTTCATGCTAATGTTGATGGCGCTCCAACCTTTGGTGGGGCCATTAGTTTTGTGGGACAAATTTGTTAATTGGCTCTGTGGTTGTTCTATGGTAGTTACAACTCATCTCTTATGCACTCAGATTCGCTTTGGTTAGTTTTGGTTCACTCTCACTTGCATGAAACAATGATTTATGCTTAGCGACCCTACAGTGTTTTTATTCCTTCTTTCTAATTGTACATGTATCATCCGTCCTTAACTAACTTGTCCAATCCACCAATGGGGTTGATAAATGTGGCTTTATTACCAAATTTATCGTGTCATTTTCCCCTCATACTACCAATATGTCATTATTTACGGCATCTTTTACCATTCAATAATATATGGTGCCTTTATGACATGTCATTCTCACTTGTAGTCATCGTTTTCATGCTTTACTGCTTCCAATGGTCTTGTCATTTCCAAACTGCGCAATGATTCATGATTTTGCATCTGTGTGCTTCAAAGTCTTTTTCTTTTGTGTATTTTTTTCTGAATTGGCACAGTTCTATCCTGGTGTGTGATAATCATTCCTTCGATGCAATATCCTATGCCTTGTACTCTATAATATTTTTTCTTTTTTCTCTATCTACTTTTTATTTATTTTTCTTATTTTACCCTTCCTACTATAGTACAACTACTATGATACATGTGTTAATGAGCTGCCCATATTACTGTGCAGACTGTCATCCATCTTTGTAGAGTTTCAGTCGACTTCCATTCACCATTCCTCCAAGGGATTCTCCATTCAAGGTTTCCAACTACGCAACACCTATCTTTTTTACATGTTGAATCACATAGGGTCCTAACTAGTGCATTCTAAACTTTCTTGGATGTTGCATAAACTTGTTGTCATAGAGTAATACCAAATATCCCACTTGAAACATTTTTTGTTTAATGTGTCGATCATGCCAAACCTTCTCTCTTTCCTTCTGAACTTGTTGATGGAATCTTATGACAAACTGATCTTCTTCAAGTTGTACTAATTCTGCCAATATCTCCTCTATTGCACTCGAGTCTAATAGATCAGTGATTGTTGCAATTCATAGCCTAGGTAGAATAAACTCCATTGACATCACTTCTTCTATCCCATAGACCAACCTGAAAGGTGTCTAACCTGTCAACTTTTTACTTATATTCCTGTAATCCCATAACACTGCAAGAACTCTTAAGTATGAATCGTCTCTCCCAACATTGTGATTTTTGTCAAAGCATTCTCCGATATTTTATTGAAAGCTTCCAATGTTCCATTTTCCTGAAGGTGATACGGGGTACTCTTTTGATGATGAAATTGAAACTCCTCAGTCAATGTTGCAATTGTATTATTTAGAAAGTGTGTGCCTTGATCAATGATTAATATTCACGGACATTCAAACCTTGTGACTATGTTCTCAAACAAAAACCTCACAGCAGTCTCTATGGTGTAGTCTGTAACTAGTGTTGCTTCCACCCATATTTTCAAATACTATGTCGCAGTGATTATGTACCTGGACCCTGATCTTATTTATTGTGGGTTGATTGGCCCCACAAATTCTATGGCCTAATTCTCAAATTCTTGCAAGGTAACTTGTGTATTCAAAGGAATTTCATCCCTCCTAGATGGACTTCCCACTCTTTGACATACATCACATGACTGACAGTATTCCTTCGCATATTTGTAAAGTGTGGGCTACCAAATCCATGCACACAAAATATTTTGTGCAGTTTCTCTCCCTGCATAATGTCCTCCTGCAATCTCATCATGCACTTCTTCAAGTCTCGTCGGTCTCTCATGTTTCAGCACTCATCATCTCAATATTCTATCTGCACCCAACTTGTATAAATTCCATGCAATCAACTAATAATTTGTTGCTTTGACTACCAGTTGTTTCTTCGTCACGACTTTCATGTCTCATGGATCCATACCTATACTTAGAAACTATACGATGTCCGAGAAGTAATCATCCACTATTTTAACTACAAATAGGTGTGCACCTAGGAAGCTATTATCTAAATTGTTTGCATCTTCTCCTGACAATATGCATGATAGATGATCTGGTTCTGCATTCAACTTCCCTGGTTTCACTACAACCTCAAAATTGTATTCTCGGAACAATAGTAGCCATCTACATATTCTTCCCCACCGACATTGGCTTGTTAACTAAGTATTTTAATGCAGAATGGTCTGTATATATCTTAAAGTGAGACCCCAATAAAAATGTTTGAACTTATGTAGTGCATATATCATTGTCAAACCTTCACGTTCTATGGTATTATAACTCCTCTCTATTATGGATAGCTTCCTACTTGCAAAATCAATTCGGTGATCTATGTCTCCCACCCCTGGTTGAGATAGTATTACACCCAATGCTATGGGCAATGCATCTGCATGAACATGGAACTCTTTGTTCCAATATGGAAAAATCATAATCGGCATGGTTACTAGTTTTTTTTAAGGTGTCTAATCCCTTCTGACAATCCTCGTTCCATTGAAACTTTTATTCCTTCTTTAGTAACTTTTCCATCAGTGTTGTGATATGTGCATATCCCTTAATAATGTTTTTGTAATAGCTTGTATGAACTAGAGTTTCGCTCAGTTGTCTGACTGATGTAGGTCGTTCTAACTCCAGAATTACTGCAATCTTGGATGGATCTACTAGAAATCCTTGTTTGTATCCTACATGTCCCAAAAAAATCCCAAACAATGCGCAAAAAATAAACTTCTTCAAATTCAGTGAAATATGACACTGTATACACCTATCCAACATCAACATGAGTACTTCTATGTGATCCTTCAGCAGACTAGACACGGTCCAATAATCTAAGTATACTTCTAGAAAGTGTTATAACCCTAATTTGCACCATACATGCTTACATGGCATCAGGCCATCTCAGATCCCTTCTTTGCCAAAACACTACTGAACAACTCTTTAAAAAACCTCTTTTATAAGGGCCCATGCACCCCACTCCATTAATACACATGTGTACACACTAGCTGACCTAAAACAACCCACGTGGACTGACAAAAGCATGAAAAAAGGAAAGTTGTCGACAGTACACACAGCTTTGGGTGAGTTAACTGAAACTCTCAGCCATGCATGGCCGAGGGTTCATCCAAATACCTAGCTTCTTCTAGCCTATAGAAGAAGGGCTAGGGGTCCCATTTGGAAGAGGAGAAAAAGAGTAAAGAAACTCTGCCCAATTTCATATTCCTATTGTCCCAACCCTTTAGCCATCCTTGTGCAATAAGAGATACAAAGCAAAGAAGTTGGAGGACATTTGAAGAGGAGCCCAGGATCAGGATTCGCGGAGTAGTGGCCAGTCTCAACATTGTAAGTTGATTCATTAAAGTTAATAATAAAGAAAAAAATTTCCCGTCCCACTATATGAGTTCTTCATAGTTCAGTAAATATATGTTTGAATCTCTAACCCATTAGTCTGTAGGTAAAATGCAAGTGTAGTTTGTTGCTTGTTTTGTATGCAGGTCAACCTTGGGAGGAGAGCTCCCAACAAGTGATCAAGCGTGAAGAAGGATCGACATCGACCATACGGAACAAGGTATGTTGGTCTAACCATGTATTTGCTGAAAAGAAATGGGGATTAAGTTTGGGACGAAAGTAGAAAGTAGTTTTCTTTTGGTCATATATTCATGCATACTATAACCCTATTTGCTAGTCCATAGGGGGATATCCCACTACAATAGGAAGTTATGAATAAATTCCTTGAACATTGTTACCACAACTATGGAAAACATCGTATGGGAATTATTTTGTGCAAAGGGAATTATTGTATATTGATAACTCCCCCACTCTATCATGAAGGTAGGCTTGTGTCGATCCTCTTGCGAAATATTTTTCTGGTGGTACCGCGAGAATCCATATGTGAAAGAATAAGTCTCTTGACCTCCTACGTTCTCCAGTACCTCATCTATGAATGGTGTTGGAAATGGTTCATGTAAACACACATCATTCATCTTCCTTAGATCCACGCAGATCTTGATTCCCCCTATTGTCTTGTTCTACACTACCATAGGACTGATCCACTCAGATTATTCTATTGGTTCTATGATTCCAACATCCAACATCCTGTCAATTTTATCTTTCACCTTCTCTTTGTACTTCAGATTTAACGTATAATTTCGTTGTCACATTGGCTTAGCACCTAGTAAATTACTCTTGGTTTCAATAGAATCTTTATCTCACCTAAGTCCCCTACTATCCCCTTCATCTCTAAAAATTTCATTGGTAATAGGTCCTTATATTCTCACAACAAGTCTTCAATCTTCACTACTGTTTCATCACTCCAATTATCTCTTATTTGTGAAAACTTCAAATTCCCTATCACCCCAATGTTTACCTTTTGTGTATTTATTGGTTGTCTGTATGCAGTGGACTCAAGATTTGGTCCTTCTCCTACTCATTCTCCTTATGTTTCAGGTACTTGTACATTTCTGGGATCTTCTTCATCATATTCTTCCTTATCCACATTGTAACACTCCAATAACTCATGGATAGTCATAATAGCCCTATGCATATTGCACATTGGTACCATCTTCGTTGACCCTTCTTCGGAGAATATCTTTGTTGGCACAGGGGTAGACCCAGGGTTCAACGCTCAAAAGCAAACCAACAAAACCCTAGCTATTAGCCCTTTCAGCAACACCTGCAAAGCAGATGCAGTCTCACCTGAGGTAGAGGTAAGGGTGGTTGTAGGACTCAGGTGTATGCAACCTTAGTTGGGACATTGATCTGTGATTATCTTGCCTACAGCGCAGTTAGCATCAGTTATTCCTTAGCATACATTCATTAATACACTTCGCAAAAAGCACAGAGCATCGCAGTGAATACTTATACTAAAGATGATCCAATACTTAACCACATAAATATAGGTTAGATTCAACAGATCAAACACTAAGCATCTTATATATTAGATCTAACGTTCATTCATATATCATCAGCACAGAGCATAACTAGATATACTTAATCACATTAAGCACTTAGCCAAGAAAGAGATAAACACATTAGATCGAAGCACAAAGCACTATACACATAGTTATCATGGTTCACCACCACCCTGGGGATACGTCCACAAAGTCTTCTTTATATTATCTCGGTCAAGCAGTTACAACACAGAGCTTCAATGACCCTTACTTCGCATAGGACAAAAGATCTGTGTAGCTCTCTAGATCCTTCTTCCTTGCTCTTTAGCACAAGACTACAACAACTTGCACTTAGCTTTCTGATCTCATGCACAGAGCACTCTAAGATACACCCAATCACATAGATCCATTTACTAGCACTAAGCTTTTAGTTATACATCACATAGATGTACTACATTACTATCACTCCTCTATTTACATTGCCTATTTGTAGATTAAAAAATGGGCCTAAGCGTGGGTAAGCCCACGGGCCGACATCCCTTTCCCGTTACATCAACCCAAAACCTTAAATTGGACCCAAAAATAGGTTTGTCTTCCTTACTTTATGCTTCACGTTGAGCTCCTTCCTTGGAAAGTTGTCTCAGTCCCAAAAGTGGTCAAATATGACCAAGTATTCTTCAAAACTTGGTCAAGGGCCAACAGGCCCCCAACACTCACTTGTGACTTGTCTTGAGTCACTCAGGTCTGACCAATTATGCTTTTAACACCTCGAGCTTGGCTCGAGCTACTTCAACCTACTGCAGTGCGATAGTCTCGTGTTCAGTAAATTCTTGGATTACTATGTCATTGACCGGTCCTTCCAGGATATGTTCTGCAGTGATGACACCCTGTTTGAGTTCAACTCCCTAGATTTCAAGTTTGGTTAACAGTTGGCATGCCTTCTCTTGGAGTGGTTGCAGTCGTTGAGAGACTTCCATTACTTTACTTTGAAGCATGTGTATTTGTTGTTGGGTGGTGCATTGTTCTACAAACCTCTTCATTCTTTTGACTAGGGTCATGAACTTTAGCTGTGTTTGTAGCACATCTACATGTTACTTTGCTTCTTGTAGTTTTTCCTCTAATGTCTGTGATTCTGGATTCTATGTGAGGGTTTCATAAGTTCGGGCGCTTCTAGTGCTTAGCTACCTACATTCTGAAGCCAAGTTTTTTAATCGGTCAACTGCACTTTGAGCAGTGGCCTCTTTTAGATCTTTTATCTCTTGGGGTGTCTCAGGCACGGTGCAGAGCTCCAGATCCATGATGTGTTGTTGAAGTTGTTGGATTACTTCTTCCAGTTAGGTCACCTGCTGTGGGAGATGATCTTCCATCTTCACTTCTATGATCGTCATAAAGCGGAGTGCTTTGTGAACTCTTCCATGTACTTCAAGTTGCTCTGCTAGCAATTGGTCCTTGCTCTACTGTAACTATGCTTTTTCCTCCTCCCACTTCGCTTGTAAGGAAATCTTCTTGGGTTCATCTTCACAGTGGTGAAGTCATTTCCGAGCTTAGATCGTCTTTCCGAAGGTGGTCGGGATGGTCCTGCTCAAGCAGTGGAGGGGGAAGCTAGCAGTGCACCCGAGAACAATGCATGTACACCTGTAGACATTTCGCATTCTGACATGACTCTCTCAGTCATTAAATCAATTAGAACTTCTTCAACAATTTTCTCAGCAGCACTGAGCTCATCCGACATACAAACTTGGGTCAGCTGGTTCGGGTGCAAAAGGAATTCAGAGACTACAATGAATAGTAAGGCAATGATCTCAGGGTAAGTAAATCTCAGGGTTCATGCTCAAATTCTCAGTTAGCAAAAACTATTCTCAGTGCATGGCGTGATGGGTTAAGTAGGCAATCTCAGCAATGCTCTGCTTATAATAGACATGGAGCCTTCATTAACTTTGTTCTATCCATTCTGGTGCTATCCAACGGTCTAGTGGTAACCCATAACTTCTTTTCGATCTGTTTGGTGTGGTGGTAGAGTGGGTATAACGGTTCCAGCGACTATATTTCTTTGTCATGGAAAAGTACTCTATGTCATTTTTCTGATATCTCGGCGAAGCTCCAATTCTGCAATTCTTCTTGTTGCGAAGTGTCCTCTAGAACCTCTTGTAACCTTACAGTATTAGCCCTTTTCTTTCTTAACTTCCTAGCCTTCTTCCCAGTGAGCTTCATCTCAGTAATACTTTTACCATTGTGATGTTTATCTTTCCTGGTCTTAGTTACTTCGCGTTGTTGAAAGTCTTTCCTAGGGTTCCTTTATAATACTTATTTTGTATCACAAATAGGTAACTCGATCTTCTGTGGATCCTCAAATGTTCTCTTAGCTTCGACTTCTGAGTTTCTAATATTAAATATCTACGATCTGCTCTTCTATTCTTTAATCAAGTGCACGATCCTTCTGGTCATAAAGTCTTTTAACTCTTGCTTCTTCTGTTCCAAAACTTTTTCTTCCTCTTTTCATCTGTCTTATTCTCTATCAATCCAAGGTTTTCCAATGAGCATGGTAAACGAGGCATTGTCTTCAACAAATTTAATGATCTCAAAGTCTTCCTCTGTCGAAGTTCCATTGACAGTCATAGGTATCCGGGCAAGCCTTCCACATAGGTTCACTAGATTTCCTCTGAAGAAACTTGTTCCTCATAAGGAAGGGATCATGGCAGGCTTTCCTATAGCTTCCCAAGTTCTTTCTAGCATAATGTTCAATTGTGTTTCTTCATCAAGAGTACATTCAATGTCAAAGTCCCCTAGGCTTTCTTTGATTTTCTCCTTTTCTTTGAAGATCTCTGATAGCTTAACATGTCGGTGGTCATTCAAGGTATATTTCATCTGTAGCAATATCTTTTCTGATTCTTTCTAGGTTTCTGCTATAATATTGGTCTCTTGATCTCCTTCAGGGTTTGCTTGCTCCATATTTATCTTCTCAAGCCTAGCAATCATTCTAGGGCAATCCAATACTTCATTGTCCACAGCCTTACAACAGAGGCAACTAGGTCTTTTCCCAGGGCATTTCTTAGCAAGATGTCTTGGTCTTCTACAACTATAACAGAGGGTTAATCCTCTCTTTCGTTCAGATGTTCCCCAACTCCTTATGTATTGTGCACCAGGATCATGGTGGCTAGCCTGCAAAAAACTCTTTCTAGGATCTTGCACCCACTTGTGAGTCCATACATTCTTTCGATGCATAGGCATAACATATCTGTCACTATACTTATCAGATCTATTCATATCAAACTTTTTTTCATCTATTAATGCCCTAGTTTTGAAGCTAGGATAGAATCTATCAAACATACCTAGATCCATGCTTTAGAAACAAAAAAATTCACTTATCTTACTTCTACAAAGCACAAATCTTTCAAATCTAAAGAATTTTGACTATTCTTACCATTATCAAAGCACAGAGTTTACAGATCTTGCCTTTTTCTTGCACATCTGACCTCTTTTCTTCACAGATCTGACTTCTTTTCTTCAGATCTGACCTCTTTTTCTTGGCACAAAGTTTCACAAGTCAAACAAAACACTGCGCACTAGGGCAACATATCTACACACACAGCTTATTTTTCACAAAGATTCTTCTTCTTTAGTTCCCACCAGTCACAGTTTCAAGTCCCGACAACAGAACCATTTGTTGGCATAGGGGCAGACCCAGGGTTCAATGCTCAAGAGTGCACCAACAAAACCCTAGCTACCAGCCCTTTCGGCAACCCTTGTGAAGCAGATGCAGTCTCACCTGAGGTAGAGGCAAGGGTGGTTGTAGGACTCAGATGTTTGCAACCTTAGCTGGGACATTGATCTGTGATTATCTTGCTTACAACGCACTTAGCATCAGTTATTCCTTAACATGCATTCATTAATACACTTCACAGAAAGCACAGAGCATCATAGTGAATACTTATACTAAATATGATTCAGCACTTAGCCACAGCAATATAGGTTATATTCAATGGATCAAGCACTAAGAATATTATATATTAGATCTAACGTTCATTCATATATCATTAGCACAGAGCATAACTAGATCTACTTAATCACATTAAGCACTTAGCCAATAAAGAGATAAACACATTAGATCAAATCACAAAGCACTATACACACAGTTACCGTGGTTCACCCCCACCCTGGGGCTATGTCCAAAAAGTCTTCTTTATATTATCTCAGTCAAGCAATTACAACACAGAGCTTCAATGACCCTTACTTCACACAGGACAGAAGATCTGCGTAGCTCGCTAGATCCTTCCTCCTTGCTCTTCAGCACAAGACTACAATAACTTGCACTTAGCTTTCTGATCTCATGCACAGAGCACTCTAAGATACACCCAATCACATAGATCCAGTTACTAGCACTAATCTTTCAGTTATACATCACATAGATGTACTACATTACTATCATTCTCCTCTATTTACATTGCCTATTTATAGATTAAAAAATGGGCCTAAGCATGGGTAAACCCACGGGTCGACATCCCTTTCTCGTTACATCCACCCAAAACCCTAAAATGGACCCAAAAATAGGTCTTTCTTCCTTACTTTCCACTTCGCATCGCACTCCTTCCTTGGCAAGTTGTCGCAGTCCCAAAAGTGGTCAAATATGACCAAGTATTCTTCAAAACTTGGTCAAGGGCCAACAATCTTACTTCGAATATCCTGTAGCACTACATCTATTGATGGGGATTCATGTTCAAATATGAATGTGAATTTGAACCTATGGACCAGCTTGTCCCATCTTGTTGTCTCTATGTGCATTTCCAATTCCAAATAACAATTCTTCGGAATTGTGTCCAATGTGTGTATAAATCTATGCGTCCATTATGTCTCTGGTAATGAACTCCATAAATTCATCCACTTATCAACATGACATGCTGGATCAATCTCTCTTGTATACTTTTGCACAATATTTTCTACCTCAATACAAAACCTTAGTTGCATTAGTCTTCTTCGTTGTGGCCAGTTTTTTATTCCCTCTCTGTGCGTAGCCCACTATCTGTCTAGAGTCGCTTTTAGGAAAATATCTAGTGCTAAAATACTTTGTTGTTCGAGTACCTGCAACTCAAATTCCTTTAAAAATAAACTTATATCAGTTAATTCATCGTACATGGGTGGATCACATAACTTTGTTCCAATCCAGTGCAAGGATCAGGTTATGCATGCACATCTTCTAGTCGGAATTTCATGCATTCTTTGCTTCCAATGCTCTATACCTTCTTCAGAATCTGATGCACACGAACTGATACTTTACCAACTTATCACACCATCCACATCCGGGTTGACATAATCCTCCATCCGTGCAGTCATGTTATATAATTTGTCAATTTCATTTCCTCTTGTTGGCTCTATGTATATATTTCCTTCTGATGGGTCCAAGGGTGCAGTAACTTTCAACTCTCCAACTTCAAATATCATCTCCCTCCTCTTCAATTTAATGATCTCCTAGTTATCAAAATCCCAGTCCAGTCCCATTAGTGTTGGACATGGTTGATTGTCATCTACGATCTCAATAACTTCAAAGTCTGCCACACTACACACCCCATCTATGTTCATAAGTACTCATGTCAAATGACCAATCAGTACTATTTTTTGATGACTCATGAGCCTTAACTAAATAGGAGACCATAATAGCTTGGGTTCTCCCATCATCTCCCATGTATTCTTGGGTAAAACATTCATGTCAGAACCCAATTCCAAGATAAAATTATCCACATCATACTCCCAAATTTGTGCATTGAATCTGAATTATCTATTGGTCCCCTTCTTGCGCAGTACCTGATTCACCACCCTTTGTGTGATAAGAGTTTCCCTTCCTCATTTACAGTGATTAATTGTGTCATATAGTGTACTCAACGTAGTTTCATCTTGCATTATCTCTACACAACTTCTCAAGAATTATGTTATCATGCTTACCTTTCCAATTGGCTTCTCAGGCACGACACGGTCTCTGACGTGAGGCATAGATGATGTTGATGCTCCCCAATCATGTGCAAGTACTTATTTTCTTGACCTCTATAGTGTCTCCTTTTCTTGTTGAGGATCAAAATTTGGCATAGGACCTGCTAACTTCCTTTCCCATTGCTTATTTTTCTTCCCCCCATTTGTCATATCAACTCTTGTTTTATCTCCTCTGTGTGTAACAACTTCTATTCTTGGTCCTTCGTTGCATTTTTCAACTGATATTTTATGCATATTATGATTTGGGTTCGGGTTTTGATTTCCTCTGGCCTACCATTTCACAACTAGTTTGGGACAATATTCTATCGCATGGTCCAGTGCTCTGTAGTATGTGTAGGTTTTTTGTGGATTCAGGCAGTCGCAAGCCAAGTGTTCTGGTTGATTACAGTTATAACATATTATCAGTCCTCTTCCTCAACCTTTACCAAATTTTCCTTTGTTTCATGGATTGAAGCCTCTTTGATTATTGTATTTTAAACCACCCCCTTCTACTGCAACATTCTCCTCCTAAATTTTGTACATATCCAATGTGTGCTCCCTCATCAATTCGAACACATGGAAATCCTTCTCTTCATGTCCCATCGATTTGAAACAATTGCAAAACAAGTTCCTTGGTGTACTCTGATACTTCTACAGTAATGGACACTCTGTTGGGTGATGGCACCATTTCTTACATATCTCGCAATACCCCCCTCTTGGTAATGGATTCAGTGTTGCAATTGCCAAATACTACGCGAATTTTGGGCAGTCGTCCTTGTGATGGTCTTCATTCCTACACTTGGTACACCAAACTTTCTCACAATTCTCCTTTCCCTTTATAAGTTCTTCCAGTTGAATCGTCAATGCAGCCAACTACATATGAACTTGTGTCATCCCTCCATTGTCTCTTACAGGGGATGATTCCAATTTCATTGTATTTTCCATCACCTTAGACTACGACACAACCTTCTGTTGAATCAATGTCTTATGAATGTGTGGTAGAAGCCCTGCAATAAACCATTATCGGTGTTATTGATCGAGGATCTAGAAATTTAGTCTACCCATCAGAGCCTTGAACCTTTGATCAAATTCCCATACTGACTTCGTTTGTACCTATTTGATCTCCTTCAGTCTGTGGTGCACTGTGACTCTGACTTTGGATTCTTGAACTCTTTTATCAATGCTTTCCTTATCTCTGCCAAATTCCTGCCTCATCCTATAGGTGTGGTACTCTGCAACTTCATGTACCAAACTAATGCACAACCTTGAAATTTTGTGTCTAACTTCATAATATTCACAGCCTTGTCTTGGATCCTTATCTTGTGTCTAAATTTTGTTATGGATCCTTTGACCCAACTCCCTAGAACTTAGGAAATCTAAGGGTGTTGTCTACCCCTTCCATGTTTCTTTGTGTAATCCCTCTTCTTGGTGATGTTGGTTGACCCTGACTCTATGCATTGCTTCCACTGCTCTTATTACCACTACTATGTCTTTCCTAGATAACTATAAGCGCTTTTGATAAGTCTTCAATTGTTATCTTTGATTTTCATGATGCACATGGGGTCATGGATTCAAAAGAGGACCCAGTTTGAGTAGGACTTAATGGTTATTCTATTAGTGGACTGGACTGGAACTCCTCTTATTCTCCTCTTATCTGAGGTATCTCCACGATTTGGAAAATTTTACAAGGTTCTCTCCCCTCTGGATCACTATTTGACTCTCCTTTCTTATCCCTAGTCTTTCACCTCTTGCACCTCCTTCCTCCACTCAATACTCCAAACTCATCTTATTCCGCTAGTATACCCCCTTCAGTCCTCTACATCTTTAGTCCCTCCCTTTCTTTCTCATCTCTTCCTCTCTCTTCCTTAGACTATCCTCTGGTCATCCCCTGGTTCCCCTATGTGCGTGAGGCCCCATAGTAGTCGGATTGCATCGTCATCATGCACTTGTCACACAAAAACATATTTATCCACATACCCAGTTATTTCATGAAACTCCCACACAAAACTTTGAAAATTTCCCTTTTCTAAAACACTATATGATTGGGGACAATCTACGACAAACTATGTAATATATCCTCCTATTATGTTATCCAACCATAAATCAATTTCATGACTAGTTGGGTTACTTACAGAATTCAGTTATCTTACCAACTCAGGAGTACAATAACTCAGCATTGTAGTTTTGTACCTTCTAGTATTCTCCACTAATATTTCTATACACTCAGTCAGAATAATTGTAAACTCACCAAAGAAAGTTTCATGCATTTTTGTATACACATACCTTTGCATCCATTGCTTTTCACTCATCTGAGGATTTTTGTTCTCTTTTCAAGCAAACTCTCATTCCTTCCTTTCCAACCATTCTAATATCTTTTTCTTAGTCGGCCTCCAAAACATTCCCTCAATCATAAATTTCAGGTCCCAACAATGGAACCATTTGTTGGCAATACATTTGGTTTGTAAGACCCTGGGTTTGAGTTATATTTGAATAAGAAAACACACTAGACACTAGCCCTTTCGGCATCACCTGCTTGCGTAGATGAAGTATGACCTGAGGTATCTATTGGGACTGCAAGAACTGGGTTTCTGTAGTAATGAGGGAATGGGAGGTGACCATTATGTTCATCCTTTATTTATTGGTTATGTGAGTGTTACCATGTCCTTGTTCTTTATTAACTACTTAGTGATTTAATATTCACACTATCATTAGATTACAGGTTACCACATAACCCATTACTGTAACAGTCATGATTATTATGCACTGAATATGCATAAAATAGATCTAATATACTATGCATCTAGACAGAATTCATAAACAATCACATAAAATACATTCAACACAAGAGTTAAAGTGGTTCACCCAACTCTGGGATACGTCTGCAATGACTAGCTTCTTTATATGTGTTTGGTAATTTCTTCAGGCATGTGCACTATTCTTACAAAGATATTGCATGGTTATATTTCTCTTCTCATATCCTATTCATTATGTAGTACAAGCCTCTCTCCCTCTCCGCCTCATCCCTTACATTCAGACATTGATTCTCTCCCTTCCTAGCCTATCCTATCAACCTTGTTACCGACAGGCATTCTCAATAGTTTAGAAAAGACTCCACAATATTGCCCAAGAATAACCACACAGAGGAACCCCTATTATCCCAACCCATTACATATGTATACATACAATCTAGGGCTTAAAACCCTCCTTGGTTCCCCCCAAAACCCTATTACAATGCATGGCAACTCCAGTTAACTGGTTTTTCAGGTTACTTTCTCCTGCTTTTCCGTCTGCATGTGACTTTTTCACTCTGATTGTTTTTCCTCCTACTTTTGTGTGTCCTTCCATATTTAGCATGCCAATATGGTATCCTTTCTTTTCTCTTGCTTTCTTCTTCTACTTTATTATGCTTCTTTCTTCTCTTTGCTTTATTATTCTTCCTGCTTTATTCCTTATTTTATTCCGCTTACTGCATGATGTACTTTTGGATGCACATCAGGTGCACACTCCCTAGTCTTCCTCCTTATCCTGTGCACTTCCTCTATACTTAGGATCTTAATCAAAATTGTATCCCAAAACTGCCTCTCCAACACTATGCGAGAGGAACACCCGCATTTTTTTGTTAGTTTTGAAGAGAATAGAAGATAAAAATGCAAGACTCCATTTTGGGTAGCTAGTCTCTGAAACCACATCTTAGAAATTCTTGGTCACCTATGTTGATATCCCTGATAAAATAATGGTGTAGCTTGATGGACTAAAGGCAATGAAGGGGTAACATTCCTTGGGTCATAGGTTGAGAAGAACAAGAGATTATGGTTGGGATTGTTGTTGGAGAGTAAAAATTGCATATTTTTGTTTTATTTTTTGAATATTGTGATGTAAAATAATATAAGTATTTCGGCATGGTGTTGTGCATAAAGGATGATGTGCAATTGTAGGGGAGGGAGAATGTAACATCCCCACTATAATATTTAGTTTAATTAATTCATAATGTAGATATGAATATGGCTACGACCAAGTGATGTAATATGTGAAATATATTTTCTGAATTTTAATAAATATAATGTGATACCAACTACTGGGAATATGGACAAAGATGGGGGATGATTTTTCCACAAGATAATAAAGTGCCTATGAGGTATCCAAAGGGGAAATGGTTTATGGGTATTAATCCAAACCCAGTTTTCTGAATTTTTTTATCATTGGGAAAACCTTCTATTTTTTGTTTGAGTGTATGAGAGGCCAATCATTAAACTCATGTAACGGGGTGGGTATGAGAGTCACATCCCAAATTTATTGGAAATCATGGAGATGAAGCAATCAACATTGGTAATAGTGAGCAGTCAATTGCCTTGGGAAAATAGAGGAAAATTCATATGGGGGAATTAGGCAGTATTTCATAGAGATTTTTTAGCATGAATATCAAGCAAGGAGCAAAGAAAGAGAGAACCAAATATAGAGCAAGAAGTTTGGGTGAATTAAGGATCATGTCAGAGTGTTTTGGAGCATATTGGAGCTGGAGAATTGAAGAACCAGGTTGCTAGGCCTGAAGAGTGAACTCTTGAGTGAGTTGCACTGTAAGAGCAAGTGTTTTTTTGTTGGTTGTTGGTATTTTTCATGGCAGTGAGTTCCCTTGATTTCCTAGTAGAGAAATTCGTAGGTGCATTTGCTAAAGGGACCCTGATAAATGAAATGGGAGGCCTAATGGAATGAGAGTAGTGGAGGGGTACATTCCTTGGGTTGGATAGGTCAAGAGGAAGAGAGTTGGAGGAAATTTGGGATAGTTGTAGGAGAATACCTATGGGTTGTGTGATTGTGAGATGTGAGTGGAATGTGAGGGACCTTTCTCTTATGGATTCCTATCCCTAGCTCGAGGGTGACTTTTTGTTGATATTTATATAAACAATTATATGGTTGGGTGGAACATCCTTCCCAAGTAGTTGGTTTCACAAGTGTTTTAAGAGATAAGTGTTTATCTACTTATGAGTTATTTCATGAGATTAATTGTTGTTCTTAACTCTATGGATGTGAATGATTTATTTGTTGTTGTAAATGAGTTTATTAGATGCAGACGTGATCATTTAGAGTGTTGTAGATGCATTTAATTTTAGGTAGTAGAATCTAGTTTAAAATGTGAATAAATCATAGTTGGTAAGGTACAACAAATGAATTAGCAGAAAATTTTAATTTTTATGTATATAATTCCACAAGTATTGTTCCCTGGTTGAGTTGGGGGATGTTACAATCAATGAATAGGTTCACCTAAAGTTGGCCATCATCTAGACCAAATTTTGAGGGGGAAATCCCTTCACCCCCAAAGATTTAGAGTTTCTCATCTTCTTGAGGAACATCGTACTAGGAAGGAGTATTATGTAATGATTTATTTTGGATCCAGGAAATCCAAATGTAATGGGAATGGGAAGAGTAGGGAAGTTGTAATAGAACAATCATGTAATTAGAAAGGCCAACAATCCACCCTCGTGTATTTTAAAAAGGTACACTATAACAAAGAGTGAGGGGGGTCTGGAAAGACAAAATTGGGTATTGTATAATTATTTATCAAACTCAAAGACAAATAGGAAAGCTC
This sequence comes from Picea engelmannii, assembly GCA_009831015.1. Lineage (NCBI taxonomy): Eukaryota > Viridiplantae > Streptophyta > Pinopsida > Pinales > Pinaceae > Picea > Picea engelmannii. The sequence continues at coordinate 320,515 of ML778435.1, read as the reverse complement.
TTTGCTTGTTGTTTTATTCCTGAAAATGAATTACTTCTTGGAAGGAGGATAATAGAAAGCACCTTCATAGTTCATTTATTCAATAGTGCATTGTTGTTGATTATTTTATGTAAATGTTTCACTTTGTCACTCTTGCCAATTTTCATTTGTAGGAAATGATTATAAATGAATTATGAATTCAATTACAGGAACATACTTATAAACATCTATATGAAAACACGTATGTAAGATGATTTGATCCTGTAAAATTGGAACTAATTATATTTTGCAAATTAAATTATAGACCTGTAACTGATTCCACTACTATTTAATAGGATTGCAACTGCTCTTTATAATAGGAATTAATTGTCATACTAGAATACACATGCATTTACAATTTATCCTAGCTTAGATGAAAAGCCTCTCTATGGAGAGTAATTCATTTAGTTAGCAGCAACCAGACCCATATATCAGTGGAGGTTTATATTCAAACAAGAGTGGTCTAATTTGGGACTTTCCATTGGTAAATTCTCCCTTATGTTGATGTCGATATTTTTTTCCCCCGTCAACAAAATGGTGCTAGGAGGGTCAGAAGGCAAGTTGAACCCTTCGAGTCTATTGTGCTAGTTTTTCCCAACTAGTATCCATGGCTCCTTATTAAATCCCTTTATGGAGATGCATCTATGATCATATACATCCCAACACTCCTAGAAATCTAATATATCTCTTGTCGTGAGTTAAATTTGATGGTGAGGGACAAATGTCTACCTTTGATCATATTTTTCAGTTTTGTTTGAATTGTTATTCTAATGATATTCATCATGAAGGTACTATATGTAGATTCTTTACCCTTACTTTTGAAGGTTGAGTCAAAGGCTAATGCGAGACCTTTCTAGCCACTTCCATCCATACATGGGAGAACTTTACACATGACTTCTTGGATGCCTTTGCTAATTATAGTTATGTTGAGTCATGTCATGAATTACTCAATTTAAGGAAGAAATTGGATGAATCCCTAAATGTCTTCTCTCTCAGGTTTAAATGAATTATTTATAAGTTTTTTCTTGGAGACATCCCTCCCGTCGATGATTTTCTATTAGGGACCTAACCCCTCACATAGCTAGAATAATATATTATGATTAATAAAGGTCAATATTAATAAGGGATAGCAATAAGGAAGAATAAGTCCAATGTAAAAAGACCTAATAGAAGCTTCCTCTTCTAGAAGGATCTTCCTCTAGATGGTTCTTTTGATAGACATATTTAGTATAAATAGGAGTTGAGGGTATGAGAACTTTTGTCTTGGATATTATTGTAATAGAGATCTACTCTGTTGGAGGCTTCCCCCTCGAAGAGGCAAGTGAGCATTTCTCTCAGTAATCAAAGTTCTCTTTCTGGTGTTATTCTCGTATCATTTTGGTATTATTGTAGTGTTGTTCTAGTTATATTGTTTTTCATCTTCCATTTCTAGCATTTTATTTTTGTTCTGCATACTTTTTATATATGGAATATTACAAGTGGTATCAAAGCACTTTCCTCGGCAGAAAATTATGGGTTAATTTTTTTTTCCAGAGTAGAGACGTATTTCGACATCTTTAAGATATAGAGATATGTTGTTACACGCATAAACCCATGGTCGGGGATTCATACATGCAAGAAATACAAGTGGTACTTAAGCGCACATATGTTGGCCACCCTTGTAACCCTTGTTGGTACCCCTTCGAGTGGTAGCGCATCAAACAACACCTATATATATATCAACCTAGATTTCTTGAAGCCCTCTTTAGATAAATTGATCGGTCGCCTGACTGCTATAGTGCCACTGAGAACAACACTCCGGAACATACTCTCTAGTACATGGGTAGTCGGGTAGTACGGCTAAGGGCACGATCTATCCTCCTTAGTTGGTGCCCTGAGATATTGGGTCGAGTACTATTGTTGGACCTCGCACGTATATCAAAGAGATATAGCACAGGGAAAACCCTTGTTTGTAGAACCCTTGAATACCTAACCTTTGGGGATGGAAACAAAAAAGAAAACAGACAAGATATATTTCCGCACAACTGTGTCTCTTGCATTCAAGTTGCCAAATAACTACACATTTATTCATGCTTAAGCATTTAGGAATTTCATCACTGCAGTATTCTTCATATCAGAGTATAACTCGCAGGTGTAAAAAAAAAAAAAAAAAATTAAAAAAAAATTGGATCATGTTGCACTATTATTTGAGACCTATTCTATTGGATTTATCTCTTCTCCCTTATCACATTAATACCTATAATTTTTCATAAAACATTTTGACCCCACCCGCCCCTTTTCAATTCCCTCATCATCATGGCCCATGCCCATAGCCATGACTTGGAAGCTCTCTTCAATACCTTGCAATCTAATTTCACTTACACCCAACAAGAAGTGAGACAGCTCAATGTCAATATTGTCGCCATCAATTAAAACATGCATTCCTCCATCGCCGCCTCAATCGAGGAATTTAAACAAGACATTACTACCCAGCATGAATCTGTCGCTACGATGATCTGTACCAAGCTGCATATCCCTGCAGATCCCCCCTTATCTGACCCACCTTTGCATACCAAAGTTGAAACGTCCTCTCATTCCCATAATTTTAAGCCCCATCACATTCAACATAACCTATGCCTTTCGCATATGGATGTGACCAAATTTGATGGCTCAGATCCCACTGGTTGGGTAACTCAAATGGAACATCATTCCTCTTTGTACGGCATTACAGATGAGTTGGCCAAAATCCGGTATGGTGTTCTCCATCTAGATCAAGAATGTTGGCAATGGTGGAAATGGAGAAAAACTACCCACCAAGGGTATGCTTCTTGGACACACTTTATGGCAGAGCTTTATGAACGCTTTGACATTGAAACCAATCATTTAAGTTGTTTGAAAATTTTGAAACAATCTGGCACAGTGGAAGACTTTATAGATTCTTTTGAGTGACTGTCTTTTCGTACAGAGGGCATGTCTCATGATTTTTTTTCGAGAATGTTTTATCAGTGGCCTCAAGGATGAGATTTGTGCCCATGTCCTCATGGCTCAGCCTCAGATTTGGTTGGAGGATACTAAAATAGCTAAGGAAGCACAACAAGTTGTCTCTTCTCAAAACTGGAAACCCTCCTTTATTCCTCGCACTAAACCAGTAAATCCCACTCCTCCTTCTACTCCATTAAAGATCCAAAAATTGACCCGGGCCGAAATGGATGAAAGCCAACTCAAAGGCCTTTGTTATAATTGTGATGACAAATATTTTCTGGGACATAAGTATAAGGAACAAAATCTTTTTATGGCCATCTCGGAGGATGTTTCGGAAGAGGATGTTGAAGCTCCCCTTGTGTCTGTGTCACCCGAACCCATTGACATAACCCCTCCCTCAGACCCTCCTGAAGTAGAATCGACCATTTCCCTAAATGCTCCCACTAACTTTTTTGCTACCCAAACCCTCAAGATAATTGGTTACATCAAGCATGAGAAGGTCATCATTCTTGTTGATAGTGGAAGCACCCATAATTTTATGCATCGCTGCATTGCCCAAGAAACTAATTTCTATATTCGTGTAGTCAATAATTTCCAAATCATGATTTCCAATGGCGCGTCCATGAAATGTGGAGGGAATTGTGAAAATGTGCATCTCCAAATTGGTGACTACCACCTGAAATCTCATATGTTTTCTATCGACATGGGCGGTTGTGAAATTGTGTTGGGTGCAGACTGGCTAAGTACTTTGGGTCCCATTCTCATGGATTTTAAGGAATTAACCATGAAATTCAACCAGGAGGGCCAACAATATAAGTTCCAAGGCATCACCGTCGGTTCCCCTGAGATCATTAGTTCCCATCGCATGGAAAAGATGCTCAAAAAAGGTCATTCTAGCGTTATTTCCCAACTCCATTCCATACAAGCAACTGAGACACTCTTTGTGTCGCAGGACCTCCAATCCATCCTCTCTAAACATAAAGTGTTTTTTCCACTCCTCAGGGACTCCCTCCTTCCCATGGTGTTCATGATCATTCCATTCCCCTTGTCCTAGGAAGCCTTCCTCCCAATATTTGTCCCTATCGTCACCCCTTTTCCCAAAAAAATGAAATTGAGAAAATGGTTCAAGAACTTCTCAACATAGGTGTTATCCGCCCTAGTATGATCCCATACTCTTCTCCTATGGTCATGGTCCTTAAGAAATAAGGTTCTTGTCACATGTTTCATGACTTTTGTGCCCTCAACAAACTCACTATTAAAGACAAATTTCTCATTCCTTTCATTGATGACCTCTTGGATGAATTGAGTGACGCCCAGTTCTTTATTAAACTTGATCTTTGTTATGGATACCACCATATCCATATGAAAGAGGAAGACATTACTAAGACTGCCTTTAGAACTCATGAGGGCCACTATGAGTTTTTGGTCATGCCCTTTGGCTTCTATAATGATCCCTCCACTTTCCAAAGCTTCATGAATCGTGTATTCCATCCTTTTCTCCATCATTTTGTCTTAGTTTTATTTGATGTCCTCATCTATAGAAAAACCTGGACAAACCATCTTGCTCATGTGGATTGATTTCTCCATCTACTCTCTCAGAACCAATTTTTCCTAAAACAATCTAAATGTGCTTTTGGCACCTCAAAAGTCGAGTACTTGGGTCATCTTGTTGGCAAGGCCGACATCAGGGTGGATCCTGAAAATATTGAAGCTATGCAATATTGGCCTCACCCAAATAATCTCAAAAGCTTGCGTGGATTTTTGGGATTAACAGGTTATTATCGCAATTTTGTTAAGAATTATGGAAATATTGTGGCATCTCTCACTGCACTCCTTAAAAAAAATTCTTTCACTTGGACTCGAGCAGTTGTTCAGGATTTTCAAACCTTAAAGATGGCCATGTGCACCACTCCAGTCATGGCCCTTCCTGATTTCACAAAGAACTTTGTCCTGGAATGTGATGCTTCAGGGAAAGGAATTGGTGTTGTCCTTATGCAAGAGGGTCGCCCTTTTTCCTTTACCAGCAAACAATTTTCTGAGCGAAATTTGGGAAAATCAATCTATGAAAAGGAAATGTTGGTTATTTTTCATGTCGTTGATCTTTGGTACCCTTATCTATTGGGGCAACACTTCCAAATTAAGACAGATCATCAACGACTCAAGTATTTTTTGGAACAATGCATTTCCTCCCCAGAGAAACAAAAATGGGTAACAAAGCTCTTTGGATATGATTATGAGATAATTTACAAGAAGGACAAAGACAATGTGGTTGCGAATGCACTTTCCCGGAAATATGAAGATGAAGGGTCATTTTTTTCTCTCTCCTTCATTGTACCAGATTGGCTCCAAGTTGCTCGCCAAGAATGGCTACACGATCCCAAAAGTTTGCATATGATACAACAATTTCAATCCAATTCTCCAGTTTCCCCAGGGTACTCTTGTCTCCATGATGAGATTTGATACAAAGGGTGTTTGTATTTAAGTAAAAAATCAAAACTTAAATCCATGATACTTTCTGAGCTTCATGCTACACCCACAGTTGGGCACTCAGGGTTTACCAAAACCTATGATAGGGTCAAACGTTCTTTTTTCTGGGATGGTATGAAACTGGGCGTTCATAATTTTTTGGTTGAATGTGATGTGTGTCAATGCAACAAGGGAAAAAGAGTCAAATCTCTTGGAACACTATGTTGGCACATAGGAATACCTAGGGTTCAACGATACAACAGCGCACCAACAAATCCCTAACTACCAGCCCTTTTGGCAACACCTGCGAAGCAGATGAAGTCTCACCCGAGGTAGAGGCAGGGGTGGTTGCAAGAATAAAGTGTTTGCAACCTTAGATGGGACACATATATGTGATTTTACTACTTAATAAATCACTTAGCACCGTTAGTTCCTCAATATACATTCAATAACCACTTCACTTATAAGACAGAACTTCGCAGCATTAACATTGATCTAATGTATTTAAACACTTATCATAAATAAATAGGTCAAATTTGGTAGATCAAGCACTGAGCATATTCATGTATATTAGATCTATAATCCTACCTATCAATAGCACTAAGCATAAGTAGATATATCTTAAACATATCATATCACTTAGCATATAACATATGAACACATCAAGATAAAGTACAAAGAGCATAACACAGTGTTTACGTGGTTCACCCCCACCCTGGCGCTATGTCCACCAACTCTTCTTCTTTATAGTCTTCAGTCAATCGATTACAATCACAGAGCCTCAAAACCCTTACTCTGCATAGGACAGAAGATCTGCACAACTTTCTAGATCCTTCTTCCTTGCATTACAGCACAAAGCCTTCTACAGTCTCTCCCAGAGACTTGCACTCATCTTTTCAAGTCGTACACCGAATGCACAAAGCCTTGATCACACAGATCCAACTCTTGGAACTTAGCCTACATCACATAGATATATCATCCACTACTTCTCTATATGGCCTAGACATCTATATATACATACAAAATAGGCCTCAACATGGGTAAACCCATGGGCCGACATCCCATTCCTGTTACATATTCCCAAAAACCCAAAAAGGGGTCCAAAAGGGGGTCGAGATCCTGTGATATCTACTTCATCTTGTGCTCCTTCTTCGACAGGATTTCGAAGTTCTAAAATAGGTCAAAATGACCAATAAATTCCCAAAACTTGATCAAGGGCCAGCAGGCCCCCAACGCTCGCCTATGACTCGTCCCGAGTCACTCTAGTCAGATCAATTCGGCTTCGAATGCCTCGAGCTTGGCTCAAGCTGCTTCGACTTGATGCTTTATTGTGGCCTCTTGTTCGGTGAGCTCATGGATCACTATGTCATTCACTGGCCTTTCTAGGCATTTTTCTTATTGTGAGGATGACCTATTCTAGCTCAGCTCCTTGGCTCTCGACCTCTGTAAATAGAAGGCATGCCTTATCTTTCATAGGTTGAAGTCATTGAGTGACTTCCATCACTTTGCTTTGAAGCATATGGATCTGTTGCTGGGTTGTATGTTGTTCATGAGACCTCTTCATTCTGTCTATAGCTAACAGGGCCTTCAGATACGCCTGTAGTGTATCTACGTGTTGCTTCGCTTCCTCGAGCTGCGACTCTAGTGTCTGTAACTCTGGTTTCTCAGTGAGGTTCTCGTATGTCTGGGCACTTTGGTTACTTAGTTGCTTGCACTCCAAAGAAAGATATTTTAATTTTTCAACTGCATTGTGGGAAGTTGATTCCCTTTGGTCTCGTACATCTTGAGGGGTCTCGGGCACAGTGTGGAGCTCCAAGTCTGCTATGCGCTGCTGGAGCTACTAGATTACTTCTTCGAGTTGTGCCACCTCCTATGGAACTTTATCTATAGTATTTACTTCAATGACTGTCACAGAGTAAAGTGTTATGTGAACCATTTCCTTGACTTTGAGTTGCTCTATGAGCAACTGTTCCTTTTCTTTATGCAGCTGGAATTTTTCTTCATCAAACCTCTCTTGCAGAGTAAGCTTCTTGTGTTTGGCAGTATTGTGCTACTCTAGAATCTCTTCCTGTGCTTGCGCCAAGCCTGGGTGGCTTACACTATCTCCTCTTATGCTCGTCGAAGGTGAGCTTTGACTGTATCAGTGATCCAGTGGAGTTGAGCTGGCTCATCTCCTATTTCTGGTGTTTCTGCTAATATAGGTACAGTAGAAACTACACGGATAGAATGTAGTGCCTACTGCACTTCTTGAAGTTCAACCTTGATCCGACTGAACACCTCCTCCTACTTAGCTTCTTGCTTCTCTACTATCTCCAGTGAAGCATCATTCAGTGTTGCGACGATGAATTCAGAGTCGACTGAGGTGAGGGTGGTATCAAACTTAGTCCTAGTTTCTTTCGATTTCTTCCTTGAGGAAGGTTTCGGAGGGGAAACCTTCCTTTTATTCGAGGGTTCCTCCTCATCTCTAGGCGATGTAACCTCTCCTTTCTTCTATTCCACTTCTTCTCCATCACCTCCTTGCTCATGTGAGATAGAAGCAGTTTTCACCGAGGTACTACTTACATCTTGAGCTTCTTCATTCTTCTTGGTCTTGCGCAGTCCAGGTGTGTAGTGCACTACTTTTGGATTGTCAATATCAGATAGCTATGTGGGATCTGTTGGGACAAGGAGGTCTGCCGACCATTCCTTGGTGATTTCCTCTAAATCCTCCTCTGTCAAATTGTAGTATGACTGCAACTGTTGTTTATGCTCATCAGCATGCATTGTGATATAGATGAAATGGTGGTTCGCTCTAAATTTCATCAAGGGTCTAAACCTATGGAGTGTGTTCGGGGTTATGCAAGGTTCAGGCTGGATAGTTGTCTTCAACTGGTTGTAATAGGTGTGGAAGACGGCATTTGATTTCCATTGCTTTTCATGTCTCTATAGTACCACAACGTACTAAACTTCACGTCCAGTGGTTCAAAGGGCTCGATGTCCGGGAAGGTTGCACCTTCTAACATCTCCCATGCTATGAACACGATCAAGATAAGAATCCAACTGAAGTGGAACTCATATCCTTGGTCTTGCGCTTCCCTACAGTCCAGTTCTAACTGGTTCACCAAGTACTTCTCCCAATTCATGTGTAGTCCCTCTATGCACATCCCTGCGAGGTCAACTACAAATCCAATTACTTGGTTCAGTCGTTTCTTGCAAACTAGCTTGCCTGCGATTAGATTACAGGCAAGGTGCATTGTGTCACTCTGCATAGAGGCTACCTTGTAGCCTCACCTGCCCTTCTCTACATCTTCTTAAGTATCCTTTATCCTATGGGTGAGAGTGTGATCCATGGTCTTTCCAGGGTAGAAATCATATGGGTCGAGGCCTTGCATGCTTAGCCCTATGATCTGATTGATCAATGTCAAATCCACTGTGATGCGACGATTCAACCACAAATAACCTCCATGATAGAAAGACAACAGTAATTTGACACATGCATTCACCTCCTGGTGTCGCCCAAAGTGTGGAATCTTCATAACATTCAATAGGGTGGACTACGCAAGGTTTTGGGTCCATGACTGAGGGGTAATATTTGAGTTCTTTCCTTTTTTTCTCGTCAGATACTTATGCAGGGTGAGCATGCGGTAAACCTTCCTGTCGCCAAGGTTGAAGTCACTAAACTTCAACGCTGTGACCTTATCCTGGTCAGCATGAACTGCGTGCACCTCTTTCGGAAGGTACGCAGTGACCAACGTGTATTCGAAGTCTCTGGGCACACTGTCTTGGTTTATTGTGTCGCTCAGATGTGGCAAATAGGCAAGTAGAATGCTCGAAATCAGCTTAGCATTCGTTAAGTCATCCTTGTGTTTAGTTCTCCTCTCACGGGACAGTCCATCTCCATGAGAAGTGGCTGGGGATGCTTGCACTGTTCTCATAGATGAAGCCTAGATACCTTCAGACATCAACATGGCTTTCTTGGTCATCAAGTCAATCAAAACTTCCTCAGTGGCTTTCTCTGCAACGCTCAATGCTTCCGACATATGCACTCGGGGTAAACAATTTGTGGGATCAGGGAACAACTCAGACATGATAATGAGATAGAGAACGAGAGAACAATGATCACTGTATAAACTTGTCTTAGTCTGTGGACTCGAATTCTCGATTGGCAAAAGTGTTCTTGGTGCATGGTGCGACAAGCTAAATAGGTCATTCGACAACGGTTGGATTTCAATGGGTATGAGCCTCCATTAACTCTTGTTCAATCTGTTATGGCATGGTCTAATGGTCTAATGATGAACCTTTATTTCTTTTCTGCTCATTCAAAACGTCGATCGAATGGTTATAATATCCCCAATGGCTATATTGCTTTGTCATGGTGAAGTGCCATGTGTCGTTGTTCTGATATCTCAGCGAAGCTCCAATTCTGCAATTTTTCTTTCTATGAGGTCTCCTCTAGAACCTCCTATAACTTTTTAGTATTATCCCTCTTCTTTCTTAACTTTCTATCCTTCTTTCCAGTGAGCTTCGTCTCGGTAGTGCTTTTCTCATTATGATTCTTATCTTCTTTGGTCTTATTTACTTTGCACTGTTGAAATTATTTCCTAGGGTTCCTGGATAATACTTCTTCTTTGTCTGGGATAGGTAATTCAATCCTCTGTGGATCCTCTATCATTCTCTTAGCTTTGACAGCCAGGTTGCTAGCATTAAATATCTACGATCTTCTCTCCTTTTCATTAATCAAGTGTGCAATCCTTCAAGTCATAAAATATTTTAGCTCTTTCTTCTTCTGTTCAAAAACTTCTTCTTCTTCCTTTCTTCTGGCTTGATCTCTATCAATCCAAGGTTTTCCTATTAGCATGGTAAACTGGGCTTTCTCTTCAATAGGGATGATTTTAGGGGCTAAATTTCGCTCGTGGGCTAATTTTCCATGTTTTTTCAAAAAACTAGATTCACTATTTTAAAAATAATTCGCCCAAATTCTATAGGATAAAATTATTATACCTTAAAAATCGCCAAAAAGTTATAAAAACTATATAAAATCCTTAGAAATTTGAATATTTTTACAAAAATATCGCCAATCATTTATAGTTGGCATATGAAGGATTAGTAAGATTCGCAAAGGTCTCTACATTTTAAAATAAATTTCCATCCTTAAAATCATCCCTGGTCTTCAACAAATTTAATAATCTCAAAGTCTTCTTCTATCGAAGTTCCATTTACAGTCATAGGTATCCGAGCGAGCCTTCCACATAGGTTTACTAGATTTCCTCTGAATAAACCTATTCCTCCTAGTGAAGGGATCATAGCAGGCCTTCCTATAGATTCCCAGGTTCTCTCTAGGATAATATTCATCTATTTTTCCTCATCCAAAACACAGTCAATGTCGAAGTCTCATATTCTTGCTTCGATGCATTCCTCCTTTTTGAAGATCTCTGATAAGTTGACATGTTGGTGGTCATTCAGAGTTTTTTTCATCTGTAGCAATGATTTCTCTGATTATATTTTAGGTTCATCTGTAGGTTCTGGATTTGCCTTAGGGTTTTCTTGATTTTGTTTCATTCTTTCAAGCTTAGCAATCATTATAGGGAAATCTAATACTTCATGGTCTAGAGCTTTACAACAAAGACAACTAGGTCTTCTTCTAGGGAATTCCTTAGCAAGATATCCCATTCTTCTGCAACTGTAACAGAGGGTTAATCCTCTCTTTCTTTTAAATGATCCCCAACCTCTTCTGTACTACGCGCTAGGATTGTATGAGCTAACCTGCAACAGCTTCTTTCTAGGATTATGCATCCATTCGTTAGTCCAAACATTCTTTCTATGCATAGGTATAATATATCTTTCACTATTCTTGTTAGATCTACTCATATCAAACCTTCTTTCATCTATTAATTCCCTAGATTTCAAACTAGGACAGACTCTATTAAACATACCTAGATCCATACTCTAGAAACAAAAATTTCCACTTATCTTACTTCTACAGAGCACAAAGCTTTCAGATCTAAAACTTTTAACTATTCTTACCTTTATTGGAGCACAGAGCTTGCAGATATTACCTCTTTTGATCAAAAATTCTTACTTTTACCTTTCTTAGAGTGCCAAGCATTCAAATCTTGCTTCTTCCCTTCAGATATGATCTTCTTTTCTTCAGATCAGGCTTCCTTCTTTCAGATTTGATCTTCTTTCTTTAGATTGGTCTTCTTTCTTTCAGATCCGATCTTCTTTCTTCAGATCAGGCTTCTTTCTTTCAGATCTAATCTTCTTTCTTCAGATCAGGATTCTTTCTTTCATATCTGATATTCTTTCTTTAGCACAGAGCTTTATAAGTCAAGTAGAATATTGCACACTAGGGCACAGATCTATGCACATAGCTTTAACAATTTCAAGATGAATCTTTGCATAGAGCTTATTCTTTCTCAGTTCCCAGGAATCACAATTTCAGGTCCCGGAAACAAAACCATTTGTTGGAAAAGGGGCAGACCCAAGGTTCAACGCTACAACAGCACACCAACAAAGCCCTAACTACCGACCCTTTCAAAAACACCTGTGAAGCAGATGAAGTCTCACCCGAGTTAGAGGCAGGGGTGGTTGCAAGAATCAGGTGTCTGCAACCTTAGTTGGGACACAGATCTATGATTGTACTACTTAATAAAGCACTTAGCACCGTCATTTCCTCAATATATAGTCAATAACCACTTCTCTTATAAGACAGAACTTTACAGCATTAACACGGATCTAATGTATTTAAACCCTTATCATAAATAAATAGGTTAGATCTGGTAGATCAAGCATTGAGCATATTCATTTATATCAGATCTATCATCCTACCTATCAGTAGCACTAAGCATAATCAGATCTATATTAAACATATCATAGCACTTATCATATAACATATGAACACATCAAGATAAATCACAAAGCACATAACATAGTGTTTATGTGATTCACCCTCACACTAGCTACGTCCACAAACTCTTCTTATTTATAGTCTTCATTCAATCGGTTATAATCATAGAGCCTCAAAACCCTTACTCCACATAGGACAGAAGATCTGCGCAACTCGCTAGATCCTTCTTCCTTGCATGACATCACAAATCCTTCTACAGTCTCTCCCAGGGACTTGCACTCAGCTCTGCAATTCATACACCGAATGCACAAATCCTTGATCACATAGATCCAACTCTTGGCACTTAGCCTACATCACATAGATCTATCATCCACTACTTCTTTATATGGCCTAGACATCTATATATACATACAAAATAGGCCTCAACATGGGTAAACCCATGGGCCGACATCCCATTCCCGTTACATATTCCCAAAAACCCAAAAAGGTGCCCAAAATAGGGCCAAGATCCCGTGATCTTTGCTTCATCTTGCGCTCCTTCTTCGACAAGATGTCGAAGCTCCAAAATAGGTCAACATGACCAAGAAATTCCTAGAACTTGGTCAAGGGCCAACACACTACATCCACTTTCGATTCCACTTTCTATTTGGAGGGATATCTCTATGGATTTTATTGTAGGCTTTCCTAAATCCTTGGTGTGTGTGAAGTAAGTCCAACATTTACTCCAAGACGACTGCACAGAGAATGGAACTTCTACTCAGTGAAGGTCTTGGTGAAGATCTTTGTAGTCTATTCTGCCGAAAGACAATACTGTAGGTCGATGATCCCCCCGTTTACTAAGTCCTGGATGTAGTGCATGTGGATCTCGATGTGCTTTGTCTGTTGCATCTAAACTGGATCTCTGCAGAACTTCAGAGTGCTCTGGTTGTCACACCATATGACGATTAACCGATGAAACCGAATTCCCAACTCAGTGAGAAAATGTTATAGCCACATATCTTGAATGGTTATGTTAACTACCCCCATGTACTCTACCTCATATCAATATAGAGAAATAGCAGCCTGCTTCTTTCTCGACCAACAAATAGGCCAAGAACCAAGACTGAGTGAGTAACCAGATGTGGACTTGCGATCAATGATATCACCAGCCTAGTCAGAATCAATGAACCTGATGAGGTCCAATGTAGAGTATACTAATTAGTGAATCCCAAAGGTGATGGTTCCCTATATGTATCGAAGGATACGCTTTTCAGCCTTCCAATGTAGCTCATGCGGCTCCTGCATGAATCTGGAGACTACTCCAACTGCATAGGAGAGGTCTGGTCTGGAGTGTGTGAGATACAACAAGATCCCCACTAGTTGTCTGTATAGTGTGTTTTCAACCAATGGAGTGTCCCCACCATCCTCAAGTCTGAATATTGATAGGAAAGCAGTCAAGGCAAACTTGCAGTCTGCCATGTGAAATCTCTCAAAGATATCTCGTGCATACCTAGCCTAAGATAGTTTTATGCCCGATGCATCCTGACTGATCTTGAGTCCAAGGAAGAAATGTAGTGGACCCATGTCTATCATCAAGAACCTGTCATGTAGAATCCTCTTAACTGTAGAAATCGCTCAATTCAAGCAATGAGTGATCAACAAATCATCAATGTATAGAACTAGGAGTAGAAGTGAATCAGTCGTCCTGAGCATGTAAACATTCGGGTATGATTTACAACGTACAAATTTCTGTGATAGCAGGTAGGAGTCCATCTTCGCATACCATGCCCTCGAAGCTTGCTTGAGGCCATAAAGAGACTTCTTCAGTCGACATACCAAAGATGAATCTTGCATAAATCCCTAGGCCTTCTCCATATAGATCTCCTCATAGAGATCACCATGAAGAAATTCATTCTTCATGTTCATCTGATGGACTTCCCATCCCTTTGCTGCCGAAATGGAAAGTGCCAAACATATGGAATCCATATTCGCTACTGGAGTGAAGGTCTCATCATAGTCAATGCCATGCACCTGCTGAAATCGTTTGGCAACTAAACTTGCATTGTATCTGCTAATTTGTCCATTTGTTGTGCTATTGGTCCTATAGACCCATCTACACCTGACAATTTTCCTCCCTGAAGGAAGGGGAACCAGATCCCAAGTTTGTTTCTCTAAGAGGGAGGTGTACTCCTCATGCATGGTGGATTCCCAAAAGGGATTTCCAATAGCCTCTCCATAAGACTATGGATCTGAAGACTAAACCAAGAAACGATGTGTTGGCACAAGGGTAGACCCAAGGTTCAACGCTCAAGAGTGCACCAACAAAGCCCTAACTATCGGCCCTTTCATAAACACTTGTGAAGCAGATGAAGTCTCACCCGAGGTAGAGGCAGGGGTGGTTGCAAGACTCATGTGTCTGCAACCTTAGCTGGGACACAAATCTGTGATTATATCCTTTACAGATCACTTAGCATTGTTCATTCATCAATTATTCACCCTTATTGTACTTCACAGATAAGACAAAACATCACAGTACTTGCTTAGATATAAGATATTTCAGTGCTTAGCAACATAAAAACATATTAGATCTTGTAGATCAACACTAAGCATCCTTATACACATCATATATACTATTCATATACATATAGTGAATCACAAAGCTTAAGCAAATCTATCTAATCATGGCATAGCACTTAGCAAGATAGTGAAAACACAAGGAAGCAATAGTACAAAGCATGACACACAGGTTTACGTGGTTCACCCCCACCCTAGGGCTACGTCCACAAAGTCTTCTTCTTCTTTATTAGCTTTGGTCAATCTGATTACAGCATGGATCTTAATTGTACTCTACATAGGATAGGAGATCTGCGCACACCTCGCCAGATCCTCCTTCCCCAAGTAGATCTAGCACATATCCTTCTTACAATCCATGCAATCAACACTTACATCACTTTCACTCATCTCTGCAAGCCTCTTACAATCATACACAGAGAATTTACATTCAATCACACATATCTAATTACTAGCACTAAGCCATCATCTCTTATTACATTACCTAGCTGCTTATTTATACTTTACAACATAGGCCTAAACATGGGTAAACCCATGGGCCGACATCCATTTCCCATTACATTAACCCAAAACCATAAAAGGGCCCCAAAAGTGGGTCAGATCCCGTGATCTCTGCTTCACCTGGTGCTCCATCTTTGATAGGGTGTCGATGTCCAAAAATGGTCAAATATGACCAAGTGTTCCGCAAAACTTGGTCAAGGGCCAACAGGCCCCCAACACTCAACTGTGACTCGTCCCGAGTCACTCTAGTTTGATCATCTCCTCTTCGAATGTCTCGAGCTTGGCCCAAGATACCTCAACCTACTGCAGTGCGACAACCTCTTTCTCAATGAACTCTTGGATCACTGCATCATTTACTGGTCCTTCCATGCATTGTTTTGTAGTGATGACAACCTGTTCAAACTCGGCTACCTGGCTCTCAACTTTAGTGAATAGTTTCCATGCTTTCTCTTGAAGTGGTTGAAGTCGTTGAGAGGCTTCCATCACTTTACTTTGTAGCATGTGTACCTATTGTTGGGTAGTGTGTTGTTCTGGAAATCGCTTCATTCTTTCAACTGGGGTCAAGGCCTTTAGTTGCGCATGTAGCGTATCTGCATGTTGCTTTGCTTCTTGGAGTTGTGCTTCTAATGTTTGTAATTATGGGTTCTTTGTAAGATTCCCATAAGTCTGGGTGCTTTTAGTGCTTATCTTCTTACATTCCAAAACCAAGTTTTTTAATAGGCCAACTGTGCTACGAGCAATTTCTTCCCTCGAATATCTTATTTCTTGTGGAGTCTCAGGCACGGTACGAAGTTCCAGATCTGCAATGCACTGTTGAAGTTGTTGGATTACTTCTTCAAGTTGTGCCACCTACTGTGGGACATGTTCTTCAATTTTCACTTCAATGACCGTCATAGAGTGAAGCGCTCTGTGAACTCTTTCCTGTACTTCAAGTTTCTCTGCTAGCAACTGGTCCTTGCTCTGTTGTAATTGTGATTTTTCCTCCTCCCACTTCACTTCCAGGGAATGTTTTTCCTATTCTGCCTTCCTCTGTTGTACTATATGTGCGCTTTGTACTTGTTCCAAAGCCTGGGTGGCTTGCATTGTGTCTTCTTGAGCTCATCAAAGGCGAGCTTCAACTTTCTCAGTAATCTGGCGTAATTGGGTGGGCTCATCACCTATTTCTGTCATTTCAATTGTTAAGGGTGTCATTGAAACTGCTTCGTTGGACTGGAGTGCCTGATGCACTTCTTGAAATTCACCCTTGAGTCAGCTAAATATCTCCTCCTGCTTTGCTTCTTGCCTGTCTACGATCTCTAGTGAATCATCATTCAACACGGCGATCAATAAATCGAAGTCATCCTTTGTGAGGGTAGTCTTGAACGTAGTCTGGGTGGCTTTAGTTTTCTTTCAGAATGAGGTATTTAGTGGGGTAGTCTTCCTTTTCTTAGAGGGATCCTCCTCCTCTCCAGGCGAAGTAACCTCGCCTTTGTTTTGCTCAACTTCTGTGCCACCTAGTTCTTCACCATCACCTTCCTTCGCAGGTGAGATCGAAGTAGTCTTCGTGGATGTGCTATGGATATCTTGAATTTCCACATCCTTCTTAGTCTTATGCAGTCCAGGTGTATCCGACATAGCTTCAGGGATATCCATTTCATACATCTCTATGGGGTCTCCTGCAATGAGGAGGTTTGTCGACCATTCCTTGGTAATCTACTCCAAGTCTTCTTCTGTCAACTTATAGTACGGTTGGAGTTGTTGTTTGTGCTCATCAGCGTGCATTGTGATATAGGTGAAGTGGCGGTCTATGCTGAATTTGATCAAAGGTCTAAACCTATGAAGTGTGTTTTTTGTGAGGCGTGGTGTAGACTAGATTTCATTCTTTAATTGATTGTAATAAGCGTAGAAAATGGCATTGGACTACCACTGCTTGTTCATGTCACTGGAGTACCACAACGTACAAAAATTCACGGCCAGTGGTTTGAAGGGTTTGATATCCAAAAAAGTGGCACCTTCTGGTAGCTCCCAATCGATGAAAGCGATGATTATGAGAAACCAACTAAAGTGGAAGTCATACCCTTGGTCTTGCTCTTGTCTACAATCAAGCTCTAGCTAATTTACACGGTACTTTTCCTAGTTCATTTGTAGTCCCTCTACGCACTTCCCTGCAAGGTCAACTACAAATCTAGTCACTTGTGTGGGTCTGTTCTTACGGACTAACTTCCCTGCGATCAGCTGGAAACCAAGGCGCATTGTTGCATTCTCAATGGAGGCTACCTTGTAACCTCACGTGCCCTTCTCTAGATCGCCATATGTATCTTTTATTCATTGGGAGAGAGCGCAATTTGCGGTCTTTCCAAGGTAAAACTCGTGTGGGTCAGGGCCCTCCATGCTTATCCCTATGATCTGATTGATGAGAATCGAATCCAAAGTGATGTGGTAGTCCAACCATAAGTATCCTCCGTGGTAGCAAGACAACAATAATCTGACGCATGCATTCACTTCCTGATGCCTCCCAAAATGCGGAATCTTCATTACATTGAGGAGGGTTGACTGCGCAAGGTTATGGGTCCATTGTTGAGGGAAAATCTTTGGGTCCCTCCCTTTTTTGATAGTTAATTACTTGTGCGGGGATAGCATACTTTAAACCTTGCAATCTCCAAGGTTAAAATCACTAAATTTCAGCATAGCAAGCTTATCTTGGTCAGCACGAACTATGCGCACTCCTTTCGAGAGGTACGCAATGACCACAACATAGTCGAAGTCTCTGGGTACATTTTCTCGATTCACTATGTCACTTAGTGGTGGGATATACTTACGAAATATACTTGGGATCATCTTCATAGTGGTGAAGTCGTTTCAAAGCTTAGATCGTCTTTCCGAAGGCAGTCGGTATGGTATTTCTTGAGCAATGGAGGGGGAAGCTGGCAATGCTCCCAAGGATGATGCATGTACAACTATAGACATTCCTTTCTTTGACATGACTCTCTCAGTCATTAAGTCAATTAAAAATTCTTCAAAGATTTTCTCAGCAGTGCTAAGCTCATCCAACATACAAGCTTAGGTCAGCTAGCTTGGGTGTGAAAGGAATTCTAAGGCTACAGTGAATAGCATGGGAACAAGGCAATGCTCTCAGGGTGAGTTAATCTCAGGTTTCGTGCTCAAATTCTCACTTAGAAAAAAGTATTCTCGGTGTGTGGCACGATGGACTAAGTAGGGAAACTTAGTAACGGTATGTTGGCAACGGTTATGATCCTTCAGTAAATCTTGTTCGACCTGTTATGGCGCTTTTCAATGGTTGGATGACGAACCTTTATTTATTTTCTTCTCATTCGGAGCGGAAGTCAAACGGATATATTGGCCCCAACGGCTATATTGCTTCGTCATGGCGAAGTACTCTATGTCATTGTTCTAATATCTCAGCGAAGCTCCAATTCTGCAATTTCTCTACCTGCGAAGTATCCTCTAGAACCTCTTGTAACCTTACAGTATTAGCCCTTTTCTTTCTTAACTTTCTAGCCTTCTTCGTAGTGAGCTTCGTCTCAGTAATGCTTTTACCATTCTGATGCTTATCTTCTATGGTCTTAGTTACTTCGCGTTGTTGAAATTCTTTCCTAGGGTTACTGGATAATACTTCTTCTGTATCAAAAATAGGTAACTCAATCTTTTGTGGATCCTCTAGTGTTCTTTTAGCCTCGACATCGGAGTTGTTGGTATTAAATATTTGTGATCTGCTCTTCTGTTCTTCAATCAAGTGAACGATCCTTCTGGTCATAAAGTCTTTTAACTCATGCTTCTTCTATTCCAAAACTTCTTCTTCCTGTTTTCGTCTGGCTTGTTCTCTATCAATCCAAGGTTTTCCTATGAGCATGGTAAACGGGGCGTTGTATTCAACAAATTTAATAATCTAAAAGTCTTCCTCTATCAAAGTTCCATTGAAAGTCATAGGTATCCGGGTGAGCCTTCCACGTAGGTTTACTATCTTTCCTCTGAATAAACTTGTCCCTCCTAGGGAAGGGATCATGGCAGGATTTCCTATAGCTTCCCAAGTTCTTTCCGGCATAATGTTCACTTGTGTTTCTTCATCAAGAATGCAGTCAATGTCAAAGTCCCCTATTCTTGCTTCGACTTTCTCCTTTTCTTTGAAGCCCTTTGATAGCCTAACATGTCGGTGATCATTCAAGGTGTCTTTCATCTGGAGCAATATCTTTTCTGATTCCTTCTGAGTTTCTACTATTTCTGGATCTGCCTTTGGGTTTTCTTCATTCAGATTCACTCTTTCAAGCTTAGCAATCATTCTAGGGAAATCCAACACTTCATGGTCCAAAGCTTTGCAACAAAGACAACTAGGTCTTTCACCAGGGCATTCCTTAGCAAGATGTCCCAGTCTTTTGCAACTGTAACAGAGGGTTAACCCTCTCTTTCGTTTAAATGTTCCCCAACTTATTTTTTACTGCGCACCAGGATCATGGTAGCTAGCCTGCACAAAACTCTTTTTAGGATCCTGCATCCACTTGTTAGTCCAGACATTTTTTCTATGCATAGGTATAACATATCTATCATTATACTTATCAAATCTATTTATATCAAACTTTATTTCATCTATTAATGCCCTAGTTTTGAAGCTAGGACAAAATCTATCAAGCATACCTAGATCCATGCTTTAGAAATAAAAAAAATTCATTTATCCTACTTCTTCAGAGCACAAAGATTTCAGATCTAAAAACTTCCTACTATTCTTACCTTTATTAGAGAACATAGCTTACAGATCTTACCTCTTTTCTGCAGATCTGACTTCTTTCTTTCAGAAATTTCCACTTTTACTTTTCTTAGAGCACAGAGTGTTCAGATATCGCTTCTTTTCTTCAGATATGATCTTCCTTTCTTCAGATCTGACCTTATTCCTGGCACAAAGCTTCACAAGTCGAGTAAAAATCTGTGCACTAGGGTAACAGATCTACGCACAGAGCTTTCTTTTGCACAATTTTTTTTTTTCCTCGGTTCCCAGCAATCACAGTTTCAGGTCCCGGCAGTGGAACCATTTGTTGGCACAAGGGCAGACCCAGGGTTCAACGCTCAAGAGCACACCAACAAAGACCTAACTATCAGCCCTTTCGGAAACACCTACAAAGCAGATGAAGTCTCACCCGAGGTAGAGGCAGTGGTGGTTGCAAGACTCAGGTGTCTGCAACCTTAGTTGGGACACAGATATGTGATTATATCCTTGAAAGAGAACTTAGCATCATTCATTCATCACTTATTCACCCTTATTGTACTTCACAGATAAGACAGAACATCGTAGTACTTTCTTAGATATAAGATATTTCAGTGCTTAGCAACAGAAAAACATATTAGAACCTATAGATCAGCACTAAGCATCCTCATACACATCAGATATACTATTCATATACATCTAGTGAATCACAAAGCATAAGAAAATATATCTAATCATGGAATAACACTTAGAAATATAGTGAAAACACAAGGAAGCAACAACACAAAGCATGACACACAGGTTTACATGGTTCACCCCCACCCTGGGGCTACGTCCACAAAGTCTTCTTCTTATTTATTAGCTTTGGTCAATCTGATTACAGCACAAATATTAATTGTACTCCGCATAGGACAGGAGATCTGCGCACACCTCACCAGATCCTCCTTCCTCGAGCAGATCTAGCACAGATCCTTCTTACAATCTGTGCACTCAGCACTTACAACACTTACACTTAGCTCTGCAATCCTCTTACAATCGTGCACAGAGCACTTACATTCGATCACACATATCTAATTACTAGCACTAAGCCATCGACTCTTCTTACATTGCCTAGCTACTTATTTATACTTTACAACATAGGCCTAAACATGGGTAAACCCATGGGCTGACATCCCTTTCCCATTAAATTAACCCTAAACCCTAAAAGGGACCCAAAAGTGGGCCAAGATCCTGTGATCTCTGCTTCGCCTGGCACTCCATCTTTGACAGGGTGTCGATGTCCAAAAATCGTCAAATATGACCAAGTGTTCCGCAAAACTTGGTCAAGGGCCAACACAATGCTTGGGTGTTAATGGTTCAATGGAAATGAGTGCAAGAGGAAGCTCCTTGAAATCATATCAAGTCCTCCTAGTATCATACGGAACACCAACGAGATTCCCTACATCCTGAAGAGTAGTCTGGGCTCACTTGTTCCTTTGCTTTGACTTTGCATCTGCATTTGGATGCACTGACTCTGCATCTGAATGTACTGACTCTGTATCTATATCATTTGAATCCTTTGAATCAAAACTCTCATCTGAAGAAGAGTTGTCATGTGCATTCTCGTCATCTTTGATAGGTGGAAGAACAAAGGTGTCTACATGCGGCTTTTGAGGTACATGCGAGAAACTTTCCTCGAATTAGACACTTCACTCAATGATGAGTCGGTCCAAGGAAAGATCAATAATTCTATATTCCTTCAGACCATCAGGGTATCCAACAAATATATAATATGTGCTCTATGGATCAAGTGCCTTTCTCTTTTTAGAGGGAATCTGGGCCCATGCACGTGAACCGAAAATACAAAAGTGGGTCATTTTCCATTTGAGGCCACTTCAAGCCTCGTAGGGGGTCTTATCCTTAACATATCTATGGGGAGATCTATTTTGGATGTAGGTTTCACAATTAAGTTCTTCGACCCATAATATCTGTTGAAGTGACTTTGCATGTATCATGCAAGATGCCATCTCTTTTAGAGATCTATTTTTCCGCTCGGCAACTATGTTTTATTGTGGAGTATAGGGAACCATGTGTTGAAAATGAATCTCTACCTCGTGACAAAGATTTTGGATCTCATGGTTCACATACTCTCCCTCGTTATCAGTTTGGAGGATTTTGATTTTCTTTCCTGATTGTGTCTCAACAAGGGCTTTGAAATCTTTGAGGTGTTGAAAGACCTCTGATTTTTGCCTGAGAAAGAAAATCCATGTAAAGCGTGAGAAATCATCAACAAAAATGAGCATGTACCTTGATTTTCTAATTGATGGATGCGGAAAAGGGCCTATGAGGTCACTATCGATCAGATCTAAAGGAGAGGAAGCTCTCTGAGTATTTCCTTCATCGAATTTCTCTTCACAAATTCCTTTAGAGAATTGGTTGTCGGGTATACCATAAATCATTCCTTCCTTGCTAAGTTGTTGCATATATCTAAAATTAAATGCCCGAACCTTTCATTCCATATCCTATTGCTTTCATCAGCATGAGTAAGCAGTAATGCAGAATCTGGTTCAATAAATTCATAAAATCTGTAAAGTCTAGATTGATGATTTAACTCACCAATAGCAACCCTCGAATTGGTTTGCATGTCATAGATATCCAATACATCAGATTTGATTATGAATCTCTTTCTGGTTCCGGAGTTATTCATATGATACACGGAGAGAAGATTGACAAAAAGTTTGGGAATGTGCAGCACATTCTCAAAGCTTTTGTTTGTGAGTTCAATCCTTCCTTTGACGGTGAACTTGACTGAAGAGTTGTCCCCCATCATAATAGGGGGGCCTTTTCATGCATCCAATGAAGAATAGACTTATTTTGTGGTATCCATGTGGTGTTATGCTCCTGAATCTATGATCCAAGCATCAGGAGAGGAGTTGATGGAAATCAAAGCATGGCTATAATTTCCTTTCTTTGGATTCTGATCTTTTGGATTCTTCTTCTTGGAACCCTCAGGGATGCGATCTCCAAGGTTGTTTTGCTAAAGTATTTGGTTCATTAGATCTATATGTTTCTGCATACATGCAGATTCTAGATGGAATCTTTTATGGTAGTAAGTGTATTTCTCCCCTTTTCTTCCCTTTCCACCTTTGGATCCGGAGGCATTGTTGAAGGGTTTTGAGTACCCTTCCTTATTCATATTTGCATGTGCTTTCCTTTTGTCTTTATCTTTATATTTATGATATTGATGGCCACTTCCATCTTTCACAGTAAGTGCATGCGCCTTTTGGCCTTTTATTTTTCTCATATTGATGAGCTTCTTTTTCTCTTGTGTTAGAGACTCGATAAAGGCCTCAAGAGAGGAGATCGTCCAGGTAGATCTAGAGGAGAATCTAACTGAATGAAATGTGGATACGAGCACTGAGTATTCTGGACCAAATTTGGAGAGAATGGTGAGAACCATTTGTTTCTCCTCCTTATATTTATCAACCCCGCAAGCCTTGAGTTGTGGCAATGAATCCTTATATTTGGTAAAGAAATATTGGAGATTGTCGAAGCTTTTTGGATCCAATGTGAGCAATTCCACCTCAATCATGTGTCCCCTCATCTCATCCTTTTTTCCAAAATTCCCTTCCATGGTGGTCTAGGATTCATTGGTGGTTTTACATGAGGATATGTGAAAGACAAGTTCAGGAGAAATGAGACAACATATTGTTCTGAACGCTTCATCCATTCGATTTAGATACTTGGATTTGTCTATGGAATATGTTGGTTCTTCCTCTGTGTTCATGGTTAACATGTACAATCCTCTGCTTCGAATATGCATTATCATCTTCTTCTTCCATGAAAAGAAGTTGTAAGGTGTAAGAATGAATTCTTTTGGAAATTCCATTTTTCTGTTGTCTTCAATCTTCGGTACCTGCAAAATTAATTTGGTGTGTCTTTTCCCTAGAAGTTTGTCAGCTCTAATACCATGTAAATGTGTTGAACCTACACATAATAGATATAGTTGTGAATTGACATACACAGTTGCAGAGAAAATAGAAGAAAAGAGAAGGAGGAGAGAAAGAATAGAAGAAGTATCATTAACCAAATGAATGAATGATAATTTACACATGATATACCATGTATAACTCAACCAATGTGCACTGGAGAATCCAATGCACCATAGTGATGGTATAGAGTGATATGGACACACACCAGCAGTTACGAGAGTAAACTTCCACCTAGTCTAGTCTCTCGGGCAGTTACGGGAGTGAAATTCCACCTAGTTGAGTTAACTAGTCTATCAGTCTTCAGTTAACTGACTGAAATAGAGTGAAGTGAGGAGGAGATCAGGGAATCATGGGTAATGCACTTGTCTAGTGATTATCCCAAGGACAATGTGCATTAGTGGGTGATAATCCAATGTTGCATGGTGATAATCCCAAAGTAACATCTAGACTCCACTCAACTGATCAAACTGAAGTGAAAACTGAAGAGAATATTCTCCCTAGAGGAATATTCTTCCTAAAATATAGGAGACTGGATAATGACTAATAAACATAGGAAAAATATTAGGTTTGTGTGAAGTAACTCCTACAGTTTGTACCTGTGGATATTTTTGAATCTTGTCATTTTGATGTACTCTTGTTTCTCATTTTTCCATGGGGAAATCTCAAGTATGACCCTCAACCGCAATATCGTTTTCTCTCACACAAGTCCTGTGATCATTTTTAAATACATCTCGAAAAATTTAGTGTTCATTTAAGGCATCCTTTTGAACCTTTTGTTCTCATACAAAATTATTGTAATATCTTTAGTAAAGGTCTCAATGGAGTATCATTTCTTATATACAATTCAGTAACACTCCATTTTCTATTGCTAACTATCGGTGCATATATGATTGCAGGTTTGAGGCTACTTCAATGGTTGCATTGGAATTACACATTTATCTAACCCTATGATCAACCATATTTGAATAGGAGTAGGGTAGAGTAGATTAAATGTTTTGTTTCATGCAGTTTCATTTTCGACTATGTCATATATCACAATAAATTCAATTATGAAATCAATTTTTAGTCCATTGTACATACTGGCACTTGGTCTCTTTTTCCCTTTCCATTTATTTTAAGGAATTGTTATATATTTCAATTTATAATAAGAAATTTGCTTTGAATCTTCATCTAGACAACAAGTGAATAAAGGAAGAATACTAACAATTCTTCTAATCTCCCCTCTTGAAAAAAAAAATAGAACATGGTAAGAAGCTTTCAATTATTTCGCTCGCTTAGATTTCCAATGTCTTTCATATTAACATGTCCGTAATCGAATCCATGTAGTATCCTTGAAGGAATATTACTTTCTAAGTAATCGTTAATCCACTTTCTAAATTTTAAAGGACATGTTTGAAGACTTACGGTCTCCATTATAATCTCCCCTCAAGGGACAGAATCTTCACATTTATGTTTTCACTCATAATCTTCCTCAGAATAAGGTTTTATCTTTGTATACTTAGTGTATCTGAATCAACTCAATTATTGTTACCAAACCATTTTTCTCTCTTCTTATCAAGTAATCATGCACCAACTGGGGATCTTGGCAACTCAAATTCTCTTCGTGTTGATCCTGGTTAGATTTTTTTAAGAATAACAATGAGATTATGTCATAGAATTACCATCATAGTAATTGGCAAGTGAGAGAGTTGAATATTATGAAATCACTTTCCCTTGATCTCATGGCTAAGCAATATAATCTTTTTTATGACTAACCATTTAAACTAGAGGATTTGGTTAGTATTCATTTAATCTCTTGGTTAAAATTAGAATTATGATGAAAGTTATTCCAATAAATTGGGAAAATGTGTTCTCCGCATCTTGGTACCAAGAGCCGATCTTTGGGTCCCGATTGGCTCACCTTTTGGTATACATTTTTTCCCATTACTCTCCCAAAGGTGATCCCAAATCTTACTCTCACTCCATCAATATCCTAATCAATCAGTAGAATTCCTAAGCATTTATCTTCTAACAAGAGTTCCATGTCATTTAACTATAAGATATGCAAATGGGGATATACATGCCGCAATATTAATGAAGACACATCGATGAGGGCTCATTTCACATTCCACAATTTTAAAATAACGTCCTATATTTACATGTAAATATTTATATCAATTCATGCTAATGACATATTTTAGTTGAATCATGTTGAAAGAGGTTATTTTTTCCTAATTTTCTCTTTCTTGTGCAGAAGGGGAAGAACAATTAATATATGTAGGGTTATCTCACCTAAATTATTGGGGAACTCATGGAAGTATTTGATTAATTTTATTGTTTATTCTTAATATATTTTCCAAGGGATTATTAATATATGTTCATAGCTCAACCTGGTAGAAAATTGAATACCTTGAAACTAACCGAAAATGATCTAATCGTGGAGAATTGATAAAATTACCAATCCTTCCTCTGAATTCAAAGGAGGGCCTGATTCGTAACCAAGATAATTTGAGACTAGGGAGGGAAGCATATATTTCATGTTATGATTCACACATTATATCTTCAAATGCTTATATCATCTCTACACCTTATCCAGTACCTCATGAATTAACAACTAAATTAAGATCTCAACCTTGTGAATTATCAATCTACGCTCATCAGATTCTCATTCAAAATCATCCCTGGGTTATCAACTTATTTGTCAAAGCTTTATTTTGGAAAATATTCTACATATGAACCTAATACATTCTTTCCCCGGAGGCATCACCATCGAAGAAAACTCATCTAGATCAGTTCATCCCTCCTTGTTGACATTTGTGGATTGATTTCATTATTTGTCTTATACCATTGCTCCCACGATATGACCAGAAATCCTTCTCACTTGACTGCCCCTAATCCGATCAATTTAATTAAATATTATTGATGGATGTTAACCTTTCCTGCCACCTCGTCCTTTTGAAAAACAATTCCCCTAAACATTTGAATTACCCAACTCTGCTTGAACATATGGGAGAGCACTTACATAAGTCGTTGATATATGGGTCGCATAGTCTGAGAAGATTTTACTTAGTCTAAAATTGTTAGGAAGAAATGTGTAGTTGTAGTGGAACACAAATTTATGTGGTAAGAACGTATGATGATCCATACGATGTATAACTATATATCTATCTTCTTCTGGGAGACCCATCCACTTCACATTAGCTAAACAATGTACTATGGTATTTTTCGGCAAGACTCATAAGCTAAACTAAGATGAACAACACATACTTAGCATATGAAAGAAACTCTCGTATCACCCTGCTTCCTATACACCCCAGTATACATATAATTCTATTTATAAATTCAAATGTTGAAGTATAATTTATAATAAAGGGAAGTTGAAAGCACCATTAATGGTGTGGGAAGTATAAGTAAACTCGTTGGGGCTATAGACACTTGTTGGTAGTAGGGTTGTGCTTATATGATACCGAGGTAACTTCGTCGAGGCTATGGACGCTCACTGGAAGAAAAGAAATGTCGTGAACAGAGTGATGAGGAACACACTTATGTATGTATTTTCTTTTAATTTAAAATACCAAGACCCACAGTCAATTCAAAGCTAACCAAAGTACTCATGCAAAATTTACCTCATAAACTAGCTCATTAAAAAGGATATGTTTGATAATTTTACGTGGTATAATATCACACCTTTTAATTATTTGGAATTCATGTGGTACCCTCAATTATGATGTTTTTTGCTACAATACTATGGGTTAATATTACAATCAAATATGAAGTCATAGACCTAAATATTCAATGATAGAGATAATTGGTTTTGCCAATGTGTCGCAAATTTTTGTAGCCACAACAACCCCCCCAACACCCCCTGCCCATCCCCGCCCACCCCCGCCCCCGCCTAGTTCTTTTATTCCTCACCAACCAAAATAAATGGGGCCCCTGCCAGTATTTATAATCAAGTACCTAACCTAAAGACAATTTGGTATAACTTATTCTTCTTTGGACTACTGAGGTGAAAATGGGAGTTATTGAAAATCTTGCATTCAAGGAACCTATTATAAACCGCTTTATTGAATCCAATATTGATGTCCCCACCTCCAATCAGTGTCGATACCTTTGGAAAACTACATACTGAAACCATATTATGCTAGTCATACTCCAACAACAATTTAATCAGATACTAGATTTTCCATTGGATGTTTGAGGCTAAGAAGGGGGCGTAGCTTGTATGGTGATGCATATCAGTTAACTAACATCCCTCATTTTTTTACTGGGAACAATTCAGAGCTAATTTGTTAAATCTATGATCAGGTGGAAGTGGAAATTTCTCCCCCTAGTATCTAGAACATTATTCTTGGTGATTCAAAGTTTGGAATTTAAAATACTTCAATTTTGGGCGTGACCCTCTCTGTTGAACCAATTTATCTTGTTCTATTCACTTGCTATAGTGTTGGTTTCCCCTAGATATGAATGATTCTTGGTTACATTTAATACAATCAATTTTCACCAAATCGTGCATATATGATCATAACAATCACAAATACCATCAACTCAATATATGATCTTCCTAAGGATCTAAACAGAGAAAAGGGTGGGCGGAAGGCGGGGGGCGGGAGGGTTTGTTCAAAAACCTCTCTAACATGGTCAGTAAGGGATACTCTATTCTTACCAACTTTCACTCTCTAAACATACGAGATAAATCAAATACCTTACAAAAGATATTTCATCTTACCTGTATGATATACCTAAGCCTCGTGGTATGTTACATGGCCTCTACATCCAAGCAACAATAAAAGAGACCAGGTTTGTATTCTCTTTTGGGCCTCACACCACACACACATGACTTTCACTATGGGCCTCACCATAGCAAGGTCCCACCCTTTGTGGTACTTATATGTGAACACTTATTTATCATGAATTTGCTCACACCCTAAATAGATTATTCCACCTTCGCACTGCAAATCGATGTCACTGAAATACGGTGAGATATTCTCAACACTTTGTCGCGAGAAAAATCTTTAAAGAAAGTTTGTTCAAAGACTCAACCTGCACATTGTATGCTTATCCATTTTCGGAAGAATCAGTGTGGGAAACCTTTCATGGGTTTTTCCCAGCCTAAACATTAACGCATTGAATATTTTTATCCTGAAAATCCGCAGCCAGCAAATTCGCCAAATGGACTACTGGTGCAAAATACATTGTCACTATTCTTAAGTCTCGCGAACCTACTCTCATTTCTGAAAACCTGCTCACACATATATGCACCATCGGCCTGCTTGTTGATGATAAAATTTCTCTTATACGTGTATTATCCAACCTGACTTCTCACACGCATAAGATCCCTAGATAATGGAAAAAATACAATTCAACACAGGAAATCTCAGATAAGTAGAGGATAGATTTAGATCGAAAGTGTATGAAAGATAATAATTGTTTTTGGCTTTTCAAGCCTTAAAGCTCTGTTGTAAAACTCGTGAAAAACTCGCGAGTCTCGCGAGAAATCGCGAGTTTTTCCAGAAGCCGAGTTTTAAGGAAAAAATCGGTGAAAAACTCGGACGAGTTTTTGGCGAGTTTTAGGGAAAAGCTCGCGAGTTTTTGGAAAAACTCGGGTAAAACTCGCGGGTCGATGGGAAAAACTCGCCCATCTTAAAAATTTTAACAGTCTGCAGGTTTAAAGGGTCTGTGAGCAGTTTTAGGTGTTCTATTTGTGCATTTAGCCAAGGAGGAGAGCCAAGGAGGAGAGCCAAGCCATTCAACCAGCCAAGGAGGAGTTTTCCATTGGGATTTTGTGGATTCAAGGGTCAAATTTTTGGATTTGGAATTGGAATTTTTAGTCCATTTCACAATTTTTGCATTTGGAGGTAAGTAAAAAAATTTGCCCATTATTTCTTATTTTTTCACCATAGATTTTCATAGGTGTTCAGTGGCAATGAGTTTTACATCTTCCAAATAGATTTTTGATGTATCAGAAACCATTTTTTTTCATTCTTCTGTGATTTTCTTTCTTGCCATGTATGCCCAAAAATGTTTTTGGGATTTTCTTGCCCTAGGTCAATGTAAATTAGTTTAAATTTTTTTGTGTCTATTTCGGGTTCAAAACCAAGTTTGAATGCTAGATACATAATTGATTTATCTCTGATTTTTAAATTTTCATTTTTTCATCAATAACACATGCTAAAAAATGATTTTTTTTTCCCTAGGTTCATATTTTTCCATATTAAAGATGCCAAAGCCATTAGATCCATTCTGGGAGTATGGTGAGCCTGATCCTCCAGGGAATCGGCAACATCTCTCATGCAAGCTAGGTGGGAAAACAATGTTCGGTGGGGTAAATTGGTTAAAATACCACCTTGCTAAAATTCCATGGAATGAAATCGATAGTTGTCCCAAGTCAAGCAAAGAGCTTGTTGCGAAGGCCACAAAAGCACTTGAAGAGTATTCGGCACACAAACAATACACAGAAGCCAAGAAAAAAGAAATGGCTTCAAGATCCACGCCAAGGGGAAGCACACCCACTCATGGGGAAATGGGAGTGGAGTCTAGTGAGATCCACTCCTCACAATCTGTAAATCCTACAGCAACATCATCATATTTTATTCCA
>ML778435.1:255575-270798 GCA_009831015.1 Picea engelmannii | reverse complement strand
GAGGAAGATACAATCCTCCAATATCAAGAGAGATTTGAACTCTCCATCCTTTCCCCTTCCTTCCACCCAAGAATATATGAGAGATAATAAAACTTTACATTAAATCATCACCATCAACCAATCATCACATAGAACATGATAATTCTTCCAGAGACTTCTTCAATTTCTGCAATTCTTCAATTCTTGCAGTACTCTTATCCTATAGATAATATTACTCAATGTATTCTCTGAAACTCCTCCAATTTTCACTCCTTGAATCCTCCCCAAAAGGAGGTTATAGAAAGAATGGTAGACTTTATTCAATTATGGTCTATTCAGGAGAGTGAACTTGTACAGAATGCCCCGAGCTCAATAATTAACATCTGATTCTGAAACTTGCACAAAAGAAACTGCAGTACGTACTATTTCCAATGAAATTTGTCCCACTTCATTTGGATTCTTGATGAAGACGTTATGATTGTTTTACCCGGAACACCTGTTTATTGACTAGCTTCAGGACTGGTCACAAACCCTATCTTCCACAGAGTGTATCTCCATAATTATATCTAATAAAGAGCTGAAATTTTTACCAGAGGTACCTTGATATGTCTTCTCAATACCATAGCAATTTCACCATTTCAATCATTCTAGAAAAAAATTTATAGCAAAAATGGTAAGATGACCTGAAAATAACATACCTTAGAACACATCACCAAAAACCTTCATCCTCCCTTGAAATATGGCCTTCTTTTCTTCTTATTTCCTCTGAAATTTGACGTGTATCAAATGAATGTATAATGATGTTTATTTATACCATTTATTTCACTTCCTTTTAACATTAGGGCCGACCTAACACTTTCTTATTTTGTAATTATTTTCTTTAATTGTCTTCAGGGCCTACATGTACTTCCTTCTTCAATTCACTTTGTCGTCTTCAAAAATTCATTTATCCTCAACCATGAGGATCCACATGACATGACACATACCACCAGAAACAACATGATGTATACTATCCATCCATGGGTGTTGTATCTGCATGTGCATTTTCCTTCATGTCCAAATACCTTCATCAATCTTGCGGTCCAAAACCCATGACTAGGGTTGACATCAATGACAACAACCAATCTTCCAACAAGAACCTCATTGTCTCCTTTAAATGAGATTTCCCTTGGTGGAGGATTGAAGTGGTGGAGGCATATATGGAGGGACTTACTTTCTTGGCTCCAATGTGTGTGGTTACAGAATTTTGTCACCTATGTACTTTTGTTGATTATTCTAATAGAAACACTATTTTCTCGTCCAACTGACATCTTGAAAATATTTGAATTATTATTCCATGGGCATATTTGTCATGTATGTTAATGGATTATGCTAATATATATGCTAACATTATATATTATCACCATATTCTTGTGTATATTGGTTGTTGATGACAAGTTGCAAGCATAAAGATTTGATTTGTGTGCTCAACAGTGGTCTTCATCGAACATCCGAACGAGGTGGGATCTTAACCTTGTCTTGTTAGTATTTCATTTATATATCATACTTTTGATTATAGTTGATTTTTGCGTTTCATTCCATTTGTTGTGGTTTACCCCATGCCATAGAGACATTTTCCTCGTAACATAATTGGTGACCATACTAGGGATGGAACTTCTTTTTTGGGGTTTGGAGTGTTTTTCTCCTTGATTTTCTCTTTGTTAGATTGAGTTTCCTTGTCTCCTGATTGTTTGACATCCTATTTTTACGTTGCATATGGGTCTCTTGGCTTAACCCTTGCCCTAGAACTGTTTTACTGGGTATATGTGGTTTTTCCCTTGACAGACGCTTACATACACGAGTTTTCCTTCTTTAGGGTGCGTACATACACGAGTTTTTCTCAAACAATCGCGTACATCAGCTCTTTAGTCTTGTTGGTTGAGTTTGGTGTTTTCTAGGTGAGTTTGGTTGGTTGTTGAGTCTTTTTGGGTATCTGTCTTGACTATTAAATTCTTACAGAGTGATAGTAAACCTTCTTATTTTTGGATTTTTTGGCGATTATTCTTTCTTGTCATATTTTTCATTGGTTTTCCTTGCACATTGGTCTGAGTGTTTGCTTCTTGGTATCCTTCTTGGATTGTCTCTTTTTGCTTGTAGTAGGTTCTAGATGTGAAGTTGATATTCAATACTTGCATTTTCTTTTCTTTATATCGAAATACAAAAACATTTTCTTATTTTGCATTATGGCATTTTCTCTTTTGATTACTTCGCATTGATTTTGACACATGTGGAGAGATTGCATTTCATTGAAATTGTAGAGATTGCATTAGAAAAGTTGCATTTAGAAGCATATCATCTCTTTGAAGTTCAAGAGTAGTACTTAGCAATATTTTTATATTCACTTCTTTTATATGTTGAGTCGTAATACCATCAGTTTCAAGACCACATCTTTTGAGTAAGCAAAAGCCATTAAAATTAATGTTTATTAATTAAAATTGATTAGAAACGATTTTATTTTTCAACTGTACACAAACAAGTATAGGACATAGGGCCTTGGAATAGGATTTTGTGAGTAAACTTATCCAAGGTTGTTAAACTAAACATGTGTGTCTGACCAGGGAGTGGTGAAACCCATTATGTAATTAGTGACGTCATGAGGCTCCTCTCACACCGGAGTTAAGAACGAGGTCGCGTGAAGTTGGTTGCAGAGATAAACCTATAATACCTTCTTAGTGTCAGATATATTTATGGGATTATATTCATATTTGGGGGTCTTTATAGTACCTTTACCTCCATGAGAGGCGGTACTTTCAATATTTAGGGTTTTGTTACCCTACCCATACAGTGGACCAGACTTGTGACTGTTCCCCTATGCATTGATTATATTGTGGTGACTCTAGTTGCTTGACATAGGTAGCCACATAGGTTACTTGCAAGGGTTATTCTATGGGTACCATGAGTTAGATAAGGGTCGTAAAAGACACAACCTTTATGGAGGATTACCTCTCCAGGGAAATCTGACCGAATATGATGTTAATCCCATGAGGGCCCTTATAATTGATTCTTATACCTCCAATATTTTGAAGGGAGTTTAAGGGCCCTCTTGAGCGAGACATACCTACTCTAGTGAGGAAGGCCCCTTTGCAGCCACTATATATATATTTTTTTGTATTGGCCCTTTTTTATTTATTATTGGTGTGATCTCTGATTATTAGTTGGCCCTAGGATTTGGTTTTCTATCTTGAGTCTTAATTCATCGTGGAGCAAGACCAGCTTCCTCGCAGGTCTCGTTGTTTATTGAAGTTACCACCGCATCTTGAGTCTTTACCAAAGTTTCCTTCTAAAAGGCATAAAGTTAATAAGCATGGTACATATATCTCCACATCCCAGACTTGTGATAATCCAATTATGAGTACTTAGTCAAACCCAAATGTCATTGGGAATCCCTCGAATCATATATCTTCTGTGATTAGCGGGATTCCTTCAACTCCTTCAACCTCGATGATTAGAGTACTGGAGATCCCCACCTCTACTGCTACCCAACCTGTGGATTTTGTTAGCACATAGAATTATAGGGGTAAAAAAGAGTCACTTTGGTTTGGTTTATAGGTCATAGGGTTTGAGTCTTTAGGATGTGGTCATAAACTTAGGTTTTGTTTAAAATAAGTGGAGGTATGTCTAGTCTTGTTCTAGAGTCTTTGAATTATGTAATTTCTCATCACGACAAGGTAAATAAACCCCTATGAGTCACACCTTTGATTTTTAGATCATTACCTTGACATGTCACACCTCCAACTTGTACACAAGTTTCTCCTTGTCAACATCCTTCGTTTGAATGTCAAATCATAGTCAGTTGTATGTGTTTCCAACTCACTAGGAGAGTTCGCAGCGTACTCTAAGTACCTCATGCATTCATTTATCATCATTGCAATTAAAGGATCGTTTCAAAGAGGATTTTATTGTTTTCAGAGCCTACATTTAACCACTTCTTTAGGTATTATATCATAAGATATACTAACAGTTTCCTCGAAGTGTGCAGACTTTGTTTGAGCTTGGCACTGTCAAATAGTTGAAGAGGAGAGTTGGAGGTTGGATAGCTTGTAGAAATATATGTTCAAATTCACAAACATCAGCATCAACCTCAGGTTCATCAGGTACTTCATGAGAGTTTTCATGTTGTTTAAGGGTTCAGAGAGGAGTTTTTGCTAATTTATCTACTAGTGTTGCAAATCCTTTGTTTCTATAATTGTTGAAACCCTCGTTTTTGTATCATTTTGAAGTGGAATATTAATCCATTGAAGGAGACCTCTATTAAAACTGAAGTGTATGGTCTAATTTCATGTTTTGTGCATTTTACAACATTTTTGGTGATGGCTATGTTTTGTAAGTCGTGATTATCAGTTTGGGTGCTTTCCTTTAATCAAGATTATTAAGATTATGAAGTTTACAACATTTTTGGACACCTGATATAGTTTTGGGATGTTAAATATTTTCTAAAAAGTGAAAAAGGCTGCTATAGGAAAGTTCATAGCGCCTAGCACTGTGAACTGATAATTTATGACAGTTCATAAGAAATTAGCACAGAGAAGATGATTGTTTTTCTCATAACTTTTGAATGCCAATATGGGTTCCTCTAAAATTTTGTGTGGAGGAAAAACATGATCTTTTTGACTTGCTAACAAAACATCAGCATGGCCCAATTTGTATTTTGGGAGAAAATACAAAACTATCACCTACAGGAAAGTTAGCAGTGCATGTTGTCATAGGCGTTGTGAACTCTAACAGACTGACAAATTCAAGCTATGGGAAGGCTTCCAACTATCAAGGAAGGTTCGAATGGTCTAGTAGGAGTTATTTGTACATGAGGGACATGTGTTCCATCTCCATATCAAGCAGCATGACCTGTTTCAAAAGGAATTTATCTCAATAGACAAGATCCCAAAAAATAGGAATTTATTAAGTTTTTGGTTGGAATATTTTGTAACAAGACTCCTAAATGGAGGAGGATCCTATGTAGCTCCTTGGTTTTGACCTTCTTAGGGTATATAGATATCATTAAATATATATGAAAGTGGATTTTGATAAGGAAAGGGTTGGATTCATGAGCCAAGAGAGGAGAGAGTTGGAAGAGCAGTTTTAGTTGCTCATTTGTAAGCTTGAGGGCCTGTTTGTAATGACATTTTCTACCATTAAAGATTCATGAGATTTGTTATCATATTGTCATCTGTGTTTTTCCATTTCTTTGTTATCTTCTTGCTTGAATATATTTCATGTTTTGAGGATCATAGCTACCATTGATGGAAGGATCCATGAATAGCATAGGATCTGTTGTAGCTTTCACATTAAATCATTGTTTATTATCAAAGAAATATTTATATGTTTACAGAAAGGATCTGTGTACAATGGATTTTCTTCCTTTTTCCATATTCACCATGCTTCTACTCATCATTATATATCAATTTCTTCTAATATATAGTTTGGTTGCCTTTGATATGTAGGATGTTATGAATCCTTTCTCAATGGAATGCCTCTACAGACAGTTGGTTTCCCTCTCCCTTCCTTTCTCAGTCTTGTCTATCCACCTACTTAAACCATTCAATCCATTTATATTTTGATGGGTACTAGGCTTGCACCTACAACAATCTAGGTGTGACCTCTAGTGCTAACATTTTTTGCACCATTTTCAGGGATGGAAGTGAAGAAATCTTCCCTGGGAGAATGAAATTGACAAGATCCAGCTCTTTATGGTAGACAGGAGTAGGACACAAAGTTTGAATACAATATTATACCTGGGGACTCTATAATCAAAGAATCCATTGGATGAAGAATCCTGCTGACAGAAAGATGAAAAGGCGGAAGGGAAAAACTAGGTATCATCTTATTAGTTTTCTCCATGAACTTTTGTTCTTTTTCATTAGCTCATTCTTGTCTTTCCCCTTGCATGTAAAGAGGATTATCCTTTGCTTCATCTATTCGAATGACCATAAGCCTATTGTTATATATCCCTCTTTGGAAGAAAAAGTTTTGCATTCTTCATGTGTTATAAATTTTGATCCCATCCCTTCAGCTAAAACACATGAGGATGATGATGTACATATATTCATATATCTTGAAACTAATCATTCTTGTCATCTTGTAAATGATAAAGTTGATCCATCAGCTTCCTCCATCATTGTTGAAACTTGCAATCAACCTGTTGAACTTAACTTTCATCCCACCGAATTTCAGTCTAGAATTAGAGGGAAAGTTTATAAACCCCTTATATTTCCTTTTGTCCTTCATGACTATCCTCCAAACTTTTTAGATTACCTTCCTAGATTCAATGGAGGAGATCATGTGACAGTCGAGAAACACATGGTTTCTTTTGAGCGGTTCACTAACCTATTACAAGTCGTTCATGAGCATGTATTCACGAGGCATTTATCTCAATCTCTACATGGGGATGTTGGAAAATGGTTTAGACATCTAGAGGATAATTCCATTGGTTCATGGATTAAATTTCATGATGCTTGGGTGAGAATAAATCCTTTTACCAATACCTGACTGATTTGTATTCTTTGAGAAGGGAGGATGATGAAACTATTGTTCAATTCAATAGGAGGTTTCATAGTATTTATCACAACATGCCTATTGAAATTCATCCTAATGAGGTTTCTTCCATGGTACAGTATACAATGGCGCAACATCCCAATATATTCCTATACCCCAGAGAAATAAAATCACCATCCTTGCAATAGATGTTTGTTGATGTAGAGGAAGTGGAGAGTAATCTTTGGTCATGTGCACAACTCTCTTGTCAGATCTTGGACAATGTTTTGGATGAGGAAGAAACTAAGGAAGTATATGGACAACAGGAATTTTATCCGAGATTGCAATTGTCTCAACATGTTTGTGCATCATTTTCATATCTTAAATCTTTTTCTGATATTGAATCATTTTTTTCATTATTAAAGATGCAAATGTACATGCCTATAACTCATACCAGCAAGATGAATTTACATATGCAACTGATCCTTTTCCTAATTATGAGCAAAGGGATGATTTTGTTTATGATGAATATCATGAGGAATATTTTGTAGAAGGTGGTGACATTTATGTTTCAGAGAAAGTTGTTTCCCGTCATCATCTTATTGTTGACTTACAGAATCAGTTAACAGTCTTGGCTCATTATAACCTCCTTAATTATATTCTTTTAAACTTTGGTCAAGAAAATAGGAAGGAGCTACAGGAACAAGTGAGTTTGTTCTCTTTTTCATCAATATATGGCCAACAGGAAGAAAGTCAATGAGCAAATAAAAAGAAGCATATTTATGTATCAGCATGTATTAATTCTCCCAGTATTGACTTTGTATCTGACAGTTTTAGAGAAGATTTTCAGAGGACAGTAAAGAGGAGTTTGAGAAATCATATGGTCAGTCTACAATGCTTTTTTCTTCAAAGAATGTTGACCAACAATTTCAAGAAGACATTGCAAATAATTTTATTTCTCAGGAGATAATCAGCAGTGAGAAAAATATTTTGTTGTCCATGATTGCTTTGAAGCATGTGATATCTATGGGATGTTTCAAGGAGGTCAAGAGAATTACAGTCTTGTCAGCAGAGCAGATATTATGAAGGATCATCCTAGTCTTCTAATGCAGCTAAAATTCTATCATGTGATTCATGATCCTATAGCCATATACATGAAGTCTATTTGTTCATAAGTTTATTGCATTAGAGATTTTTCCATGCAAGCAAGTTGTCATTGTAAGTATCAATTGCTCATAGACTGTCTGTTGCATTTGTTGCATCTTTTGTGGGTTTTCTTAAAGACTTACCTGAAAAAAGTTGTATTTATCAATCGGATTCTTTTATGGCTTCATTGGAATTTTCATTACACTTGATTAAGAAGAGTTCAGTTGGTTAGAGTAGGGTAGTGTAGAAAATAAGCTTGTTTCCGAGCATTTTATTTTAGTTTTGCAGTAGATCAGAAATAAAACTCCATAACCCAATGAAGGCACTACAACAACAATTGTTCTTCATCCTACCAGGCAGATGAATTTGTAATTCAGATAAGCAGGTTACATTTTACAGGTTTGGAACGAGGTGATGACACCATAGCCCAATGGAAGAAGGCCACTGGAACTGCATGTTCTTGGAGCCTCACGGGGAGGTATCCATCCCTTCTAGAGACAAATTTTAGCACATAGAATTTTAGGGGTCAAAAAGAGTTACTTTGGTTTGGTTTATAGGTCATAGGTTGTGATTCTTTAGATTGTGGTCATAAACTTAGGTTTTGTTTAAAATAAGTGGAGTTAAGTCTAGTCTTGGTCTAGAGTATTTGAATTATGTAATTTGTCATCATGACAAGGTAAATAAACCACTATGAGTTACACCTTTGATTTTTATATCATTACCTTGACATGTCACACCACCAATTTGTACACAAGTTTTTCCTTGTCGCCATCCTTCGTTTGAATGTCAAATCAGAGTCAGTTGTATGTGCTGCCAACTCACTAGGAGAGTTTGCAGCATACTCTAAGTACCTCGTGCATTCATTTATCATCGTTGCAATTAAAGGATCATGTCAAAGAGGATTTTATTGTTTTCAGAGCCTACATTTAACCACTTCTTCATGGATTATGTCATAAGATCTACTAACAGTTTCCTCTAAGTGTGGAAACTTTGTTTGATCTTGGCGTTGCCAACTGGCTGAAGAGGAGAGTTGGAGGTTGGATAGCTTGTAGAAATATATGTTCAAATTCATAGACATTAGCATCAATATCAGGTTCACCATGTACTCCATGAGATTTTTCATGTTGTTTAAGGGTTGGGAGAGGGATTTTTGTTGTTATATCTACTAGCGCTACAAACTGGTGCTGCAAATTGATGTTGCAAACACTTTGTTTCCAAAATTGGTTGAAACCCTCGTTTCTGCATCATTTTGAAGTGTAATCTTAATCCATTGAAGGACTCGACCTCTATCAAACCTGAAGTGTATGTTCAAATTTCATGTTTCGTGCATTTTACAACATTTTTGGTGATGGCTATGTTTTGTAAGCCATGATTATCAGTTTGGGTTCTTTCCTTTAATCAAGATTATTAAGATTATTAAGTTTACAACATTTTTGGACACCTGATACAGTTTTGGGATGTTCAATATTTTAGCAAAAGTGAAAAAGGCTGCTACAGGAAAGTGAGCAGTGTCTGGCGCTGTGAACTAATAATTTATGACAGTTTATAAGAAATTAGCACAAAGAAGAGGATTGGTTTTCTCATAACTTTTGAATTCCAATCTGGGTTCCTCAGAAATTTGGTGTGGATGAAAAACATGATGTTTTTTACTTGCTGACAAAAAATCAGCCCAACCCAATTCGTATTTTAGGTGAAAAGACAAAATAATCACCTACGGGAAAGTTTCTAGTGCATGTTTTCATAGGCATTATGAACTCTAATAGTCTGACAAATTCGAGTTATGGGAAGGCTGCCAATTGTCAGGAAAGGTTCAAATGGTCTCCTAGGAGTTATTTTTACATGAGGGACATGTTTTCCATCTCCATATCAAGCAGCATGACCTATTTCAAAAGGAATTTATCTCAATAGACATGATCCCAAAAAAAGGAATTTGTTAAGTTTTTTGTTGGAATCTTTTGTAACAAGACTCCTAAATGGAGGAGGATCCTATGTAGCTCCTTGGTTTCGACCTCCTTAGGATATATAGAGATCATTCACTCTATATGAAAGTGGATTTTGATAAGGAAAGGGTTGGATTCATGAGCCAAGATAGGAGAGAGATGGAGGAGCAATTTTAGTTGCTCATTTGTAAGCCTGAGGGCCTGTTTGCAATGACATTTTTTTTCATTAAAGATTCATGAGAGTTTTTATCACATTGTCTTTTGTGTTTTTCCATTTCTTTTTTATCGTCTTGCTTGAATATATTGCAAGTTTTGAGGATCATAGCTGCCATTGATGGATGAATTCATGAACAGCAGAGGATCTATTGTAGCTTGCTCATTAAATCATTATTTATTACCAAAGCAATCTTTATCTGTTTGCAGAAAGGATCTTTGTACAATGGATATTCTTCATTTTTTCATATTCACCATGCTTCTACTCATCATTATATATCCCTTTTGTCTGATATACAGTTTTATTGTCTTTGATATGTAGGATGTTATGACTCATTTCCCAATGGAATGCCTCTGCAGACAATTTGTTTCCCTCTCCCTTTCTTTCCCAGTCTTGTGGATACACCTACTCAAACCATTCAATCCATTTATATTTAGATGGGTACTAGGATTACACCTACAACAGTCTAGGTGTGACCTTTATTTCTAACATTTTCGGCATCGTTGTCGGGGACGGAAGTGAAGAAATCTTCCCTGAGAGAATGACATTGAGAAGATACAACTCTTGATGGTAGATAGGAGCAGGACACAAATTTTGACTACAATATTCTACCTGGAAACTCTACAATCAAAGACTCCACTAGAGGAAGAATCCTTCTGACAGAAAGATGAAAATGCGGAAGGGAAAAACCAGGTATCGGCTTATTAGTTTTCTCCATGAACTTTTGTTCTTTTTCATTATCTCATTCATGTCTTTCCCATTGCATGTAAAGAGGATTATAATTTGTTTCATCTGTTCGAATGACCATAAGATTGTTATTGTATATCCCTCTTTGGAAGAAGAATTTTTGCATTCTTCCTATGTTATAAATTTTGATCCCGTCCCTTCAGCTAAAGCACATGAAGATGATGATGTACATATATTCATATATCTTGAAACTGATCATTATTGTCATCTTGTAAATGATAAAGTTGATCCATCACCTTCCACCATCATTGTTGATACTTGCAATCAACCTATTGAACTTGATTTTCAGCCCACCGAATTCCAGTCTAGAATTAGAGGGAAATTTTATAAACCCTTGATATTTTTGTTTGTCCTTCATGACTATCCTCCAAACTTTTTATATTACCTTCCTAGATTCAATGGAGGAGATCACGTGACAGTTGAGAAACACATGGTTCCTTTTGATCCGTTCACTGACCTATTACAAATCGTTCATGAGGATGTATTCATGAGGTATTTCTCTCAATATATACATGGGGATGCTAGACAGTGATTTAGATATCTAGAGGATAATTCCATTGGTTCTTGGATTGAATTTCATTATGTTTTTATGAAGTATTGGGGTCAGAACAAATCCTTTGACTAATACCTAACTATTTTTTATGCTTTGAGAAGGAAGGATGATGAAACTATTGTTCAATTCAATAGGAGGTTTCATAGTATTTATCACAGAATGCCTATTGAAATTTGGCCTACTCGGGTTGTTTCTATGGTACAGTATACAATGGCACAGCATCCCAATCTATTCCTATACCTCAGAGAAAGAAAGTCACCATCCTTGCAACAGATGTTTGTCAATGCAGAGGAAGTGGAGAGTAATATTTGGGCATGTGCACATCTCTCTTGTCAGATCTTGGACAATGTTTTGTATGAGGAAGAAACTGAGGAAGTGTATGGACAACATGAAGATTATCCAAGATTGTAATTGTTTCAGCATGCTTGTGCATCATTTTCAGATCTTAAATCTCTTTTTAATCTTGAAATTATTAAATCAGATTTTTCCATTATTAAAGATGCAAATGTACATGCTTATAAATCATACCAGCAAGATGAATTTGCATATGCAGCTAAGCTTGTTCCTAATTATGAGCAAAGGGATTATTTTGTTTATGATGAATATCATGAGGAATATTTTGCAAAAGGTGGTGACATTTCTGTTTCAGAGAAAGTTGTTGCCCCACATCATCTTACTGTTGACTTAGAAAATTAGTTAACATTCTTGACTCATGATAACCTCCTTGATTATATGCTTTTAAACTTTGGTCAAGAAGATAGGAAGGAGCTACAGGAACAAGTGAGTTTGTTCTTTTTTTCATTAATAGATGGCCAACAGGAAGAAAGTCAAAAAGTAAATAAAAAGGAGCAAATTTGTATATCAGCATGTATTAATTCTCCCAGTATTTACTTTGTATCTGACAGTTTCAGAGAAAAAAATTCAGAGGATAGTAAAGAGGAGGTTGAGAAATCATATGGTCAGTCTATAGTGCTTTTTTCTTCAGATAATGTTGACCAACAATTTCAAGAAGACACTGCAAATAAGTTTCATTCCCAAGGAGATAATTAGCAGCCAGAAAAATCTTTTGTTGTCCATGATTTCTTTGAAGCATGTGATATCTATGAGATGTTTCAAGGATGTAAAGAGAATTACAGTCTTGTCATCAGAGCAGAGATTATGAAGGAGAAGCCTAGTATTCTAATGCAGCTAGAATTATGTCATGTGATTCATGATCTTGTAGCCATATGCATGGAGTCTATTTGTTCAGATGTTTCTTGCATTAGAAATTTTGTCATGCAAGCAAGTTGCAGTTGTAAGTATCAATTTCTCATAGACTGACTGTTGCATTTGTTGTATCTTTTGTGGGTTTTCTTAAAGAGTTACCTGCAAAAAGTTGTATTTATCAATGAGATTCTTTTATGGATTCATTGGAATTTTCACTACACTTGATTAAGTAGAGTTCATTTGGTTAGAGTAGGGTAGTGTAGAAAATAATCTTGTTTTCGGGCATTTTATTTCAGTTTTGCAGTAGATCAGCAATAAAAATCCATGACCCAATGAAGGCACTACAGCAATAGTTGTTCTTCATCCTACCAGGCAGATGGATTTGCAATTCTGATAAGCAGGTTATAGTTTATAGGTTTGGAACAAGGTGATGACAACATAGCCCAATGGAATAAGGCCACTTGAATTGCATGTTCTTGGAGCTTCACAGGGAGGTCTCCATCCCCTATGGAGCCAGATGTTAGCACATAGAATTGTAGGGGTCAAAAAGAATAACTTTGGTTTGGTTTATAGGTCATAGGTTTTGAGTCTTTAGATTGTGGTCATAAACTTAGGTTTTGTTTAAAATAAGTGGAGTTATGTCTAGCCTTGGTCTAGAGTCTTTGAATTATGTAATGTCTCATCATGGCAAGGTAAATAAACCCCTATGAGTCACACCTTTGATTTTTAGATCATTACCTTGACATGTCACACCTCCAAATTGTACACAAGTTTCTCCTTGACACCATCTTTTGTTTGAATGTCAAATCAGAGTCAGTTGTATGTGTTGCCAACTCACTAGGAGATTTTGCAGCGTACTCTAAGTACCTCATGCATTAATTTATCATTATTTCAATTAAAGGATCATGTCAAAGACTATTTTATTGTTTTCAGAGCCTACATTTAACCACTTCTTTAGGGATTATGTCATAATATATACTAACATCTTCCTCAAAGTGTGCAAACTACGTTTGAGCTTGGCACTACAAATTGGCGCTGCCAACTGGCTGAAGAGGAGATTTGTAGGTTGGATAGCTTGCAGAAATCTTTGTTCAAATTCACAAACATCAACATCAATCTCAGGTTCACTAGGTACTCCATGAGAGTTTTCATGTCATTTAAGGATTGAGTGAGGGGTTTTTGTTGGTTTATAAACTTGCGTTGCAAACCCTATGTTTCTAGAATTGCTTGAAACCCTCATTTTTGCATCATTTTGAAGTGTAATATTAATCCATTGAAGGATACCTCTATCAAACCTAAAGTGTATGGTCAAATTTCATGTTTCATGCATTTTACAACATTTTTGGTGATGGCTATGTTTTGTAAGCCATGATTATTAGTTTGGATGCTTTCCTTTCATCAAGATTATTAAGATTATGAAGTTTACAATATTTTTGGACACATGTTGGCCCTTGACCAAGTTTTGGAGATCCTTGGTCATGTTTGACCTATTTTGGGACTTCAACAGGCTGTCGAAGGTGGAGCGCAAGTCAAAGCGGAGATCACGGGATCTTGGCCCCTTGTTTAGGGAATTTTGGATTTTGGGCTTATGTAACGGGTATGGGATGTCAGCCCATGGGTTTACCCATGCTTAGGCCTCTTTTGTAATGTATAAATAGATGTCTACGTGATGTAAGAAGAGACAATATGTGCATATGTGTGATGTTGTGCTAAGTGAAAGTGATAATTGTAAATGCTTTGTGCATGTTGTGTGAGGCTTGCAAGGCTAAGTGCAAGTGATTGTAAGAGACCGTGTAAAGGCTTTGTGTTGTACCCTAGCTCGAGAAGGAGGATCTAGTGAGGTTCGTCAGATCTCTTGTCCTATACGGAGTGGGTTCTAAGGCTTTGTGCATGTAAGGAGATTGACAGAAGATAATAAAGAAGACGAAGAGTTGGTGGGCGTAGCCCCACACTAGGGTGAACCACGTATATCCTGTGTTATGGTTGCTTTGTGATTTATGTTGTATGTTAGTGATGTGATTTATGCTTAGTGTTGATATATTTATGTATGATGCATCTGGTCTAATAGCTTAGTGCTTGGTAAGGTGAATGAATGTTA
This sequence comes from Picea engelmannii, assembly GCA_009831015.1. Classification (NCBI taxonomy): domain Eukaryota; kingdom Viridiplantae; phylum Streptophyta; class Pinopsida; order Pinales; family Pinaceae; genus Picea; species Picea engelmannii. The sequence continues at coordinate 256,408 of ML778435.1, read as the reverse complement.
GATCGGATCTATCTCTCCATGCTAAGTGCTTAAATGTGTTAGATCTTGTTGAATACTGTGCTGCTCTATAATTAAGGTTTGGATCTGCGATGTGAATAAGGGTTAATTATTGATGAATGTTAATTGTTAAGTTCTTTGTTAGAGTATTGTAATCACAGATCTGTGTCTCAACTAAGGTTACAGACACTGGAGTCCTGCAACCACCCCTGCCTCTAACTCGGGTGAGACCTCATCTGCTTCATAGGTGTTTCCAAAAGGGCTGGTAGTTAGAGTTTTGTTGGTGCATTGTTAAAGTGTTGAACCCTAGGTCTGCCCCTGTGCCAACAAATGGTTCCATTGTAGTCTAGTTGGTTAAGATACTCGGCTCTCAATCGAGAGACCCAGTGTAGCACTTCACTCTGTGACGAGCTTAGAGAAACAGGAGGAAGACCCAATGGAGCACCAAGTAGCAAAGCTTGTTGAAGCCATCCAGCAACTTCAATAGAGAATAGTAGATCTAGAGCTACAAATAGTACCAAGTGTTTGCACCCAATTCGTCATTGTGTGAGCAAATTATGAGTGCTTACATGCCCAGTTGGGCTCTGCTAGGCATGACAGCTGTGAGGTAAAAGGTTAGAAAGAAAACAACAAAGCTATTAACAAAAATTAAACTAAAACTAATAAAAACTATGAGCATATAAAACAAATAAAAAAAAATAGAGACAAATGGACCAATATCACCAATGTATAAGTTGATCTGTTGATGAAATCCAAAGACACACAAAGAAGAAAGGGGACTTGGGTCCCTCCTTTCTCCAATGGAAGGCTCTTGAGGCCCTCAAAGCTTGCTCTCC
>ML778435.1:156424-239887 GCA_009831015.1 Picea engelmannii | reverse complement strand
TGGTCACTCATGGCTTTTTATAGCCAAGCATTGGGTTATTATGTGGCCTCTTTTGAATGTGAAAAGGGGCTCTTTAGGGCACAATTAGGTCTTTGACCAGCCCACCATGAGGATTGAGCTTGGATTTGGTGTCAAATCGACTTAGGAGCCGATCCATTAGTGGTTGGGAAGTTGACCAGTTTCAATAAATGCATCGTTTAGCAGGCGCGCGGGTTTTTCGCCCAACAGCCGCGCCTTGTGCACCTATGCACGCGTTGTACGATCCTGTTACGTGCATGTGCGCACGCACCCAGATAATGTATAGCGCCCTTCAAATTTTTGGTAATTTGCATAGTTTTTTGACCCTTTTGCAATGCTGTGGAATTAATCCTGTGCCATGAATGACTCTTTCTGTTTTGACGATGCGGAGTTCTTGTCGCCCTGTGCAGACGAAATTTCAGTGATAACACCAAGTACTCTACAAGACATGCGAGACCAAAGAGAAGCCACTGCCTGGAGTGCAGTTGAGATAATCAGAGCATTAGCTTTGGAATGTAAACAACTTAGCAGTAGAAGTGTGTAGACTTATGAGCGACTTACTGAGAACCCTAAACTGAAGACACTAGAGTCACAGCTCCAGAAGGAAAATCAGCAAGAAACTATAGTATAGGCACAATTGAAGCTCCTGTCAGCATTTGAAATAATGAAAAGATCCCAGGAATAGTGCACTGCTCAGCATCAAGTCCATACCATACAGAGAAAAGTGATGGAAGTGACTCAAAGGCTCCAACCAATCTAGGATGAAGCTTGCCAACAGTTTGAGGAGATTGAAGGAAAAGGATCAGAGCTGGAACAAGTAGTCACTTCAGTAGAAAAACACTTAGAGGGACCTATGAATGAGGAGGCCCTGGCGAAGAAGCAGGTCGAAGCAGCTCGAGCCAGGCTCGAGGATTTTGAGGCAGAGCTACTCAGATCAGAGTGACTCGGGATGAGTCACAGGTGAGTGTTGGGGGCTTGTTGGCCCTTGACCAAGTTTTGGAGATCCTTGGTCAGGTTTGACCTATTTTGGGACTTTGACAGGTTGTCGAAGGTGGAGCGCAAGTCGAAGCGGAGATCGCAAGATATCAGCCCCTTATTTAGGGATTTTTGGGTTTTGGGATTATGTAACAGGTATGGGGATGTCGACCCATGGGTTTACCCATGCTTAGGACTATTTTGTAATGTATAAATAGATGTCTAGGCGATGCAAGAAGAGACAATATGCACATATGTGTGATGTTGTGATAAGTGCAAGTGATAGTTGTAAATGCTTTGTGCATGTTGTGTGAGGCTTGCAAGGCTAAGTGAAAGTGAATCTAAGAGATTTTGTAAAGGCTTTGTGTTGTAACCTTGCTCAGGAAGGAGGATTTGGAAAGGTGTGCGTAGATCTTATGTCCTATGTGGAGTGGGTTCTGAGGCTTTGTGCATGTAAGGAGATTGACAGAATATAATAAAGAAGACGAAGAGTTGGTGGGCGTAGCCCCACACTGGGGTGAACCACATATATCATGTGTTATGGTTGCTTTGTGCATTATGTTGTATGTTAGTGATGTGATTTATGATTAGTGTCAATATCTTTATGTATGATGCATTTGGTCTAATATCTTAGTGCTTGGTAAGGTGAATGAATGTTAGATCGGATCTATCTCTCCATGCTAAGTGCTTAAATGTGTTATATCTTGTTGAATATTATGTTGCTCTGTAATTAGGGTTTAAATCTGCTATGTGAATAAGGGTTAATTACTAACGAATGTTAACTGCTAAGTTCTTTGTTAGAGTATTGTAATCACATATTGGTGTCCCAGCTAAGGTTGTAGACACTGGAGTCCTACAACCACCCCTACCTCTACCTCGGGTGAGACCTCATCTGCTTCGCAGGTGTTGCTAAAAGGGACAGTAGTTAGGGTTTTGTTGGTGCGTTGTTGAAGCGTTGAACCCTAGGTATGCCCCTGTGCCAACAACACCTAATATTGTTTTGGGATGTTAAATATTTTGGCAAAAGTGAAAAATGATGCTACAGGAAAGTTCACAGCGCCTGGCGTTGCGAACTGATAATTTATGATAGTTTATAATAAATTAGCATACAACAGAGGATTGTTTTTATCATAACATTTGAATTCCAATATGGCTTTACTCTAAAATTTGGCATGGAGAACAAAACTGATGTTTTTGACTTGCTGACAAAAAATCAGCCCGACCCAATTCAAATTTTGGGAGAAAATACAAAATCATCACCTACAGGAAAGTTCGCAATGCATGTTGTCGTAAGCGCTTCGAACTCTAATAATCTGACAAATTCGAGCTATGGGAAGGATACCAGCTATCAGAAAAGGTTCGAATGGTCTCCTAGGATTTAGTTGTACATGATGGACATGTGTTCCATCTCCATATCAAGCAGCATGACCTCTTTCAAAAGGAATTTATCTCAATAGACAAGATCCCAAAGAATAGGAATTTGTTAAGTTTTTTGTTGGAATCGTTTGTAACAAGACTCCTAAATGGAGGAGGATCCTATGTATCTCCTTGGTTTCAAACTCCTTAGGGTAGATAGATATCATTCACTATATATGAAAGTGGCTTTTGATAAGGAAAGGGTTGGATTCATGAGACAAGAGAGGAGAGAGATGGAGGAGAAGTTTTAGTTGCTCAATTGTAAGCCTGGGGGCCTATTTGTAATGACATTTTCTTCCATTAAAGATTCATGAGAGATGTTATCAGATTGTATTTTGTGTTTTTCCATTTCTTTTTTAGAATCTTGCTTGAATATATTGCAGGTTTTGAGGATCATAGTTTTCATTGATGGATGGATTCATGAACAGTAGAGGATCTGTTGTAGCTTTCCCATTAAATCATTATTTATTGTCAAAGCAATATTTATATGTTTGCAGAAAGGATCTATGTACAAATGTTATTCCTTTTTTCATATTCACCATGCTTCTACTCATCATTATATATCCATTTTGTCTAATATATAGTTTGATTGAATTTGATATGTAGGATGTTATGACTCCTTTCCCAATGGAATGCCTTTGCAGACAGTTTATTTCCCTCTCCCTTTCTTTCCTAGTCTTGTTGATCCACCTTCTCAAACCATTCAATCCATTTATATTCCAATGGGTACTAGGCTTACACCTACAACAGTCTAGGTGTGAACTCTAGTGCTTACAGATTATACTCGACCCATAGAAACGAATGCTTTCAAATCTCTTTTTGGTATGCCAGGTTACAATTCTTAGTCAATACCTTCGGTCTCTAATCCATTTTATTTTGGTATTCCCAACATGACATTGAAACTCTCATCCTCTATTCCAGTGGCTAATGCAAATCCTAGTTTTGGACTTGGGGGCATGGTTCCTCCATATTCTCCTCTCTCGTTTGGTGGAGTCCATATTCCCCAAATGAATGCTACAATTGGAGGTTGGCCTCCTTTTTCTTCCAGGCCTAATCCTAGTCTCAATGCCCCTGGATGGAATGCTCAACTAGGTGGACAAGTCATTTCCTATATTTCATCCTTTATCCCTTCTTCCTCCATGTAGATTCTGACAAATGAATTTATTATGGTGAATCCCCCTCTATTGTCTGGAGTTCCATCTGGAGGGAGTCAATTTCACGCTATGGGAAACCCCCATCCCGGGGCTAGGTGCAATGTATATAAACCTCATTATGTCGCTTTCGTAGGTAGGTTGACCATACAACCTTTTATGAATCATATTGGAGGAGGATATTATCCTACTGAACAGGGCCATGGTATATACCAGAACCCTGGATGGCCTGCGATCCATCAACACCAATCTTTCCCGGGAACATGGGCTCAAACGCTGCAACCTCGACTCCCTTTTATGTCCATGTTTAATCTACCAAATTTGTCAAAATTAGTGAATGAACTTGTGTGTCATGATCCGTTATGGCCCCTCGTTCCCACCAAGCTCCCTTCATACATTCCAAAATTCGAAGGCAAAATTGGAGAGGATCTGGGTGATCATGTCACTACTTTTTAGCTATGGTGATCATCCAACTCCCTTAATGATGATTATATTCATTTTAGGCTATTTCAATGCACCCTCACGGGGGTCGTCGCGAAGTGGTACATTGATCTACCGAGGGGAACATACGGAAAATTTAATCATATGGTTTTGGTCTTTCTCAACCCCTTCCAGTTGTCGGTTCGTTACAATGTCGGCATAGAACTTTTGTTGGCCTTCCGCCAAGATAAGACCATGCATATCTCGGACCATATCCAAGACAGGCGTAGACGAAAGAGGTTGATAAAATCCTACATTCCTCCAGATTTTATGTTGGAGTGGATCCTTAAGTCCTTATTTCCTTATATTTCGAAGGATGTTTCTACATCTGGAGTAACATCTGAGGAAGAAGTTATTTTCAAAGCCCAGGAACTGGACCTCATATGTGCTCAGTCTAGGATGTTGTATGAAATTCTTCCTAACACATCACGGTCAAACTGTGACCCTATAAAAAATCATGGGCCTCATGTCGATGGCATCATAGGCTCTGCAAATGCTAAGTCTACAAACTTGGTGACGAACCAGTTGACAGATTTGTCTCTAAGCCAGCCTATAGTAGGACAAGCTTTGGATTCGTCCTCCACTCCAACTCAGTCGGTTGATGTGCATTTTGTATAGTCGTCATCCAACCCAAATGATATCCAAAAACCAAGAGGGAATAGAAGGAAAGGACGAGTTAATAACAATAAGGGTGGGAAAAATAATAATAAAGCCAAGGATGACACTAGCAATGATAGTTCGAATAATAATGTTGGTGAGGGAAAGAAAGAAAAATGGAAGGTGAAGTTTCCTTGTAATATTTGTAAATATGGCCACCTTACCCACCTATGCCCCAAAATCAAGGAAGCCTTGAGGCTCTTATCACAGCCGCCTGATGTGCTGACAAACCCATTTTCACATAATCAGCACATGGCTTCAGGGTCCTCCAACACCATAAATGCCTCGAGCGTGATTCAAAACCCCTCAAAACATGAAGGTGGCCATATATGTGTCAATATGGTCAAGTCTCAGATTTATGTAGCCACTCAATCTCATGATTATGGTTCTTCACAGACTATTATAGGTCCAGAGTCTCCCCCTCCTCCAGAAAAACCCTTGCAGATCGAAAAGTCAGAACCTTCGCCTCGTATTCTGAAAGGAGAACTAAAATGCTCTACCCACAATCCTAATGCCAGAGCTGCCCAGAACTATTTGATTATCGAAGATATGGGTCAAAGCCCTTGTGCGATGTTGGATTTGGAGGTGCTCCAGATGTGTCCTTCATAGAGGAATGCCTTGTTATATGATTTAGGAGATCTAGATCCATCTGGCTCGAAGGTTATTAATTTTAATATCATGGATGTTAAGCCTCGCTTACCTTACCACGTGGCCTTTCAAATCCATGTGGACTACATGAAAAATAACGTCAAATTCATTTTAATTGATGAAAGTGTTGCAACATGCATGATGTCCCTAACCTGTTGGAAAGTCATTGGCCCCCTAACTATATCCCAATCTATTACTATGATTACCACATTTGATGGACGTTCATTTAGACCCCACAGAATTATTCCCTCTTTTCTGGTCAAGTTAGGTGGAAAGATAGTGGAGGTTGATGTCAAGGTGGTGGATGCACCCCTTGACTATAATTTACTACTAGGGTGTAACTGGACTTATGAAATGACCGCATTCATGTTGTCTATTTTCCACACTCTATGTTTTCCTCATGAAGGGAAAATAGTGATGATTGATCAATTGTCCTTTGCGCACGCTAGTCCTAATGTATCAGTTGGACCTTCGGTCCAAGTGATCAACAATTCTCAGCAGGAAATTGAAGATGTTGGTGTCAGAATATATTCCTCTCTCATGTGTAGCTTTTGTGGAACCAATTCATCACATTCATGCCATTTCCAGTGACTCTTCATCGTCGATGAGGTATGGTCCTTTCCATACTTCATATTTCAATGACCCTTGGACCCTACCTTCCCCGACTATGTCATACGAAGGTCAGTTGCACATTGGGATGGAAATTCCACTATTAGCGATAGAGGTTGCGTAAAGCTATTCTTAACGCTACTATTGACCTGGATCATTTATCCTCATGGAAGGATGAGGAGGATCATGGTCTAGAGCCCATATGGACTGCCCAATCGTCTTGTTTGCATGATTTCCTCGATGATACTTTACCTTTGGATGAATCCATCTTAGAGGCCACGTATGATCCTGATAGGCCTTGGGACGACATGCATCATCGCTCTTATTTCCTCCTAGATATTGTTAGAATCGAGCAGGATGACTTTAGATCTACCTTGACTGAGATGGTTGATCATGTTGTGGTTTCGTTAGATATGTATGGTATTTATGCGAAAGGAAACATGGCGAATATTTCTCCTACCATCACGATCAACATCTCTCGAATTTCTAGAAAGGTTGAGAACATATATATTAGTACGGATTGTTCACCTTGAGAAATTAAAATCTACATCAATCTCTTCAAATAATTTTGTGATGTGTTTGCTTGGTCGTATAAAGAGATGTCAAGGATCAACCCCAGCATTGTCGAACATGAGATCAAGACCTATATGGATTCTAGACCTATTTGAAAATGTCTTATAGTTGTTAATCCTAGGAAGGCCCATGTTATTAAGGCAAAGGTAGAGAAGCTACTTAATGTTGGTTTCATCTACCCAGTTCCATTGACTAAATGGGTGTCCAACCCTATTCCCATGAGTAAAAAACAAGGAACCATCTGCATATGTATGGATTTTTGAGACCTAAACAAGGCTTGTCCTAAAGATAATTTCTCGACTCCTTTCATTGACCAGATTCTTGATGAGTGCACGGGAAGCGAAGTTTTTTCTTTTATGGATAGAGTTTCAAGGTATAATCAAATTCAAATAAAACTCGAGGATCAACATAAGACGACGTTTATTTTTCCTTGGGGTACTTTTTCATACCGAAAAAATCCTTTCGGCCTTAAAAACATCGAAGCAACCTTCCAACATGCCATGACATTTTCTTTTCATAATCTAAATCATATTGTTGAAGCTTACTTAGATGATCTTATTGCTCACTCTCACAAGATAGTAGATCACCCCACTCACCTTCTATTAGTATTTGAGAGATGTTGTTACTGTCGCATTCGGTTGAACCCTCACAAATGCATCTTCTGTGTTAGGTCTAACCATCTTTCAGGATTCTTAGTATATGAGTATGGGATCATGGTAGATCAATCATATTATTGAAGCTTACTTAGATGATCTTATTGCTCACTCTCACAAGACAGTAGATCACTCCACTCACCTTCTATTAGTATTTGAGAGATGTTGTTACTGTTGCATTCGGTTGAACCCTCACAAATGCATCTTCTGCATTAGGTCTAACCATCTTTCAGGATTCTTAGTATCTGAGTATGGGATCATGGTAGATCTTATTAAGGTTGAGGAAATACTTTGATTTCCTCCCCCATGAAACATTCGACAATTTCAAGGTTTACAGGGGAAGGATAACTTCTTGCATTAATTCATAGTGAACTATGCCAATTTAACTAAGGATTTCATGTGTCTTTTGAAGAAAGACACTATGTTTATATGGGATGAGCGAGCCCAAGAATATTTCGATGCTCTTAAGAAAGTCTTGGTATCGGTGCCTCTGTTGAAGCCTCCAGACTACAATAGAGACTACTTTCTTTATATCGTCACGTCTGAAGGGACGGTTGGTATGGTTCTGGTTCTGGAGGATGGTGAGATCCATGAGCACATTGTTTACTATCTCAGTCGAAACCTAGTTGGTCCTTAACTTAAATACTCTAACATAGAGAAACTAGCATTGGTCGTCGTACATGAAATTCAAATATTACGGCATTATATATTACTTTGCAAAACTATTGTAGTTGTAGATATCAATCCATTTCAATGCGTCCTCACCAAGTGTATCATAGGGGGGAAATGCAATAAGTGGATTTTTATTTTGCAAGAGTTTTATCTTGATTTCTCCTTTGGCGAAGTCTAAGAAATCACTAGTTTTTTCCAAGTAGATATCAGACTTCCTTTAACTAGATGAGGACATTTTTCATGACGATTCGTTCAAATATTAACATATCTTTCGTATCTCATCTTCAGACCCCTAGTATGGAGACATTCTAATTTATCTTCAAACCTTGAAGCTATCCCAGCATCTATCGAGAGATGATCAATGACGTATACTTCATCGAGATAAAAACTACCTTATCATCGGCGACACTTTGTATCATCAAGGAGTAGATAATATTTTGCATCATTGCTTGACTCACAAGGAAGTTGAGTTGGTTCTCAATGACTGTCATAGTGGGGCTTGTGGTGGTCATTTATTCGGGCTTGCGATAGCCCAAAATGTATTGTGAGCCGGTTATTTTTGGCCATGAATTTTTAAATATTGTGTTGAGGCAGTCAAGAAGTGTCACCCTTCCTAGGTGTTCGCTCAAAAAATGTGCTCGCACCCAGCCCCTCTACACCTTGTCATCACCGTCAGTCCCTTCACCAAGTGGGAGGGTATATTTTATCGATTGTAACCCAGCCTCGATTGGGAGGCATCAGCATATTATTGTGCCCATAGATTACTTCATTAAATGGGTAGAGTCCATGCCTACCATTAAATCCGATGGTAAGACTGCAACATTTTTCATTTCAACCAAATTATAGCTTGGTTCGGAATCCCAAGAGAGATTGCTAATGATCATGGAAGTCACTTTCAGAATGAAATGATGAAATATTTGATATCAAAACTAGGGTTTAAGAATGGTCATTCTTCCCCTTAATATACCCAGGAAAATGGAAAAGTAGAGGTGGTGAATAAATCTCTCAAGACCATATTTCAAAAAATTGTCAGCCAGAGTAAATATAACTAGCATCTGATGGTCTATCCTGCACTTTGGGAATATTGAAACTCTATAAAAACTATTATCCCCTAGCCTAGGGATAACTAAGGAGATCATGTCTCAAGGCCCAAAGGTCCTAGACATGGAGTACCAAGAGACAGATGACTTAAGCATGGCCCCGGAGGGCCCCTCTTTTCTTCAGTGCAGTCCACTTATCACCAATAGCAATATCCATCCCACTAGCCTGGTTCTGAAGTAGCGGTGAGTCTTTCTCCATGAGTTAATGAGTCTGGGTATCATGGTATGTATCACTCTGATTTTTGAATCTCTTCAATATGTTGTATTGAATCCTTCTTCATTTCATGAATTTTGCTTGGAAATTATGCTCTTTGTCTCGTTCATGCCTGGAAGGGTGACATGGTGCCCTAGTAAGTTGATTTCCCTTTAGGATGGGTTTCTACTAGGTGGATCTGTGAAAATTCATCATTCTTTCCCTCCATACTTACCACTTTCCATCTTTATTCCTTTCACCTCCCCTATCCTTGTTTGGGAATTGGGATTGACTAGACTAGAAAGGGTTGTACCTTGCCTCGTGGGAAGAAGGGGTTAAATGCCCGAAGGGTAAAAGTAGATGGAAAGAGTTAAAATCTAATGTTGAAACCTTCGAGATGCTTCACCCAGGGATTCCTGAGAAAGAAGTAAGATTCTTAGTAAGAAAAGGGGACCCATAAGATAACATAAACACTCAAGGTACTAATTGATGGATAGGAGGTATCATCACGAGCTGGACTATTATGACTATGGGCATGTAACGGTATGACACTACCACCTATATGGTCACCAAAATAGGGTAGTGGATCTTGATGGCATAGCCAAGAGAAAGGGGGTCTCATCACGAGCCAACCTTCTCATTTTCGTGATTTTTTTGTGGATAACAATGTCACCTCTGGTCATCAAGCCAGGACAATGGTGCTCAACTATTCCCTTAAACCAAAAGAGAAAAATATCAAAATAAATAAAGGTAAGAGTAAAAGGAAATGAATGGGATAGGAAACAATTTCATTTATTACAAGGTTCATCTCACCCTCTACAAAGGCACCCACAGGTAATACTTTGCATTTCCATGTTATTACATGTTGATGTAACCCCCTTCCCCTTTCGAGGTTCTGTGACCTCCCGGTCTCTGGATCATTCCAAGTGTTGAGTTGTATCGACTCTTTGGGCTCCTGATCGAACCCAGATTAATTTTACACTGGCCCTTTTTCTTCCTTTGGCGCAAGTCTTGTGATACCTGCACCTTCTGTCTCAGTATGCTATGGGCACTTCTCAATTTACGGGTGTTAGATCCTTTTCACTAGCCCCTTATTCATATCTCCCTAGGTTGTGCCCTTGTGCTAATGCACGATTTCGGGCAAGGACAAGAGTGGTTTCCAACCAACCCTCTTTTCGCCCCGCAATCCTTCTCATGATGACACGTACCTCGTCATTAAAATAGTGGTTGAATTTGTGGCTTACTCAAGGAATATTATTGTCCGATCATGTCCTAGCCCCGCAATCCCTTCTTTTTGTCAGTCTCTTCTCCTTTGGCACTCCCTGCGATCAATGGCTACTATCAATTTTCGTTCTACTCTTCTTTCCTCCATCCACGCGTCTCCACATACCTCTACAATTTGTTGACACGTAGTCCACTTGAATAAACAGTTGTTGTTGACTCTGCCTTTCTATCCTTTGGGAGTTTCAAATATCAAACTCCACTCTCCTCTATATGACAATCTCCCGAAGTGGAAGATCTATTTCCACCTATCCCCTTGAGATCTACGGCCAGGATATCCTCCGTGGGTCTGGCCTTTAGGAATATTGATTCTCAACTTCACAAGCTCCCTTTGCTAACATCCCTCTTCACATGTGACTTTGGATGACGTCCTCACATGACCGCATGGATTCATTCTAAAGCTCACACATCTCCAATCCCTGCAATGTTGTCGGACCGTCAATCTCTCGATATTGACGGTATCCTGTATTAACGATTCAGATCTGTCCTCCTCAAATCTATGGACCAGATCTCTTCACGATTCCAGACTTCGGGATTTTGAAGTCTCAAACCCTTACTACCTCTGTACTCCAATCTTCTGGAATGAAATATATTATGACACCTATCCCTTTAAATGTGCGGCCAGGATCTTGTCCACTTATATGGCCTTTGGGACTTTCAAGTCTCAAATCCTCGCCTCTGCTCACTGGGTATCTTCCGGAGTGGAAGATATACTGACATGTATCCTCCCCAATATATAGTTGTGCTCCCGCTTCTGGACTTTAGCCTCCTCAACTAGATCAACAGTCTTCAGACTCCCTTCTAGATCAACAATCAAGATCTTCTCCAGGTCTTCAGACTTTTCCTCCTCCATTTTCTTCTGGAGTTATGTATCTACCACTATGTGTCCTCCTTCACATCAATGACTCTCATCGCTTCATATTTTTGGGCTTTGGAAATATCAAATGTCAAACTCTTTCCTCCCTGTTGCTTTTATCTTAAGTTTATAATCCTCTGTTGCGTGTCTCCTCCTTGAATTAACTGTTGAAGTTTACTTCGGGTCTTTACCCGGAGTGCATGGATCTATGCCACATCTTCTATTGATTTGACAGCTACATATCACTTTGGGACTTTACCCGGAGTTCTTAGTTCCTCGCCATGTCTCCTCTCCTAGTCCTATGGATCAAATTCACTTTGAGTGATCTGACATCTCAGAGCTACTTCGGCTCTCCAGACTTCAGCTATTTCAGTTCTTAGACTAAAACTACAATGTAACTTTCCCTGGAACTCACGATCTGGTGACAAGTGTCCCCTTGCATATCGACGGCTCTCGGCTCTTCGGCTCTTCAGGCTTTGGCTATTTCAACACTTCAACCTCTGCCTTCCATTGGATATTCCGACCCGTTGACATGTATTCCCTCTAGATCCAATGGTCTAGATCTATTCTATCCCTTCATCTCTCCACGCTTCAGGAATCTCAAGTTTCCAACCTTGAGATGTTCTATCTCCTGTGCATATGAGCGTTAAGGCTCCTGCACCTTCTTTCAATCAGACGACTGTTGATATTCTGTGCTCGGATCTAATGGATGAGATTTTTCCTTCCCTTTGCGCTCCCTCTATTCATTGGACATATATCTAGCGGTCCAGGTTCTTCTCCACAACCGATCAAACGGTTGGTGTCACTTCTCCTCCTGAGCTTCCACCTTCTCCTAACTTAGAAGAATTTTTTGTTGGTTATGTGTTATATTCTTTGCATATGTGTGTGTGTGGGCACGTCAGATATGAAAATTGAATCTAACGATCCCTCGTACTAGTGATTTATTTTTTCTATGTGCGCTGGGCGCTTTCCTAGGGGGGTGGGTATGCCCCCCCTGGTTACACGCAGCATTCAGGGCAGTGCCCCGAAATTTTTTTAGTGGATTTTTCTATTTTTAGTTGTTTTATAAATTAATCCCAGATTAAGGGATTAGGGTTTGGGTATCTAAGGAATACCTAAAAACATTGTATATATATTGTATAGTGAATGGTGAAATTCGATATAATGAATATAAGAAAGGTTTTCCCGGTTGAGGGTTTCTGGTATAAATCTCTGTGTACTATGTGAATGAGCCATTGATTAAATTATGTTTTTCTTAAGAATCTATATGAATTGCTTTACTTCACAGGTTTAAAACTTACATGTGGTATCAGAGCACGTTTTTGGCTTCAAAGGGATGCCTTTGTTGTTGAGGGTTTGTCTCGGTCTTGATAGATCAAGTTTATATTACATCTGTGATAAACCTGGGTTTAGTGGGAGATTTTGTAGTGGAGATTCGAGTATAGAAAGAGGAATGGCGAGATCATCTAGAATTGAGATAGAGAAGTTCAATGGTAAAAAATTTGAGCTATGGAAGCTCAATATGGAGGACCTTCTTGTAGACAAAGAACAATGGATCGTTGTGGATCCTGGTACACAGCCTACTGGTACACCATCTACTAGCACACAGGCTACTGGTACACAACCTACTAGTACACAAACTACTAGACAACCAGCTACTGATATGTCGAAGGAATATTGGGAGAAGTTGGACAGAAGAGAAAGGAGTATTATGCGACTCTGTCTGGTAGATTCGGTTCTGTTGATTGTCTCAGGAGAATCTATAGCCAAGGAACTATGGGATAACTTGGGGAATTTGTATCAATCAAAGTCCATGGTAAACAAGTTGTTTCTTCGAAATAAGTTGTATCATCTTAGGATGGAAGATGGATATCCTGTGACAGAACATCTAAATTCCTTTAATACTCTGGTAAGTCAACTTGGCTCTGTCAATATTACGATTTTAGAGGAAGATAAGTGTATTACTTTGTTATGTTCTTTTCAAGACTCTTGGGATAATCTGGTTGTAGCAATAGGTAGTACCACTCAATCTACATTGAAGTATGAGGATGTAGTTGCATCCTTGTTATCTGAAGAAATGAGGCGAAAAAGCATGGATGGTCACAGCACAGATGCTTTATTTATAAGAGGGTGTACCCAAGACAGGAACCCTGGTAAGCCTTCTGGGTGGAGATCTAAATCTACAGGTAGATCTAAGTCTCCAGGAAAATATTTGAGGAAATGCTGGAAGTGTGGTAAAACAGGGCATTATAAGAAAGATTGCAAGTCTAAGAAGGTTGAAAAACCAAAGGGATCTGATAGTAACTCTTCCACATAGGAGAAAACCTCCATTGAAAAAGGAGGTGATGTTTACCTGGAATCTACAGCTACACATGCAGATCATAATGTATGGTTGATCGACTCAGGTGCATCATACCATATGACTCCTCACAAGGATTGGTTCTCTGAATATGAAAAATACGATGGTGGTGATGTATTCCTAGGAGATGACTCGAATTCCAAAATCTTGGGACGTGGAAGGGATAAGTTGTTGCTAAAATATGGAAGGATTAGAACTCTCCCTGGGGTTCTACACATTCCAAAACTAGCGAGGAGCCTAATATCTGTAAGCAAGTTGGATGATGCAGGAGTGAAAATTGTATTTGAAAAGAAAACTTGCAAGATGGTACGAAGAGAAATGGTGTTGATGAGGGGAGTTCGGTGTGGAACTCTGTACAAGTTGTTAGGAATCACTTATACTAATGGGTGTAATAGTTCTGTTGTCCCTGAGCAGAGAAATGAAGGAGAAAATACCAATATTGTCCCAGAAAAGAAGACCATGTTGTGGCATCAAAGATTGGGGCATATTGGAGAAAAGGGCCTGCGAACACTACACGGTAAAGGTATGGTTGAAGGTATGTCTAATTGCACTCTGGATTTTGATTTCTGTGAATATTGCATATATGGTAAATAGAATCGAGTAAGATTCCCATCTGGTGCTACAAGAGAAAAGGGGATCTTAGAGTTGATACACAGTGATGTGTTTGGACCTGTTCTTGTTCCATCCTTAGGTAAATCTGTGTATTATGTTTCATTCATAGATGATTTTTCAAGGAACATATGGATTTATTTTCTTAGAAAGAAATCTGAGGTATTTGATAAATTTAAAGAGTTTAAGGCTCTAATAGAAAATCAGATAGAAGAAAATAAAGGTATTGAGAACAGATAATGGTGGAGAATTCTGCGGAAATGAATTCGAAGAATTCTGTAAGAAGTGTGGTATAGCAAGGCAGAAGACTACTCCATACACTCCTCAGCAGAATGGAGTTGCAAAAAGGATGAATAGGACATTGATGGAAAAATCAAGGAGCATGCTCAGCGGTGTTGGGTTAGGACAAGAATTATGGGCAGAGGCAGTGGGTACAGTATGTTACCTGGTCAATCAATCACCTTCATCAGCGTTGGATGATAAAACTCCACATGAGGTATGGTCTGGAAAGAAAGCCTCTCTTCAACATCTTAGAGTGTTCGGTTGTGATGCTTATGTACATGTTCCAAAGGAAAATAGAAGTAAGTTGGATAAAAATGCTGAAAAGTGTGTCTTTATTGGTTATAAAGATGGTGTGAAAGGTTATAAGCTTTGGAACCCATAAACCAAGAAAATTGTTTACAGTCGAGATGTTGTTTTCAAGGAGGTAAAAGATGTGTCCAAACAATAATTCCTACCAACGCAAGATGAACCTGAGAAAATAGAGCTTGAGTTGGATGATGCAAAATCTAAATCATCTGAAGAAGAGGAAGCAGAAGAAGAAGAAGAAGAACTTCATACCCCAGTATTGAGGAGATCAGTGAAAGATAGAAGGAAACCAGAAAGGTATAGTTCACCTGATTTTCGGTCCAATTTTTCTTTATCTATTACTGATGATGATCCTAGAACTGTCAAGGAAGCAGTGAATTGAGAGGATAGTAAACTCTGGAAGAAGGCCATGGTTGAAGAAATGGATGCCTTGGATAAGAATGAGGCATGGGATATAGTTGAGTTGCCATCTGGAAGAAAATCTATTGGTAGAAAATGGTTGTTTAAGAAGAAGTTTAATGCAGAAGGTAAAGTGGAGAAATACAAAGCTCGGTTACTAGCAAAAGGTTATTCTCGGGTAGAGGGAATTGACTTTGGTGAGATTTTTTCTCCTGTTGCCAAGTTAACATCTATTAGATTTATTTTATCTATTGTTGTTGCTTTTGATCATGAAGTGGAACAAATGGATGTGAAGATAGCATTCCTACACGGGGATCTGGAAGAAGAAATCTACATGAAGCAGCCAGAAGGCTTTGTAGTGAAGGGAAAGAAAGAGTTGATCTGTAAGCTAAAGAAGTCACTACATGGTCTAAATAAATCACCTAGGATGTGGTACCAAAATTTTGACACATACATCCTTGGATTGGGATTTGTAAGAAGCAGGGATGATCACTGTGTATATTCCAAGCAAGTTGGTAATCACTTCATTTATGTAGTGTTGTATGTTGATGACATGTTGTTGGTAGGAAATAACATGGATGTTATCAAGGAGGTGAAATCACAGCTATCCTCCAAATTTTACATGAAGGATCTCGGTGCTGCTAACTTCATTCTGGGAATGGAGATTAAAAGAGATCGTGCAAACAGGAAACTCTGGTTGAATCAGAGAAAATATGTTGAGACGATATTGTAGAGGTTTAATATGCATGGAAGTAAACCGGTCAAGGTTCCTATTCCTATAGGTGTAAATTTATATGCATATCAGTTTCCCAAGACACAGGAAGAAGAAGAGCACATGTCCCATGTTCCATATGCCAGTGCAGTTGGCAGTTTGATGTATGCAATGGTCTGTACTAGACCGGAAATTGCACATGTAGTGGGATTTTTGAGTAGGTATATGTCAAAACCAAGGAAGGAGAATTGGAAAATAGTAAAGAGGGTCTTCAGGTATCTTCGTGGCACTACCAGTTATGGATTGTGCTACCAAGGAAGACCAGGATTGGATAGAGTGTTGGACATACATGGCTTTGTTGATGCATATTGGGCTGGAGATATGGATCGCAGAAGATCTACAAGTGGGTATGTGTTTAACCTATTTGGAGGAGAAATCAGTTGGATGAGCAAAAGACAGGTTGTAGTGTCACTCTCAACTACAGAAGCTTAATACATGCCCACCACTCATGCAAGCAAGGAAGCAGTATGGTTACAAAGATTATGTTCAGGTATTGGGTTGGTACAACAAGAAGTGAGATTAGATTGTGACAGTCAGAGTGAAATATTCCTAGCAAAGAACTCAGCTTATCATTTGAAGACAAAGCATATTGATGTTCAGTATCACTTTGTGAGAGACATGGTTGAGGAAAAGAAGGTGTTGCTGGAAAAGGTTGACACTTTGAAGAATGTTGCAGATTCATTGACAAATTATGTGAACATAGAAAAGTTCTTCTGGTGTAGAGTAACAATGGGCATTGTTGCCATGGATTGTTGACTATATAATCCCCTGGACCCCTGGATGCAAAGAAAACAACAAGTGGGAGAATGTTGGGTATGTGTTATATTCTTTGCATGTGCGTGTGTGGGCATGTCAGATATGACAACTATATTTGGTGATCCCTCATACTAGTGCCTTGTTTGTGTCATGTGCGCTAGGATCTTTCCTAGGGGGGTCCTGGGGGGGGTAGGTATGCCCCCCCCTGGTTACGCGCAACGTTTGGAAATGGGCGGTAGCCCGGGTCCGACGAGGTTCGGGGCAGTTTTTGCTATTTTTAGCGGTTTTGTAAATTAATCCCGGATTAAGGGATTAGGGTTTTGGTATCTACAGAATACATAAAAACATTGTATATATATTGTATAGTGAATGGTGAAATTCGATATAATGAATATAAGAAACGTTTTCCCAGTTGAGGGTTTCTGGTATAAATCTATGTGTACTATGTGAATGAGCCATTGATTAAATTCTGTCTTTCTTAAGAATCTATATGCATTGCTTTACTTCACAGGTTTAAAACTTACATTTTTCAATGTTCGAAAGGTCTCGGCCTTTGAACTTCTTCCCGCGGACCCAACTCTCGATCTCACTTTGATCTTGTAGTGTTATCCCTCCTTTGAGATTTAGGACTTGTAACAAGTCTGACTCTTACACACCTTTTGTGTTACTCCTCCTGAGCTTGATATCTTCGAAGATTTTGATCTCCCACACACACCTTGCATTCTCGGGATTTCATCTAACTCATAATCCAAAGGATTTCTTGAACAAGAAATACTTCTCGCCCACCTGGAATTCTTCTACTCAATGCACTCCTTGCAGATATTTTCCTCACAGAGTATTCAACAACCCTGTTTCTCCTTAACTCAACACGGAGTTCTTCTGTGCACACTTGCACCGGCTCAATGCCCACCTGGTAGAGCTCTACAGAATTCTCAATAACTATGTCTCTCTATGATTTCTCTGCATAGTTTCTCCTCCAAGGTATTCAGAAACCTTGAGGTTCCCCTTGAGTTTGCGATCGCTCTGGTGCGCCCTCCTGGCATGTTCTTTTCTGACTCCGCAAAGTTCAGATGTGCATTTCTTTCACTGGCTACAGAACCTCAAATGTTCTAGTGTGCACTCGTTGCACAGCCTAAAGAACCCAAAATGATATTTCAAACTCAAACAAATATAGATAAATCTATCTTCCTACTGTAAATGAAACTCATCATACATCTACAACGTTCATTCATGAAATACATAAACACATGAACAATCAATACGCAGGAAAATTTTCTTTTCTATTATCTTTGTGTATCTATACAGATGTTTACAAAAATTAGACTGTAACAGAGTCCCAGTTCTCTCAAGTTGTCCCTCTCAGAATTATTCTACCTCCTAAGGCCTCTCTACCCAGACCTATCTATCATTCTCTGCCTATTGAAATATGATACAAGAATTTCTTAATAAAGAGGGGCTATGTGAGCTCGTCCTCTCTCACCTAACCTCATCTATTACATTGAAGTTTCATAAATGTTTACCCAGACCTAACTACGATCTGGGCCTGCTATAAGAAACCCTTTAAGGAAATCCAACCACTACCTATACAAAGGCATGGCCTGGAATTTAAAACCTTACAGCACAATAATACGTATAGGATTATTTCAAATTTAAAAAAAAAAAATGGGAGGGTCGGTGCCTCCCCCTTTCTCCATTGTGCATCTGCGTGTTGGCGTGCTGGCACATGTGTTGAGGTGGAGCGATGCTCCTGCATCGTACTTCCCTGCTAGGAAAAACATGAGCTCTTGCTCATGATCTCCTCTTCTCCAATGTTGAAATCCTCCTGGATCCCAAACTCTTCCTTGGAGTTGTCCACTTCCTCATCTACTTGGTTGCTACTTCCTTTTCCTCTTTTGTTTCTTCCTTGCTATTATGGAAGCTTCTCCTTTGTTCATCTCTCCTTTGTTGACTACTTCTGCTGACCTCAACATCAGCTTCTTGATCTCTTTTATTACTCTATCCAGATGCTCCAGTGGTTGGCTCTTCTTATGCAGTCTTCTATGCTACAATTTGTCCTTATCAGTGGGTATACCATCATGATCCCCCATGTCATTTTCTTCTCCAATGGCCTTAGTTTTCCACTCTACTGCCGACTCCAGTTATGCAGTCTTATCTTCGAGTTGTTGCTCAACTTCTTCCTTCTCTGACATATTGTCTTCTTCTGTCATCTCTTCTTGTGTTGGTTCAATTCCAACTTCCTCCAGCTGCTGCACTGGTAGGTATTCTCCTCCATATGTCTGGTTGGTATGCTTCTCCATATGTCTCCAACTTAGCTTGTTGGATGTGCAAGATTTGCACCATTACCCTTCTCTCTAGGGATTCCAATTCTTCATATATATCAACAAGGTCTTTGTTGTCTATTTCCTCTTCTGTTGCAAGCTCCAATGATGGATTCATCTCTGTTTCATCTTCCTAGCTGAAAATTTTGAGCCATTCTATCGAATTCTCTTCTCTTGAATTGTGCATGAATGTCTTCTAGAATCCATCTGTTGGTTCTGGATTGTCCAACCAATCCTCCAACATCCTCAATTCTATCTCCCATTGAGTGAGCATCTCAACTGTGTGCTCCTCTTCTTCTTTTCCTCGAGAAAATTCTGATACCTGCTCCTTCATCATGACAGACATTGTTGGTTGTCCTTCCCTTTCTGTTGCACTTTTTTCATGTGCATTGGCCTTCACTTGGTTGTTTGGTAGGAATTCTTTGATCCCTCCAATAATCAGAATGTTCTTCCAATCTTTCTCTTGGATGGTGAAATTTTTTAACTTCTCATCACCTTCATTCACGTGGTTTGCAAATCCACATGAATTTTCACCTATCAGCGATCCTTGCTGACATGATCTCACTTCTGAGCTCCCGAGACTTTCAGATAGTCTCATTTATTTCCTCATGCCCACCTGGCAATTTGGGAATTCTCTACTACCCACCTGGAAGTCTATGAGATCAACTAATCCCATCTCATTTCCCACTTGGCAATCTAAAATTTTGACACTGCTCCTCTGGTAGTATACGATATCTCCACCTGATCTCTTTCCATTTCCCACCTAGAAACTTGAAATTCCATTTCCACCCACCTGGAATTTTATGAGATCTTCATCTGATCTCTTCTCCTCCTCGTCGCTAATATTTCTCCCAGTTTCTAGTTCACAGATGTGAATCAGTTCCTCCTTTGTGTCACTGAGGTTTTTAGCATACCTCATCTACCTCTTTAATAGCTATTGTTGTCCTCTAGAAAAACATCCCTTGACTGGCCACTTCACCTTCTTCTTCATGGGCCACTCATACACCCAATGCTCTTTTGCATCCTACTGCATTTTAAATGCAAGCTTCTCCATTTGTGCTTTTATCTGATTGAACTCCATATCCATCTCTGGAATTGATTTCTTCTTGTGGCCTTCTCTTTGACCATGTCCATGGCCTTCAATAGACATTTCCACCTCT
The DNA here is from genome assembly GCA_009831015.1 of Picea engelmannii. Lineage (NCBI taxonomy): Eukaryota > Viridiplantae > Streptophyta > Pinopsida > Pinales > Pinaceae > Picea > Picea engelmannii. The sequence continues at coordinate 219,644 of ML778435.1, read as the reverse complement.
TTTCTTCCTTCCTGAAAAGTCTATGGATTACTCTACATCTGCGAGCATATCCATATTCTCTCACAGCTCAACTAGTTGTTTAAATTTATGTTGCCACTATGCACATGCAACATGTTGTTTACAAGAAAACTCCTATTTATGATACCACCTATTAGTCCCTAAATTTTCACTTGACTGTGAGAGGGAAAGCTAGGGCATCATCGATTTATTGCAAAGTGTTTAGAAGGTTTTTATAATTTGGTTTTTTGAATAAGGTGGTTGAAAACTGGCTCAAGGTTATAACATAACATGAAAATCAAGATCAAAACATAGCATATCTCATTGACTGAATAAAAGGTAGACACATAGATGGATTAAACCAATAAGAAAAAGACAAGATGAAGCCTTCAATTTGTTAACTTCACATAAATTCTTGCCTTAGAATATCAAAATAAACAAGAACATCAACTTGAAATCAAAACTTGAAATTAATTCCCATGGCAAATTCTTTATGGTATTAATTAACAATCAAGAAACAAATGCATTGCAGTTTGAATAATGAATTCAATCATGAAGAAAGAAAAACTCAGTAGAAAAGAGTGTCTAACCATCCATATGCCTTTGCTATTAAGTGTCAAATAGAACATAAATGCCTTTACAAGGAGTTTCACAAAAAAGTCCTCTGGATCTCCAATTTTTCGACCCCTAACTTCTCCTTGTACAGAGTTTATATAGAAACAATACAGAATTATCAATATCCAAAAGAAATGGATCTGAAAACCTCCTCATCTAAGTTTAGTTTCTTGTTTCAAATAATCAAGGAGAAGATCCAATCTGATCTCCAATTCGAATTGATGAGGTGGCGTGTCAACTGTTGTCCATGAGATTTTTTAGGAAAATAAATCTGGCAAATTCCTAAAAAATAGGATCCAACAATATCTTCGTATCTCTCAAACGATGATAGTTGTGTAAAACCCGAGAGAGATTTTTTGGAAGGGACTCATTCCCAACAAAAACCTCTTTTTGTTTCCAAAAATGCATCACCATTTGTTCTTCAACCTCTCCCAAAATTAATGACTAAAACAGGAAATTATTTATTATGAAATCGTAGAAAAAAAGGCCTCAAAGATCAATTCCAATCTCTTAAAATGTGATGGTTGTGTAAAAATCCAGAGAGGTTTTTGTGAAGGGGAATGTTTCCAACAAAAACCTCTTTTGGCTTCAACAAATTCCTCTCCAGCTGTGTAAAACCCAAGAGAGGTTTTTGTGAAGGGGAATGTTTCCAACAAAAACATCTTTTGGTTTTAACAAAATCATCTCCATAGTTTCAGAAACTTCTTTTGAATATAAGGACTAAAACAGGAAAAACAAAGTATTTCTTGTATTTGATTTATGTTTTTTCTTTTTTCTGTTGTGTTCATATTTTCTTGTTGCTTAGCACTCCATTTCTCTACATGAGCCTTCTCTTTCTTCAACTGTTCCACTGTCTTCTGGAGCTCTCTAATATTTTCTTTATCAGTTATGACTTTAACCCTGAACTCGGGGGACTCTTCAGCAAGTGTAGGCTCATTCAAATATATGGCAACCTGAGGTTATTTCATCTTAATTTGGTACTTAGAAACCAATCCTGAGCCATTCTCTTCATCTGAACTGGCTGAGTCCATGGCGTCAGGCATGTATGATATATGGTCTGAATCTACAAGATTACTTTCTTTAGTTTCAGGAACCCTACTTATACCTTTGGCAGATGCTTTAGCTCTTGAAAAATTGGTAGCAGCTCTTGTTACAGGTCCTGTAGAGAAGAGAACAATTTGCTTACCTTATTTTACTGCTTCTTTATGTACTGGGGACTTTCCTATCTTTCATTTGATATCTTCTTTAGCATCTTCAGAATGGTCTTCTATCACTATGACATCTTCTCTTTTGATTGAGGAATCAAACATGGCTTTGGGCCTTAGCCTGTACTTGTTGGTGACTCTTGTAGAGTTCCTCCTAGGGTCTTGAGGCACAGGCACACATTTCTTCTTTTTCCTTTTAACTGCAGCATTCTTCTTACTGGTTGTTGGTGCTTTATGCTTGGATGAGAGTGTAACATTATAATCTTCATCAGAGTCTTCTTTTGTTTTTAAATCTGCCTCAAGAAGAATTTCGTTTTTTGTTTCCCATTTGGGTCTCTTACCTCTTTTGTTCCTCGTTACCCTGATGGCGAGAAATTATTCTTTAACAGGGGTTTCATCAACTGGAATGCTTGGCTCCTGTGTAACATCCCTTTTCCTTTTGCCTTTCTTTTGTTTGTTGGACTGTGGGTCAGGATTTAGGGATTTCATGAGCCAACTCCAGGGTTTTTGTATTTCTTTTAGGGCAGACACAACTAGAGTCTTAATTAAAACCTAATGAAACAAGCTACTCTTTGCATTGGAGGAGTGTGACTGCACTCTTTTTTACATTTTTGCCAGGATTTTAAGGAGAAAATAAGGAAAATTTAAAGGATAATCACCTTTTAGATGCATTAATAACCTAATGTGATAGATATAAATCAATGAGAATCTGCCTTCGCAGGTGATATACCTGTGGATAACGATCAGATCAGTGTGCCATTCCTGTATGATCCAACTACGAGGGATTCCTTTTCTCCAATCCCGGTTTTGTTTATCTGGCAGCAAAAACTGATTGGAGAATTCTGTAACTACATGCTCTTTCTTCCACCATCGTTCTCCTCTGACCACCAACCTGCAAGCCTTGGTAATTGTTTGTTTTTTCACCATCATTATCAATTTCTCTATCTCCACTTCGTAACCATCAAAGTTTTGTGAAAACGCCAAAGAGACATGTTAATCATGACCTTGGAAGGTAGTGAGGAATTCAAACCAACCAGCATCTCTAAATCTCTGTGCCATCTGCAGATATGCCTCAAGAATCTCGGCGCCCTCAGGTTCCAATCTGACCACTTACTCGCTTCTCTTAGGCACCATGAAACATGATGCTACAACAGACACTAATCAGAATCTGAATTTACAAACTTCAACTGTTAACATATAACAGTTCTTCTGAGAAAAATACCTGCGCTTATAATTCAACACAATCAGAATGGCAAGTGGCAGGTTTAGATAATGATCTTTGGGAATTGAATGATTTGAAATGATTCCTTTGCAGGTACAGAGAAATTCGATCATGTAACGGTTTGAATCATAAAATGATTTGAGAGCCATCATGGGACACATGTGAACTCTTAGTCCATGATCTGTGTAATCATAATGAAATCTAGGTGGCGGGCGCATATTAAGGCATGAATATATTTGCGCTACGGGAATAATGTTATTCCAGTAGCACTATTAATGACTTAGCATAATTTGAATTTGTAAAGTTCAAACAGGCATATGAAGTGACACATCATTCAAAACCATGTCTTAAAACTCCAAACTTAAAGAAATTATCCAAAGAACTAAAATGCGAACCATAATAAGCTGAAAACAATGATTAAAATCAAATGAAAGCGGATAATGAAGTGCAGGTAGGAAGGGTTTAGGATTAGAGTTTCTCACTAAATCAAGACAAAATTAGAGACTAACACTGGCTCCTTCTAGGGGATGATGCTCTCCCTGTGAGGCATCAAGAACAAGCAGACCAATGTGCCTTTTCCTCTATGCATTCATGCAACGCAACCTCCAAACTTTTGTCTCTACAAACATTCACATTCTTATGTGTTGTGCCTAGTCCATTGGGTTATGGAGTCAGTCAACATCATTCAAATTTGGCCCAAACTTCTGCAACTTTTCTCCTCATTTGAAGCCAAAAATACCCCTGTCAATAGTATTTTATATGCATTGGGCATGGAGACTTTATTTCAAAACTGAAACCAAATTTTCTACTGCAAACCAATAGACTGAAAATAATATCATACTTGATGGCAATCTTATTCTTCTATCTATTCCTACTTATAACCAATAAAAATTGTTTCATCATGTGACATCATGCTTCCAATGAAGCCATGATAACATCAAACCATTTACCAAAGCTCTTTCAACGCAGATAGAAATCAGAGAAAAATTATTTATGTGTAACAAAATTTTAATTTGTAATACATACCTACAACCCTCATCTGATTTAATTCCAAAAATAGCAAGGCTAAAATCTTCTGAGAAACATAAATCCACATAAATGGCTACCATATCATAGAAAGAAGTAGATTGATAACTAAAAATGGTTACCTCTGCTTGTTGCTCGATACTTCCATATACTGGTTCTGACTGTACATGACAAATGGGCAGAATGTTCTCATAAACCTGTTGATCAAATCTAACATTGCCATATGTTGCCTCATATATATGTTCTTGATGAGCAGCCTCTTGATTTTCCTCCTTAATCACATGTAACAACATATCATAGGAATCCACTTGAAGGAGTTGAGGAAAGACCTCTTCTTCAACTATTTTTTCATTCAGATCTAAGACAACAGGTGCATCAGAAACAAAATCTAATGCATTCACAACTATGCAGTCATCTTTCCTATTATCAATTAGATTTGGAAAATATTCCTCAACAACATGATTTTCATTCTTGCAATCAAAAGAAACATTTGCTTTCTATTGAATATGCTTATCAAATTCATCACAACAATTTTCAAAAATACTTTCAGAAGAAAAATCTTCTTTACAAAATGTATTGAAAGCATTATGAAAACTTGCCAATGAGTTAATACTTGAAGCTAGAAGAGATCTGCACCAGTCAAGGGATTCTCCCTTCAATGAGTATCTGAAAAGCTTGATCTTGACATCCTCATGCACAATCTAACGTTCATGAATAAACTCATGAAAATATAGCAGATGCTCAGTCGGAACCTCCCAATCTCCGCCTTTAAATGTAGGAAGGGTACCTTCCCATTCAGCTATGCTAGGAATTGGGTTTGGAAAACCAATGACATCTGAAAAATCATAAAAAAACAAACCTTTGAGACAAAATGGATTCCATGCTTGGATCCAGTGGAGTCACCTATTAATCTTTAGACAGTGGAGTCGTCATGGTGAAATATCTGCAGTCATGTATATGTCCCCTTCATGTTCACCATCAAGAAGCAGATCTGAGCGTTGTCGTTCTCCCAGGGATAAATACTTTGTGTCTCTGTCCCCGGCAATGGCGCCAAAAGATGTTAGTACCTAAAGTTGCACTTTAATATGAGAGGGAAAGCTAGGGCATCATTGGTTTATTGAAAAGTGTTTAGAAGGTTTTTATAATTTGGTTTTTTGAATAAGGTGGTTGAAAATTGGCTCAAGGTTATAACATAACATGAAAATCAAGATAAGAACATAGCATATCCCATTGACTGAATAAAAGGTAGACACATAGATGGATTAAACCAATAAGAAAAAGAGAAGAAGAAGCCTTCAATTTGTTAACTTCACATAAATTATTGCCTTAGAATATCAAAATAAACAAGAACATCAGCTTGAAATCAAAACTTGAAATTAATTCCCACAACAAATTCTTTACTATATTAATTAACAATCAAGAAACAAATGCATTGCAGTCTGAATAATGAATTCAAGCATGAAGAAAGAAAAACATAGTAGAAAAGAGTGTCTAACCATCCATATGCCTTTGCTATTAAGTGTCAAATAGAACATAAATTTCTTTACAAGGAGTTTTACAAAAAAGTCCTCTGGATCTCCAATTTTCCAACCCCTAACTTCTCCTTCTATAGAGTTTATATAGAAACAATACATAATTATCAAGATCCAAAAGAAATGGATCTGAAAACCTCCTTATCTGTATTTAGTTTCTTGTTTCAAATAATCAAGGAGAAGATCCAATCTGATTTCCAATTCGAATTGATGAGGTGGCTTGTCAATTGTTGTCCATGAGAATTTTCAGGAAAATAAATCTGGCAAATTCCTGAAAATAGGGTCCAACAATATCTTTGTATCTCTCAAGCGGTGATAGTTGTGTAAAAACCAAGAGAGGTTTTTTGGAATGATTAGCTCAGGCCTTCATGGGGGCTCAAATCCCACAGAAGGATGTTGAAACCCTCACTAGGGGTAAGAAGAGATTGAAAACTTTCACCGGGAGAAAGAAGGATGTTTCCTTTGGAGGCACCCTGGCAGACCTAGACCCAGGGTATCTTGCTTTTCCCACATGGATGGTATCCCTTGAGGACCTTGGACATCACCATGATGTCTCTAGATGTCATCCAAAGCTAGGGTTTCATCTTGGACAACATTTATGAGTCATTGGAACACATGGGAAGGGTTTCATCCCTTTGGAGGCCCAATGTTTCACCTTCTTTGCCCGGTGTTCCATACCTGGGGGTCAACGTCACCCTAGAGGGGCATGACGTCACCCTTGGAGTGATTTCTAGATGCAAATTAATTTTATTTTGTCCAGATTTAATTTGTGTAAGAAATTGGCCAGGTCGGCCCAGTAACTATGAACTGAAATTAATTTTAGGTTAAATTTTGTATAAATAAGTACAAAGTGACTGTCATTTACATAACAACTTGTCCTTGGAGACAAGAGGTATGAAATTTGCACCCTATTAGGGTTATTAGCTGAAATTGTGAGGTGCCACTCTTGTTTAGGATCATTTTTGCAACTTGGATCAATTTTTGGAAGTTTATGGTGATCTTGCATGATATTCTCATGATTATTCTTGGTGCAAGTAAGTGAAATCTGCATTTTTTCATTTATTGAATGGTTTATTGTATGGTTTTATTTTCTCATACAATATTATGAAATTGCATGGTGTATTTAATGCTTGGAGTAAGAAACTTAAGTTGCTACTTTCTTACTTTTTATTTGTTAATATTTTCACTAAATTGATCTAGTAACCGGTGAAACCCTAGATCCCTAAATTGCTAGAACTCCAAGGTTTTTGTACTTGTTTATTGTTGCATAAGTTTTACCCCATAAAAAGGCTAAGAAGAGAAAGGCGCTAGGGCCTAGAATGTCCTACACTCCTATACTTTTTACCTCTTAGACTTTTGTATATCATCATTAACTTGCAACCTTAGAATAAGTCGTCCTCCTTGACTCCATTACCCTTGAAGGCATTGGTCCTCTTCTCTTACTTCTTGACAAGACTCAACTCAAACTCTTTCACTTCATACTCTAATAATTTTCTAACCTAGTCTATAAATACTAACTGCTAATTCGTTGTTGTCATAATCACTGCTACAACTATCATTTTGCAACTTATATTAGCCCACTAACCATCTAAGTCATCCCATAATTTGTATAAGGCAAGGTACTATCAAGAAGTGTTAAAGTGTATGTTTAATTGCCTTTTTAGAGTGAAAAATATGAAGTTGTTACCGTTGTCATAGTTGTTGTTATAGACATTGTTGCACCCCTTAACAACCCTAAAATTATCCATAAAACCATTGGGAATTTGTACTAAGAAAACCATAATCATTGGATATCGAAGTAGTGTATTATTGCTTTATTATAGTACTTTTTTGAAGTGGTTTCATTGATTTCATCATCAATAATTAATTTTGTAATAAATGTTGGGACAAACATTTAAGTCATTTATTGACTTCTATTTATCTTGAAAAGCGTGAGTGACAAACCATTATCAAATTTGCAAGACTCTAGTATCTCTTCCTTGTCATCATAACTTGCACATTTCAAGATACATTGTTGCTACTGTGATTTCACTTTTATTGTATAGTAACTTGTTCATGCAACACATAAATTTTTTTAAGAAGTCATTGATTATAATTTATGCTACTAAATTTTGATGTTTCTTTGGTAAAGCGAAGGTACAAACCCATTTTCATTTTCCCTTGTCCCTTTAAAATTCACCCAAGTGACTTCTTATGTTGAGTGACCTAGAGAGAGGGGTGGGTATTCACCATATCTTTTTTCCCTTCATCAACCAACTAGATCTTGGACGTATCCCTTGGAGTGAGGCTTTCCTCCTCCTAATGAGAAAGAGGTACCCTATTGGGGTGACAGTGATAGGGTTACCTATGTGTTACGTCAATCTAGGCCTACTTGTATTTAGGCTTTGGGAAAGTATAGATCATGCGATAATATTTTTGGCACCATTTCCAGGGAACATCAAGTCATTTTTCCTCCAACGACAAATTTTCGGTAAGCCTTTTTCTCAAAGCCTTTCACTTTTCAAAGCTTACCTGGAAACTCCACTGAGGATCTTTCCCTACTTTCCCTTTGATAATCCCTATAAAGATTATCTGGAGACCCCACTGATGACGAAGCCAACCATGGCTTCTCAATGGAACCCAAGAAATTTTAAACCCTTGGATATGAGTGAAATCTCAGGTTACCCTCGAGAAATTCCTCTGAAGTATGTAAAATGGCTCCTGAAATTCACTGGTAGTGATGAAGATAATGTTGAGGACCATATGAGTGACTTTTGGGCCTTCTTTCAACTCCATAATATTAGTGGTGATGTTGAGGATGTGGCAATGAAGCTTTTCTCTACCACTCTTCATGATAATGCTAGGAGATGGTATGATGGCCTCCCTGATGCTAGTATTACATCCATGGATCAATTAGAAGAGGTCTTCCTTAAGAGATGGAATATCAAGGAAGATCTTATGGTGTTGGTAAACAAACTTAATTACATAAAGAATAATGAGAACGAGACCATTATGGAGTTCCATACCAAATTCCAGAATATGTCATGAAAATTCCCTAGAACCTATCATCATGGACCCCAGTTACTGATGTTCCTCTATACCAAGGCATTCTTAGAACAATCAGGATTCATGCTCGATAAAAAGGGCCCAAATTCAATCCAAGAATCTTATGACGTGGCCACAGAAGTCGAAGACAACATCTCCTCATCCAAGGAAGAATAATCCTTTGTTCCAGAAGTCAAGATTGGTGAGCCCAAAGATACCCCAGATATTCTTAAGAGAATACCTTTCCTTGAGACCTTTGTTGAAGAATTCCCGAAAGGGTTGGATCAAGGCATCGATCAACAAGATTTTGAGGAGAGGGATCTTGATGAAGGTTACCAATCCCATGGGGAAGAACAAGAATTTACTCATGCTTCTAGCAAGGATAATGAGAACTTGGTTGAAGAGCAAGAGCTTGAATATATCAAACATGATGATGAATTATTAATGTGTGCTCCTCCCTCTAATGAAGCCATCTGAAATATTATTCCTCTTGCGCAAAAAGAATAGGATGAGGTTAGTCACTTTCCTTTTCAGGTTTTTGATGATACCCTATTCTATGATTCAGAAGGTGAATAAGAAAGGGAATCCTTGGATGAGCTAGACCCTTTGTATTATCAAGATGAAGATGTATGGGCAAGTCATGAGGACGAGGCACTGATGCTTACTTTTCCATTTGTTGAAGTTATTCAAATATTCGATGCTCTTGCACAAGAACAAATGAATATGGTAAGTTGTTTCCCTTTCCAAGATTTTGAAGATGCTTTATTTTGTGATTTGGAAAGTGAATAATTGTTAGAGGATCCCTTGGATGTTTTAAACCCTTTTTGTTATGATAAAGGTAATGACATGGTTGATAATATTGATGAGTTCATGCATGTAGATAAATGTAAATGGGATGTGATTGGTTATGATGGGGACCCTATTTATGACATTGAGGATCATTTCCAAATGTTTCCTTTACATATATCATATTAGGTTACTACTGATTCTGACATTTGGCAACAAGGGGATGATATAATTACAGAAATTTTCCAAACACCCAAGGATGACCTGGTGCTAAGTTTTCATGATGATTTCTATTCATACCTTGAGGATTTTGATGATTTCTCCTTTGAGCACTTGCATTTATTCTATGAATAATATTATCAACCACTATTGTGATCAGATCTTGATAAGGGCGAGGACGTTTCATGCCTAAAGTAGGATACTTGTCACAAGGTTTTCCAGCTCCCTTCGATTACTTTACTTTGTTATGTCAATAAGGATGCAGTTGGAAAACATGTCCCTTGTCCCAAGTTTTCTCTAGGATGGAGCCTTCTTTTAGAATGTAATGGTAGGTTGAATACCTTAAGAAGAAGTTTTTTATCTCAATCTTTCAACTTTCCCTTAAAAAATTGCCAATCATCTTCTAGGTTTTTGCTAGTCCCTTCCCAGACCTCAGGATGTGATGACGTCCAAGGTAGCCAACCTTCAGACTCTTTGAATTAGTATTTTGAGACTTCAATTTTTCATGATCCCTTTCTAAGATGGATTGAGCACTTTCCTAGAAGTGTAACTTGGTATAATTTTTTCCCTCCCTCCTGCCTCCATGAGCTAGACTTTAGGATTTCCTATGATATGATACATGGTCTAACTCATGTCACTTTTGTGCTTAACCTGACATTGTTTTGGTTTATGATGAAGCATAGAGGAAGGTATTATCATGCATTACTAGGATGGTTTCACTGGTGATATGAATACACCTATCATTCAACCAACAGGTAAGTAGAGGTAGGTAGGCTTTTGCATCCATTGTATATACCATTTTCATATCATGTTAGCATAGTCGTAGTTGCAATTTTCATATTGTCTTGATTCATTATGTATATATGTATGCTCATAATCATATGTTAGACTAAAGATGTTTTTATTTCTTTATTTTATCATTTATGGGTGAAGTGTGATATCACCACCCTAGGGATTACAAATATCCTTTGTTGATATTTAGCAGGCACAAGTCATACCAGATATGTTGAGGTTCTCATGTGCTCTATGGTGAGCATATTTCCCTGAGTTGGAGCCAAATGTTATCCCTTAGCCTAGGGATAAGTAAGGAGATCATGTATCGAGGCCCGCAAGTCTTAGACATGGAGTACCAAGAGACAGATGACTTGAGCATGGCCTCGAAGGGCCCCTCTTTTCTTCAGTGGAGTCCACTTATCACCAGTAGCAGTATCCATCCCACCAGCTTGGTCCTGAAGTAGCGGTGATTCTTGCTCCATGATGTAATGAGTATGCGTATCATGGTATGTATCACTCTGATTTTTGAAGCACTTGAATATTTTGTATTGAATCTTTCTTCATTTCATGACTTTCACTTGGAAATTATGCTCTTTGTCTCATTCATACCTGGAAGTGTGACACAGTGCCCTAGTAAGTTGATTTCCCTTTAGGATTGGTTTCTACTGGGTGGATCTGTGAAAAGTCGTCGTTTGTTCCCTCCATACTTACCACTTTCCATATTTATTCCTTTCATCTCCCATATCCTTGTTTGGGAATTGGGATTGACTACACTAGGAAGGGTTTAACTTTGCCTTGTGGGAAGAAGGGGATAAAGGCCCATGGGGTAAAAGTAGTTGGCAAGAGTTAAAATCCAATAATGAAACTTTCGATATGCTTCACCCAGGGATTCCCGAGAAAGTAGTGAAAATATTCTCAATAAGAAAAGGGGACCCATAAGATAACATAAACACTCAAGGTACTAGTTGATGGATAGGAGGTCTCATCATGAGCTGACCTATTATGACCATGTGCATCTAACAATATGAAAATACCACTTATTTGGTCACCAAACCAGGGTAGTGGATCTTGATGGCATGTCCAAGAGAAAGGGGGTCTCATCATGAGCCAGCCTTCTCATTTCTGTGAAATGTTTGTGGATAACATTGTCACCTCTGGTCATCAAGCCAGGACAATGACCCTCAACTATTCCCTTGAAGTACAAGAGAAAAAGAAAAAAGCTAAGAGTAAAAGGAAATGAATGGGCTAGGAAACAATTGCATTTATGACAAGGTGCATCTCACCCTGTACAAAATCACCTACAGGTAAGACTTTACATTTCCATGTTATTACATGCACCCCATGCCCAAACATCTAACCCATGCCACCTCATACACTTTAATGACCTAGATTAGACCCCACTTGGGAAAAAATCCAAACTTAAGAGAGGTTATCCCAATAGGACACCCTGAGACCTTCTCCAAACCTAAATTGTCAAATTGCAAAACATCTTTGAGCAATTTTCTGGGTCAAGGGGGGTTTGATGCACATTTTTGGGTTATTTAATTATTGGATGTGATTTACATGTTATGATCCCTGTGACTTATGAACCCCTAGAGGGCGTACTTATTGTTGTTGCAGGACCTTGCTCAGTGGACAGGTACACATGATGGAACGATTAGCTTAGACCTTCATGGGGGCTCAAATCCCACAGATGAATGTTTAAACCCCGTCTAGGGGTAAGAAGAGATTGAAAACTTGCACTGGTGCTAGCGGGAAAAACCCCCCTTTAACTACACCAGGGTTCAATATGTAGACAAAGTGAATAACCGTCTAAAAGATAATCAATTCTCTATACTACCCTGAACATACCAAAACTAGTGTAAAGAAATAAAATGGAGAAGAGATTGGGTAACTATACCTTTGATCCCACATCTAGTGATGATCTCCTCAAGCTTGAAAGTTCCACTGATCTGAAAACAGATCCAGAAGCCTGATAGGGCTTGAAAAATGCTCAAAAATGAAAGTGCTCGGAATGTGACGAAACCTGTTCCATTGCGTCCGTCTCGTCTTCCTAATTCCGGTGGTATAATTTTTATCGCAAACGGAGTCCGTATGAGGAAGATATCGCGTTCTGTCTGAAAAGTCAAACAGGCAAATTTGATGCTGACTGGGCAGGACACGTGGCACGTTCGTACAGTGCCACGTGGCAGGACGTACAGTGCTGATGTGGTAGGGTCGTACCGATGACGTGGCAGACCGTACGGAAGGACACGTGGCGTCACCAGGACGCGCCACGTGTCACACGGATTTGGCGTTTTTAGGGTACGGATGGACCAATAAAAAAAGTGACACGTGTCACCACTCACAGGGTGACACGTGGCACGCTGATGTCAGCAGGATGACGTGGTAGTACGGCGGCAGATGACAGGGCAGACACGTGGTATATGACGTGGCATGACATGGCCTACGGCAGAGTCGACGTGGCAGCACACGTGGGCCAATCACAGGCTGACACGTGGCATGTTCTCATTGGAAAAAAAAGGGTGCCACGTGGCCCACTCAGGGGCCTCCACGTGGCACCCCATGATTCGTTGTTGGTTTTGGTATGTTAAAGTTTGGTTTGGCATCAACGAGGTTCGAACGTGAGACCTCCGGACGGGCGGCGACTTGGCGGAGCGGGCTAGCCAATATGGCGAGCGGTGGTGCTTGTAAATGAAACGGCGTACATTCCATTTGAACTTTCACAAGGGTTTGTTGGGCGGCGGAAAGGGCCGGGGCCTAGCCCCAGCCCTCGGCGCCAACGGAAATAGCACGCACCCATTCAATATAACCGTAACAAACGGCGCGGTGAAATTGGCATACAGCGGACGGTTGGAACGATAAGCCCCGGGTCTATCGGACCCGTGGTCCTATACAATACCACATGACCAAAATTTAACCACCGGAGCGCGGGGAAATAGGCCGCGAGTCCTATTACTAAGCCATACGACCACAATTTATGGAGCGGGGGCGAGTGTGGGGTGGCCAGCGCGATAGCGCTTGGCCACATGCCGAGCCATATGACCTATATAAGGGGGCCGCGCCCGGAGTTTGGGGGCCTAACGCCCAAATGCTATATAAAGTGGGTTTTTTTATATAAATGAATTTGGTTTTTAATTAATATTGCCTATAATTGGCTGATTTCTTCCATTTTTGGGGGATATTGGGCTTTTTTGGAGGCCAGATTCTTGGAGGAAGTTGGGGATGAGAAACCAACTCCATTCCTATATAAACCAAGCCTGTTTGAGGCCAATGGACAGTCAGATTTGCAGAGTTATGTTGTTGGAGAGCCAAGCCAAAGTCAGTTTGTTGCAGGGTAGTCCTTGAGGTGGTAACGTTGTCGGATCGTTTCTGGGAGCTTGGAGCATCAGATTTGCGTGTCGTTTCTTGCATTGGGTTCTTGAGATCGGAGTCAACAAGACCAGATCAGTCTTGTAGCCTTTGGGCATTGCTGAGATGTAATTTTGAGCACTTGAGCAGAAATAAAGAAGCCTCCCCCACAGGAAAAAGGCCCGGAGACGTAGGCAAACATTGTGCCGAACTCCGTTATCAACCTGCGTTCTTATGGTTTGCTGTTCATTATTGTTTTCAGATCTGCATATGTGTATTTGACTGATATAATCCTCTTCTTTTCCTCATTCTTTCATTAAATTCTCAATGGTTAATGAATTCATGCAAGTTTTAAAAACTCAACCATAATCATAAAAGATCCTGCCCCGGATCATCCACTGACTGCACGTCTCCTCCCAAGGCTAACCTGCATCCAAAGATAGGGAAAAAAAGAACTACAAGCATGATATTCTATCCATAAGTTAGGGTTAGATGTAAAATGGCAAGTATAAATCAATAAAAACACTCAAAACGTCATCATTTGGGACGGGAAATGTGATTATTTTATTCATAATACAAAGATTATACCTTACAATATGATTCATCCATCGTTCTATGAACCTGGTCTAGTGTCCTCTTTACCATGCTCCAATTAAAGCTTGAATGAAATTCTTGTCTCAACCTTCTGATAACATCTATGGAAGGGAATGGGTTGAATGGAGGAAGAAGGAGCTAGTGAGGGAATGTTGAGGCAATATCTCACAAAAGGTAGCAATATCTTGGGCAAGGAGGGGAAGTGAAATTGGGAAGAGTTTCATTGTTCTTATGCTTATATTGGAAATAATACCCCAACACCTCCTTTTGTATGCCAAAAGGATGGTTATCTGATTGGGTGACAGGCTATAGCAAGTGGATTAGTTGGGAAAATTCCAATAGCCTGTGAATTTCAACGAATTCCTTGCAATTTTTTTATTTTTTGCAACTTTTGCAAGCATATGTGGGTTGTAATGGTGCAACATGCATATGTACGCGAGATGTAGTGGTGCATAAAGCATATGTACATGGGTTGTAATGGTGCAAGGTGTGTGCATCTTCCAAAAAATGGTTTTTAAGAAGAGCTTATGAGTAGTGCTTTGGAAAAATATGCAAGTAAGAGGGTCAAGGGCATGTATGCATGAATAGGGAATTTTAGGAATATAATAGATGCCCCCTAATATGTGAGGTTAGAAGAGAAACTTGTGGTCAAAATACATTACAATATATTCACCAATGTACAAAATCGAGTGAGTCGAGGACCAGAGTTCGGGAGGTGCCATCTGCAAAACAACAATTGTCTCTCTAAGGCAAGCATACCCATGCTCAGGATGAAATAAATCATGGTTAACAATCAAATACATTGCATATACATGTCATATAACTATATAAAGTGTATCTGCGAGCAATACACAGTGGATCTACATCTCAAAATCAGTCAAAGATATACAATTATAGTATCCATCTTCAAGAAGCTAGTGACACCCGATGGCTGGAGATGAGGCCTTCAAAGCTCAAGAAACAACTTCAAGATATTCAGATTTCAGGTAGGAGTACAATTGGAGTGTATAACTCACTACCCTGAGGTCTTTGACGGCTTGACAAGAAAATACATGAGGATCTCGATGATCAGGCATAAAACTTTGTCGATTTTGAATCTGGACTTGACTGGACTCTTGGGATGGCCAACTCATGAGGTCAAGAGACAAACTGCAGAAAGGTTGACTCAGGCTGGATGAAAATTCCCTTGGACAAAAATATGAAAGATGATCAAACTCACGCAGCATGACATTGACATAAGTTCATGATGCAGGAGGCAATGAAAACTCTCCATGTGTTTGGAAGAGTAACCAAACGGAGGAGGAAAAAAATCTATGTAGCAATAACAACTTCCTAAGGTCATACTAGATCCCAATGCTTGGAGAAAAAATGGAAGGATGTGCTTTGTCCAAGGCCGACTCTTTATGATGCTGAAAAGAATACATATTTCTCATCCCCTCTTTTTGGAATATTTGATTTATCTTTGTCTTTTTCAATTTTTTAAGAGCTTGAAAAAGAATAAGAGAATTCTATGTTACAAAGGAGGAACGAGTGTCGCAAGCAACCATACTAGTTCCAAGTGTGAGGAACATACTAATGCTCAGAGCAAGGAGACATGTACAGGAAAAGGACACTCAAGGAAAATTCCTCCATGGGTCAAGGTGTCAGGTCACAGAGGCAAGAAATGTTACAAGGATTCTGTATAAGGTGTGCTTCAAAGGTCCAGTTGAGAGAAACATGGAGACAACATTAGGCCAAAGACGCAAATATGCAAATGCAATGAAGCAAGACACAATGAGACCCATTCTATGTAATTTTTAACGAGCCTAGAGAAGGTAAGCTCGGTAATTTTTTCACGTTTAGAGAGTCTAAAAAAATGTAAAAGAAGACTCCAGGGAGTACCTTTTTCGGAGATAGTCTAGTCGATTTTAAAAAGGTTTATACTTGCACCGAAAAGAGGTCTATTCAAAACCATTTTAACGAGTGTGACAAAGATAAGATCACTCGGAAATCTTTCAATTTTAAGGAGTCTGAAAAGAGATTAACTACGGAATCACAACCTTTTTCTAAGTTTAGTCTCCTTAGCCCGAAAAAGTATAAAATTTACTGAGGAGAACTCTCTCGGCGAGATGAATCTCCCGAGGCATACCTTTTTCTGCTTTAATCTACATCCTTGAAAAAGAGTTAAACTCATGCCAGCAGATGTTCTTCTAGACCAATTTAACGATTCTGAAGAAACAAGATCACTCGGCGATATTTTCAATTTTAGGGAGTCTGAAAAGAGCTTAACTATGGACTATTTGGGGGTTCCCTTTTTTGTAAGTAATCTCCAAGGCCCGAAAAAGGTGATAAACTAAAACTAAGGAGGATGTTCCTTTTTCGAATATTTAGTCCCTTAGTCCCGAAAAAGGGTTAAACTTATGCTTGAGAATACTCTTCTATTGAACTGAAGTTCCTAGAGAATACCTTTATTCGTGAAATTAACCATCTGGACCGAAAAAGGGGTAAATTATCGTCGAAGAGATGTGCCTTTAAATTTGAGTTTGGCAAGCGTGAAGGGAAAAAATATCGATCGGCAATCTTTTCATGTTTAGAGAGTCTGAAAATGGCTTAAAGAAGACTCCAGGGGGCTACGTTTCTCAGTTAATCCAAACAAGATCGAAAAGAATAAATATATCCTTGTTAGATGTTTCTTTCAAATTGTAAAGCAAGCTTGAAAGACAAAAAAGCATGCTCATTTGGGAGTCCTGAGGGTAAGGAAAAGAATGATAATACATCAAACAGATGAGGATTAATATCGTAACCATGACAGGACTAACAAGGAATCTTGAGCCTATAGTTATTACTGACAACATGGATTCCAAAATGAAACAAGGATCTACCTAGGGAATCCATGTATAGGTAGGCTACACCACCTAATTACGACACTTCTAGAGCAGCAATGAAGGTTTTGTGTCGCACTTCGGTGGGCTCGATCCTATGGCAAAGCGGAAAATACAACGAGATGCAGAAAGTGGAGACAAAATCCTAACTTGTATGCAAAAGGTTGGAAAAAACAACTTTTACCGAATGATACCAAAAAATGACCCATCCCCAAAAAAGTTACCAAACCAAAATAAAAAGGATACCATAACGTCCAATAAGAAACTCAGAATCGGAAACAAAATATTTCCAATCCAGGAAAAAAGACAAAGGGGGTCAAAAAGTAGCAAAAAAGGCCAAAAAAGTCTATAAATAGAAGCCGACGACTCATTTTCACCATTGCAATTTGAAAATTAACCAAAAGGAGAAAAACCCCTTTGCTAAAGAAGTTGATTTTAAGAGCTTCAGTGGACGAAACGAACTTTCACTTGGACCAAGTAAGTACAATTTGAGCCCTCTTGCATTTCAATTACTCATTTATGCATTTATTTTTGTTTTTGAGGGGTCGCACTCTCCTAAAAAGAGTGGCCTTGCATGTACGTGGGTTGTCCAAGGACAGCTCGTGTATGTACTTAGGAAAAAAACACTATGCCCATGTACATACACGACTGTGGCCAATATAACCCATGTACACCCTTGCAAGCTTGGAAAAAATTAAAAGGCAAGAGATAACTTCCTCCAATTTTCCATGGAACATGATGTATGTCCACTAGAGAGAGAGGGAGCAAGAGGACATATATATATTGGTCGAAGAGGACCCCGCAACCATTGTGGCACTGAAATAGTGTGGGCTATGGAAGTTCTTGCAGTTTCCTTTTATGAGGGCACAACCCAGGTTACTTAACGCCCTTGTTGATTATTGGCACCTGGACGCAGAGGCATTCATGTTAGAGGGAGAGTCATTGACTCCAATGACTATGGATATTTACTTCTTGATTATTATGTCGAGGAGAGGGGAACCATTCAATCTGTGGACCTTTCCCCCTGGGCCTTTCAACATCGAGGACTACATATGGATGTACTGCGAGGCTGGCACTGAGAAGGTAGGTTCTCAGGTACCTATTCATAAAATCACCAACTTGACTCTTTGAGTGATATTTTAATTGATTGGATGGATTACTGGATCCGTGGACCTACACGAGGCCTCTTAGGCACTCATGCATTGTGCCACTTAGTTTCAAGAGGCACACATTTTTTAATGGAGCACAACCATGCTTATGTTCATGAAGAGACAACTAACAGAAAGTCGGCAGCGTACTAACAAGAACTTCAGTCGGTACGATTCATTGTTCCTTCTTTTTCGAGAGGGTTCCTAGTCTTAGTCCCAGAGAGACTGTACGGGGGCATGTGGCCTCCTTCCTAGTGATATGCAGGTGGGAAGCATTGTTTCCATGACAGGGAGGAGGGAGGACCATAGATGCCTTCGATGACAAGTTTTTTGACTGGTGGGCACGGCAGATTCCAATGATCGAGGACTAACCCTACGTCGAGATCAACTTCTCCAGGGATCCGAACATGCCCATGCCTCTCGAAGAGGAGCGAGTTGAGATACCAACATGCTTTTAATTTTATTTAATTTTTAATTGTTTTTTTATATATATATCATTTTTATATGTGTATAAAGTATTGAATCTTGTGTATCTTCTATGTACAGATGTGGGACCAGTGCACCTAGCATAATTCACAAGGACTCGACGATATCCTCCACCAGAGGTGGGACCAGCAAACTAGCAGTCGTAGGGGGACCTCCAATCAGAGAGGCTGAGAGATTTTTGAGACGAGTAGAGCGTAACCTCACTGTGCTCACTCGCAAAGTACCCATGACCGAGATCAAGGATCTCTCGCCTTCCATGCAGCCTCATGTAGTGGGGTTTACATGGACATGGGTCAAGCTTTTTCGAAGTTTGGCCAACGTCGGTGTACATTATGACAGGGCCAATAGGCCCCATTATTAGATAGGCCAGACCTTATATGTGTTGAGGGCAACTTTTTTACATGTATTTTTTAGGGCATGAGCCCAATGATGTATACTGAACATTATTTTTTAGGCGCTCACGCCCACCTATGTATATATATTTACATCTTATTTGTCTTATGGATTACATCTTTTAAAAATGTATGTACATGTGTATGTGTGTGCTTCTCTTTCTATGTGTGTGAAACATGCCAATCTAATATACGATTAGCTAGAGTATATGTCATATGATTAAATATCCTAGGAACATGGATATATGTAATGTAATTGAAGTAACGTTCTAAG
Organism: Picea engelmannii; assembly: GCA_009831015.1. NCBI lineage: Eukaryota > Viridiplantae > Streptophyta > Pinopsida > Pinales > Pinaceae > Picea > Picea engelmannii. Next base: position 200,138 of record ML778435.1, on the reverse strand, counting down.
AGACGTACCCTAAGAAAACATGGTGTAAAGTAGGATCATAAATGCGGTAGACTCCATTTAAATGAGACACAACCAGTTGAGCTTCTAGGTAGACACGTAGGTGTGAAATTCCATGTGACAAAGTTTCATGAAGCAACTCTATCATTGCACTATACTTGGCGACATTGTTTGTAGCGTCACCCAGACAAATACCTCTAGAAGATAGCAACTGGCCTCCAGGTGTGAAAATCACCCAAGCTGTGGAAGAAATCCTTCGAGTGTATCAGCTAGCGTCATCCATGAACCCAAAATACACCTATGATTCACTTGATATCTGCCACAATGAAAAACAAGACATAAATAACTACACGTCCACAAAACAAAAAGAGAAAAAATGTATAAAAAACTATACATATGTACAAGAAGTCACCCAGGTGACCAACCTAAGAGTAATACTTCTTGAGGTAGAGCCTTTTTCTAGGCTCCACCAAGGCATTTCCTTCAAAATCAACCAGACGGTAAGCACCCTTCGTCAACACCTCTTTCACAATGAATGGTCTGAACCACATGGGTTTGAACTTGCCTGCCCCCAGGGGCTCTTTGTCTTATTCATAGACCAAGACAAGATCACCTTCAAAGAAAACATAAGGACGAACGGACTGATCATACTGACACTTGACTCATTTCTTATGAGCCTCATTGGTCGAGGTTGCATCACGACATTGCTCGTCGATCTACTCGAGATATAGTAGGCGTTCCTCAAGCAGTGAAGTGTCTAGCAGTAATTCCACTGTCAACTTTAAAGAAGGAATCTAACACTCAATAGGTAAGACTACTTCCAGCCCATATACGAGTTGAAAAGGTGAAAAACCAGTGGCAGTCTTCACAGATGTTCAGTAGGCCCACGATGCTGAGTACAACATCAAATGCCAATTTCACTTGGTAGAATTGATCATCTATTGAAGAATAGTCTTAAGAGACTTATTCACAGCTTCAACCTGGCCATTCTCTTATGGGTAATAAGGTGATGAATGTTCTTGACTAAACCCAATATTTGACGTTAACTCGATCATCATTTTTTTTGGAAGTGACTGACATGGTCAGTGACAATCTCCTTCAGGATGCCGAACCTTGCTACTATCTATTTAAAAATGAAAAGATTCATTGTTTTTCCATCATTGTTAAACATTGGCATAACAAAAACCCACTTCATGAAGTCTTCTACTACTACGATGATGTAACAATGCCCCCTGGCTGAAGTCGGGTGACATGTAATGAAATCAATCCCCCACTTGGTGAAAGGACCAACAAAAATGACAGGAAACATAGGAGTAGGATGTGCCCGCATCTTCCAAGAGAAGATCTGACACAGGTGGCACTTCTTGACTGCCTAAACACAATCCTTGATTAACGAGGCCCAGAAGTAACCTACACATAGAATCTTTTGGGTTGTTTCCAACCCAGAAAAATGACTGCCACATGCTCCAATGTGATAGTTGTTCAAAACAAGCTCTACTTCTTCATGTATAAGTCACCGGTGAAGAATGCAATCTACACCTTGACGACACAAAGTGTCATCGAGTATGAGATAGTTTCGTGCCTGATGGTGAATTCGTCGATGCTCATCACGGGAAGAAGAAGCAAGGAACTTCAAAGTTTGGAGATAGACTAGTATATCTCCATACCAGAGCTGAAGATGCGATTAAAAAAATATCTCCTTTGATAGACGATTCTTCGGGCATGATATCACTAAACTAAATCAGAAGTTCTGAAATAAGTTCGTCAAAGACCAATGAATTTTTGGATTTTGCGGAAACAAAATCCAAGTCAAATTCCTGGAGGATTACAATCCATCTACTGATCTTTCCGCCAATTACCCGTCGTGTTAACACATATTGGAAAGGGTTCACAATGGCAATGAAAATGGTCTTGTGAAGCAACATGTAGTGATGGAACCGTTGGACAACATGAACTGTTGCCAAAGAAAGCTTCTCAAAATGAGAATAGTTGAGTTATGTCCCAACCAAACCTCGGCTAACATAATATATAACATTCTCTTTGAGCAGATCATCTTCTTGAACCAATACCATGTTGATGGTCATCTCTGCAGCAGCCAATTAAAACAAGAATTCTATGTTATAATCAGGAGGCCGGAGCAGCGCAACAGATGTCAGGGCATGTTTCAATGCTTCAAAGGAGTGTTGAGTGGATTCATCCCAACATAATGGGACTCCCTTTTTCAAGAGACACATAAACCTTTTAGTGATCAAGGCATAATTCGTGACAAAACGCCGAAGAAATTTCACTTTCCCCTATAAGCTTTGAAGCTGGGGTATCATGCATGGGGGAGGCAATTGAACTATCACCTCAACCTTGAGAGGATCGATCATGATCCCTATTGTCGAAATAATAAAACCTAAGAGATGACCTGATGTCACGCAGAAACTGCACTTTTTAGGATTCAAGTGAATCTGATAGTAGTGACATCGCTCAAAGATTAGTCGAAGATGAGCGGGATGATCAAAAATCTTGTGAGAGCGTGATGTTAGATCATCAATATATGCCTCGACTATATGTCTAAGGTTGTGAAAAGAAAATGACATGGCTCGCTGAAAATTGGCTCTAGCATTCTTCAAGCCAAAAGGCATCTTATGATATGCGAATGTGCCCCAAGGACAAATAAAAGTTGATTTATGTTGGTCCTCGGGTTTGATCTTAATCCAGTTATATCCTGAGAAACCATCCATGAATGAAAATATCTCACAGCTTGCGCATTCATCGACAATTTGATTTATGAATGGGGTGGAAAAATTATCTTTTGGACAAGCCTTATTCAAATCATGGAAGTCCATGCACACGTGAATCGTACCATATTTTTTGTTAACCAGAACCAGGTTTGACACCCATTATGTCAACTGTACGGGGTAGATAAAACCGGCTTTGAGTAGTTTTTCTACTTTTGCCTTAATTGTTGCTGCTTTTCACGGATTCACCAGAAAAATATTCTGTCGAACCGGCTTGGCATCAGGATAAGTCGTGATTTCATGTTCAACAATTTGTGGGTCAATGCCTGGCATTTCCTCGTAAGACCAAAAAAAATTTCATGGAATTCCTTAAGTAACTCAGTATAAGTTCGAATCTCTTCGGGGGAGTAGTCTGCTCCAATGAAAAAATTCTCCACAATGCTAGGGTTTTTGGAGATATCTATTGGAATCATTGTAGCGATACTCACCATATTACCCTCAGCAAAAATTATGTGCATAGACAGAGGATTAATAGAACAAGATTTATCTCCATTCACAATCGAAACAAATTATCCTGCATCTATTCTCCTTAACTCGGGAAGGAAGTAAGATCTACGATGTAGATCATCCCAAGGTCTATTCGAACCAATCAATGCCTCGAGAATCACCTCATCAAAGGGAAAGACCGGTTCTAACAGATCATCAGTGGCAAGAGATCCTTGATCCCAAACAAGCTCGAGAAATGGATATAACTCCTGCGGGGGAGTTGGATCGGGGTTGGTCGAAGCTTGTTCGACAATGTTGTATGCAACCGCAGTCCCGTACAAGGCATGTTCATGCCAGGATGCCTTGTCCCCTCCATCGAATCCAATGGTGAAGGTAGAGTCCATGGATCATTAAAGTATGTCATTCAAAATGACGATACTTGAAAAATTGAAGGCCTGGGCTGGTCGAGAACAGTCGATATAAGCTTGACATCACTAGAAGGTGGTGGGTAATCAAAAGTTCCCATCAATGACAGAAACAAACCAGCACCTAAGTTGACAATTTTGGGTTGCAGATTATCGATCATCGGGACCGTGGAATCCCCCGATGAAGGGTCAGGATGGGAGAAGGACAACTATTCAATGGTCACAATCTGGCCCTTGTGCGGAAAAAACAAGACCCGAAAAATTGTAGCAACCATTACATGCATTTCATAGGTCCAACTCTGACCTAACAACAGGTTGTAGTTGAGAGGTGCATCAACCACTTCAACTTCAACACACACATTTTTTCCTCCCAACTGCACAGGGAAAGAAGGAATCATTCCATGTGGTCTGAATGATTGACCGTCAAATGTCGTAAGCAACGTAGGCGACGTAGACAAACCGGGTTGGCCAATGGCCTACCAACATGACAATGACATCACGCAAGTCGATGCATCCTCGTCAACCATTGTACAGAAAATGTTCTGAGTAAAATATTTTGTGGTATAAGCCACTACTATCTGAAATGAAACATGGTAAGGAAGGCGAGGTTTCAATTCGGTTGGATCAAAAATGATCGCTCTCGAGTTACAAGTCTCTGTCGATCCCAAGGCGGATAACAAATCTTTTCTCTGTGAAGGGTAACTCTGGAGGACTTTCAAAGTAGATATCGTGCAAGGGGTCTTTGCAAATATTCCACAATGGAGTAGTTTTGGGTGGCCCTCGCGTTTGGATTATGAGAAGCCTTTTAAACGCACCTTTTGGGATGCAAGTCATCATTTCACCCATCGTCTTCTTAATATAGAGGGGATTTGGTGGGTTCGTGGCTTCTTTTCCCTTTTCGACAAATTCCATCATTCCGTAATCTTGGGCCCTGGTCGTTATATGAGCCTCGACATTCATCATGTAAATATTATTGGTCGAGTTGTTATTGGTAGTCGCAAGGGGTCCCTAACTGCCCCCTTCCGCGCTCAAAGATGTTGAAGCTTGAGCCATGTTTTTCCCATGTGGAAACAGGTTCGTCAGCACAATAGGCTATTTTTGTGTTAATACCTTCTGAGCTTCTACAAGTCAATGGCACAGATGATTTGGGTGGTCTTCCGTGCAAATATTACACAGATACTTCAACTTCCTCTTCTCTGTTTTACCCCACCAGCATTGTTAGTAGCCTTTTTTTCTCCTTTACCCTTGTTGTTTTGTTGTTTCTTCTTTCCCTCGGGCTGTTGGTTGGCCTTAGGGTTCACCGAATACACATTGTGTACGTCCAATGCTTGGGTATGGAGGATATTTGAACTCGAGGTATGGATGGCCATAGTCTGTTGTATCAACAATTGTTGCAATTGATTTGACAACAGATCAGTGGGCTTTCCTTGTGTTGAGCCCACAATACCATCAGCATGGGGTCCATACTTTTGCTTTGCCTTATCGAGAATAGACTGCGGTGCATCTAGAAAAACTCATAAAGCATGTCAGACTGAGAGTAGATCAGTTCAACATGATGCACTCTCATTATCGCCTCCTCCTGTGAAAACACTCCAAAAGTCACTATGTCCTTGGATATGAAAGGTGCCAAAGACTTTAGGAACCACTCCAGCAAGAAATACAAAGGGACTTGGACCTTAATCAAGATCTTGCGATGTCACCATTCTTGGATATGGTCTGATATGTGGTCGGCCTTGGTTTTCTCAAAGTTGTCCAACAACTCTATTTCAGCATTGCATCTCACAGGTAACTGGAAATGGTTCAAGAAGAGCATCACCAAGTCATTGAAGTAAGAATAACTCGAGCGGTCGAGCTCAATATACCATTATGCGGTACCCCCTATAAGAGTGTGTTGAAAAAGTCACAATTAGATGGAGTCATCCCTTAGTGAGTTTGACGAGCACCATAAATGAAAACTTGTCAAGTGATCACCTAGATGTTTGTCAGGCTTGCCTTCAAATTTTGGAATATCTGATGGAAACTTAGTCGGCATATGGGGGCCAACATGGATGATGACAAATTGGTTCGTTAAGTAATATCAACAAGTATGGCAGATGTAGCGTTTCTAGAAATGGTAGTTTAGGTTGAGTACTATGTACAGGAAAATAGGGTCCTCGAGTTTGATTGGCACCAAGTTGCCAAGAAAATTTGGACTATTGGCCAGGGTTCTGGTAAAAACCATGGCCTTGACCAGCATACATAAACTACATTTTTTGGGGTATCATCGGATGAATCCCATAATTGGATGGCATATCTTGTGTGGGGATTTCTCCCTGCATTGTGTTCCAAGTATTTTGGAAGGGGATGCCCCTAGTCGATCCGACAAGCATGGGTGTGGAGCCCTGCCCGAGGTTCCATTGAGCATGGAAAGGGTTTCCCTCAATTAGCATCCCTTGTGAGGGAGTTGATCCCTATAAAGGATTCCAAATACCCTGAGTGGAGAAAACTCCAATCGTTTCCCCCTATGAAGGAATAGTACCCTGTACAGGATTCTATTGCCAAAATCGGGGTCGCCCCCAGTCGAGACAGTTGTCAAAGAAAAAGTGTTGTTCCCAAATGAGTCGAACAAAGAGAATGACATAGATCCATGTTGTGCCTTGACCAATTTTTTAGAGAACATCGGTTGTGTTTGACCATTTTTGGGACTTCGATAGGCTAGTCGAAGACAAAACACCCAGGCGAAGAGGAGATCGCGGGATCTCACCTTTTTTGTGGGATTTTTAGGGATTTTAGGGTTTATGTAATGGGTATGGGATGTTGTCCCATGGGTTTAACCATGTTTAGGCCCTTTTGTAATGTATAAATAAGTAGCTAGGCGATGTAAGAAAAGGTCGGTGTGCTAAGTGCTAGTGTTGGCTATGTGCAAAGAAGTGTGAGAGTAGTGAAATCTGTGTGATTGTAGTTTTGATCAGCTTTGTGCAAGAACCTGTGAGGGTTGCTAAGTATGAATAGTTGTGAATGCTTTATGCATACTGTATGTGAGACTTTCAGAGCTAAGTGCAAGTGGTTGTAGTTGGCTTTGTGCCTTGACCTAATCCGGGGAAGGAGGATCTGGAAAGGTGCACGCAGATCTCCTATCCTTTGTGGAGTTGGATATGTGTCTTGGTGCATGTAATAAGATTGGAAGAAGCTAATAAAGGAGAAGAATAGTTGGTGAACGTATCCCCACACTGGGGTGAACCACATATATCCTATGTTGATGTGATTTGTGCAATGATTTTCATGGTGTTTATGCTTATGTTTGCTCAGTGCACCATTCTTGATGTATGATAGATAGATCTATGATTTCTTAGTGCTTTATGATGTGAATGAATGTTAGATCTAAATTGATGCTAAGTGCTTAGAGGTGTTGATCTGTTTATTACAGCGTTGTTCTGTATTTAGGTTTAATCTGCGAAGTGAATAAGAATCATAATTTAATGCATGCTATTGGCTAAGTTCTTTGTTGAGGTGTGTAATCACATATCTGTGTCCCAACTAGGTTGTAGACACTTGAGTCCTTCAACCCCCCTTGCCTCTACCTTGGGTGAGACTTCATATGCTTCACAGGTGTTTCTAAAAGGGTTGGTTGTTAGGGTTTTGTTGGTGCGTTGTTGAAGCGTTGAACCCATGTCTGCCCCTGTGCCAACAAATGGTTCTATTGCTGGGACTAAAACTATGATTGTTGGGAACTAAAGAAAAGAGAAAGCTCTGTGCGTAGATCTATTTTTGTAATGCGCAATATTCTACTTGACTTGTGAAGCTCAGTGTTAAGAAAGGAACTGGATCTAAAGGAAAGAGGTAATATCTTGAAGCTTTGTGCTCTGAGAAAGGTAAGATAAGTGGAAAAATTTTCTTCGAAAGAATCAATCTAGGTATGTTTGATAGATTTGGTCCTAGTCTGAAAACTAGAGCACAGCCAGAAGAAAGAAGATTTGATCTAAATAGATTTAATAGAGATAGTGAAAGATATGTTATTCCTATGCATAGAAATAATTTTTGGACTAACAAGTGGATGCAATATCCTAGAAAGAATTTGTGTAGGTTGTAGGTCCATCACTATGATCCCAGTGTGCAGTATAGAAAAGCTTGGGGATCGTTTTATAGAAAGAGAGGATTGACATTGTGTTATAATTGCAGAATATCGGGGCATCTTGCTAAAGAATTCCTTGGCATAGGTCCTATTTGTCTTTGTTGTAAGGTTGTTGGTCATGAGGTTTTGGATTGCCCTAGAATGATTGATAAAGTTGAAAAGATGAACCTGAGACAAGAAAACCATGAGGAAGATCAAGAAACTAAGGATATGTTAGAGAATCAGAAAGAGTTGGAGAATATATTATTACAGATGAAAGAAACATTGAATTATCACATAAATATCAGTCTACCAGAGATCTTAAAAGAGAAGCAGTGCATAGAAACAAGAATAAGAGACTTCGACATAGACTGTGTGTTAGATCAGGAAACACAAGTGAATCTTATGCCAGAAAATACTTGGGAAATTTTGGGAAATCCAGTTATGATTCCTTCATTGGGGAGGATAGGATTTTTTAAAGGAAAGATGATAACCCTATGTGGAAGAGTTACTAATGTACCTATGGTTGCTCATGGAACATCGACTGAAGAAGAATTTGAGGTCATTAAGTTTGTTGAGAGCAGTGCCCCTTTTGCACTTTTACTAGGAAAGACTTGGATTGAGAAAGATCAGATCCGAAGGAAAGAAGAAGAGGAAGCCACAAAACAGAAAAAGAAAGAATTAAGGGACTTCATAACCAAAAAAATAGCGAGACTAATATAGAAACAGGAGGACAAAGTCGAATTAGAAGAAGGTTGTCGAGGTTGAAAGAACGCAAGAAGGCTTACAGAACCTGTCCATGCAGGAGAGAAGAGCACCTACCCCAGAAGAAGTAAGAGAAGAGGTACTACACTCGAACCCTTTGAAAGACCCTCAACAGTGTGAAGTCCCTTTACTAGGAGAAAATAAGAATATGAATGGAAAGAGGAATCGAGAGACTCAGATCATAGGAAAGAAGGCCAGAAAGTTCAGTAAGAAGAAAAAAAAATTAGAAAAAATGCAAGAAGTTCCAGAGAGGCCTTCGTAGAAAGAAGGCTTACAGAACTTGAACCTCACTGGAATATAAAAACAACGCATACTGGCACTTCTCCATGGCGAAGCAATATGACCATTGGAGGCATCTCGATCATTAGAACGACGCTCCAGAACGGCTAGAAATGAAATTATTGTCAGAAAGATCGTCATTGGACCGTTGGGACCATGTCATAATGGATGGAATCGTATTGATTGAGTCTTTTTCAATCCGTTGGAGGAACCTGTTATGACATTGTTTATTTAATCCGTTGAATGCCTCACCGGGGACACTTTTGAAAATTGTGATTATTCGAGCTAAAAAGAGAATTGATTGCTATCCCGTTGTGCTTTTGAGACCTTGCCACTTGTTTTTCTTACCTTGAATGTTCAGTCGCCTAGCCAAGTTATTTGTTTATGAGCATGCATGTCGGGCGACCTTAGCACAGTAGAGAAATCGGAAGAAGAAATATTGATCGACCTTATAGCTGAGAAGGTCATGTCCGTAGGAGTACAGGCCTCGTCGACAGTTGTATTGAAATCCTCCACCTTGACTGCATGTCGATCTAGCCGAACAGCGACCGAGAAAAGAAGCAAGAACAGCGACGAAATGGTGAACGCGAAGCTGATCCTGACAGTCTTTCTGGACTACATCCCACCTCTGGCTGGCTCGACCAAGTTTTGAGAGAACCTTGGTCGTGTTTGACCATTTTTTTGACTTCGACAGGCTGGTCGAAGACGAAGCACCCAGGCGAAGTGGAGATCATGGTATCTCACCCTTTTTGTGGGCTTTTGGGGGCTTTTAGGGTTTATGTAATGGGTATGGGATGTCGGCCCATGGGTTTACCCATGTTTAGGCCCTTTTTGTAATGTATAAATAAGTAGCTAGGTGATGTAAGAAAAGGTCGGAGTGATAAGTGCTAATGTTGTCTATGTGAAAAGAAGTGTGAAAATAGTGCAATCTGTGTGATTGCAGTTCTGATTGGCTTTGTGCAAGAACCTGTGAGGGTTTCTAAGTGAGAATATTTTTGAATGCTTTGTGCACATTGTATGTGAGACTTGCAAAGCTAAGTGCAAGTGGTTGTACTTGGCTTTGTGCCTTGACCTAATCTGGGGAAGGAGGATCTGGAAAGGTGCACGCAGATATCCAGTCCTTTGCGGAGTTGGATCTATGGCTTGGTGCATGTAAGAAGATTGGAAGAAGATAATAAATAAGAAAAAGAGTTGGTGGACGTAGCCCCACACTGGGGTGAACCATGTATATACTTTGTTGATGTGCTTTGTGTAATGATTTTCATGGTGTTTATGCTTATGTTTTCTCAGTGCACCATTCTTGATGTATGATAGATAGATCTATGATATCTTAGTGCTTTATGATGTGAATGAATGCTAGATATGAACTGATGCTAAGTGCTTAGAAGTGTTGATCTGTTTATTGCAGCATTGTTCTGTATTTAGGGTTAATCTGCGAAGTGAATAAGAATCATAATTTAATGCATGCTATTGGCTAAGTGCTCTATTGAGGTGTGTAATCACAGATCTATGTCCCAGCTAGGTTGTATATACTTGAGTCCTGCAACCCCCCCTACCTCTACCTCGGGTGAGACTTCATCTACTTCGCAGGTGTTGTTGAAAGGGTCGATAGTTAGGGTTTTGTTGGTGCGATGTTGAAGCGTTGATCCATGGCTCTGTCGTTGTGCCAACAATTCCACCAGAGTTGTGTAAGAAAAAGGTCCTAAAATGCTTGCTCCAAACAATCTATAATTATCATTGGACCCGATTGGTTGCTGGAAAGCACTACCGAGCGAGGGATATGGAGGAGGTATATGACCCCCACCATAACGGATAGAATTAAAGGGGATTCAAGAACCCCCAGCAGACCCTTGCACGGGAGCGTTTGAGATCCCTACCCCTAGACCCATGTTCTATAAGGTGGAGTACGTAAGAACTGAGTTCGAATCAAAGTCGGGCATCCCATGTGAGAATGGAGGGCCCGATGCACTCTGAGTAAACAGAGTGGTGGTAGACGTCGATAACAGTATCAGAACATTGCCCGAAGTAGAGGGATTCGAGACCACTATGGTCCATACTGGCGAAGGTCGGAGAGGAGGTAGGATTCCCCCTGCGGTTGTAGCCGTAACGGGAGTATGAGGACTCCCAGATGAAGTAGCAACATTTTCTTCCATTGTCGCCTGTAGGACTAGCTGGCACTTAGAAGGTGTCACCTCAGGAGGGACAACTTGTATCAAGATCAGCGCTGACAAGTCAGTGATTGGAGGTTTGGTCGGCCTGAGAGCCTCTTCCTCAAAGTCATAAATGATAGGTTCCTCCAAAGTCAAATAGTCTCCTCACGGAGCAGGCTCGGGCACTTTTTTCATGTGTCTTGATCGCTTCGAATGACCCTTGTTGGTCAAGTCTTCACCATAACGGTGGCAGAGGTGGCTCCAATGGAACCAGTGACAGGCCTTGAAGTCTTCACGATCAACGGAGTTGTTGATCTTCCACCTTGTGAAATGATCAACCAACACAGTAAGGCTTAACTAGCATTTAAACACCAAGCACACACTGAAAATTTCCTAAAGACAAATCAAGCAGTCGACTATCTAGTAGGAAGGACAGTTACGCCAATCAACACTAGAGCAACTAATTGGTGTAAGTGAAAATCGAACACGGAAGCACCCTCCAGGTATACTATGTGAAGCGAGATATGAAGTCCTCCCCAAGTACTATGGTATACCCCCGCAGTCATCTGTGTAAGTCCCTAGAATATGGGAAACTAAGTTGTTATCTCGCAGGCAATCACTAGGCGGGTACAATCGACAGTCGGGTGGATCGAAATGAGTAGGATAACAAGATTGAAACCTATTAAGGGTATTGAGAGCAAATGTTCTGGAAGAAAATAGAGGATCTCGAATGGATTTGAGGTCCACGAAGATCCATAGGAAGATTCATTCGGTAGTACTCCCGAGACAGATCCTCAATATGCATTCCCCACTACATTCATTCTTGCTTTGGAGGGTTTATATTCGTTGTCTTTCCTCATGTGACCTCGTCTTTATCTCTTGTGTTAGAGGGGGATCACAGATAACTTTTACGACACTGGACTTAAACACTCCCTAACTCATACTCCAATGTTTGATATAACAGCCTTAAAGAGTTTCCTCTCCAACCTAATTCAAGGCCCTAAACCCTAAACTAGTTTGTTGATCCTACAAACAAAAAAGTCTAGTGTATTTTAGATTAAGCGTTCTTTTTAAAGACTTGATTTACTCATGGGGTACGGGGGTGAAACAAATGGTGTTGTAAAGAAACAAAAAAGAGGAGAAAATTAAAGCACTTGAAAGAAAAATTACTTCAAATCCAAAATCAAATCTTTATAACTAACTCTTTGTAACTCAACTTTTCTTAACTAAATTTTCAAGATCTTGTAAAGAAAACCTAAAATATACCTTCGCTTGAATACAAGATAATTATGCTTCAAGAAATCAAGAAAGAACTTAGTATCATTTTGTAGCTTATATTATCCCACTAACCATCTAATTCATCCCATAATTTGTATAAGGCAAGGTACTATCAATAATTGTTAAAGTGTATGTTTAATTTCCTTTTTAGAGTGAAAATTATGAAGTTGTTACCATTTTAATAGTTGTTGTTACAGCCATTGTTGCACCCCTTAACAGCCCTAAATTTATCCATAAAACCATTGGGAATTTGTACTAAGCAAACCATAATCATTGGATATTGAAGTAGTGTCTTATATATTTATTAAAGTACGTTTATGAAGTGGTTTCATTGCTTTCATCATCATTATTAATGTTGTTATAAATGTTGGGACAGCCATTTAAGTCATTTATTGACTTGTATTTATCTTGAAAAGTGTGAGTGACAAACCATTATCAAATTTGCAAGACTCTAGTATCTCTTCCTTGTCATCATAACTTGCACCTTTCAAGATACATTGTTGCTACTATGATTTCACTTTTATTGTTTAGTAATTTGTTCAAGAAGCACATAAATTTGTTTAAGAAGTCATTGATTATAAATTTTGCTACTAATTATTGATGTTTCATTGGTAAAGGGAAGGTACAAACCCATTTTCATTTTCCCTTGTCCCTTTAAACTTTACCCGAGTGACTTATTTTGTTGAGTGACCTAGAGAGAGGGGTGGGTATTCACCGTATCATTTTTCCCTTCATCAACCAAATAGGTCATGTGACGTCTCCCTTGGAGTGAGGCTTTCCTCCTCCTAAAGAGAAAGAGGTACCCTATTTGGGTGAAAGTGATAGGGTTACCTTCGTGTTACGTCAATCTAGGCCTAATTTCCTTTAGGCTTTGGGAAAGCATAGATTGTGTGATAACAAAGACTTCCATCGATTTTTCTCCTTTTAAGTTAGTACATGGTGTGGATTCAATTATTCCGATTGAATGTAAAATCCCTTCCCTTAAACTGGTAATTGAGCTCCTACCTGACACATCTGATCTTGAAGAATGCCGCGTACACCTAGAATATCTCGATGAGAAGCATTGAGATGCCTCTACAGCTATCAAAGAAAATAAACGATGTGTTAAGGTTCAATATGATAGGTCTATCTATCCTCGGCATGATGTTGAGGGTGACCTGGTTCTCCTATATGACCAAGCCAAAGAACCGTTGGGGGCAAGAAATTTCAACCCCATGTGGCACGGTCCTTACATCGTGTGATGTGTCTTAGAGAAAGGAGACTATGAATTGGAATATTATGAAGGGAATATGTTGGATAAGCCCAGAAATGGGCTCTACCTTAAAAGGTATTATGCATGAGCCCTTAATCTTGGGAATGACCTTTTTTATACTAGTGTATCTTAGTGTATATATATATTTTCCTTTGTGTCATCATCTTGCTTATCAATTTTTCCCTTGGTTGGCATATTTCAATAGAGTCTTCTGTTTACTTAGGATTCACAGATGGTGTCAGTCGCCATACACGGAACATGGATTCCATTGCTTGGGTAATTTACTCACCCGAGGGAAAAATGGTTTCTTTAGGTGGCGTGTGTCTAGAGCCATCAACGAATAATGTGGCTGAGTATAGTGTCGTTATAGATCTATTACGTGACGCAATTTCGCATGGTGTTTAGTCTTTATAGGTTCATCTGGACTCCCAGTTAGTCATATGTCAGTTAAACTGCAGTTACCATGTGTGATACCCTACTCTACTCTGATCATTCCTACGAGTACTAATTTTGGAACGATACTTTGATTTTCTTACTTATAATCACATACCTAGAAATTCTAATCATGTATTTGATGCATATGCTAATTATGTTTTAGATTGGCATTTGTCAAATAAATAAGTAAAGAAAACACATTCATACATGTACACATTGTAACATATATCAGTAAAGTCAAAGACCAAAATTTTATATATATATATATATATATATATATATATATATATATATATATTTCATCCGTTCAAAAAATATGGTGTCATAGTACAAAATGGGGCTCACACCCTCAAAATACATATATGGTCGGTATATAATATGACCATGGAATATACGCCTATGGCGCTGGATGTGTATCATGATAACACACTACAGCATTTTCAAGACACTGGAAGAGTAACACCCATGCATGGGGTACACCCACCACCTGTCGTTGCATAGCCTCTGGCAGATCCTCCACTTGAACCATAGGAATCTTGTGCATCAATAGAGATAAGTTTCCCTATACACTTTGTAGCACTCTCTTCGCATCTCCTCCCATGTGCTCATCTCCTCGGCTCCTCTATTGATGTCGTGGGAATCCCTCTGACCATCGCAAACCTACATTTGTGTAACAAAGCAATTGTGAATACTTGATACCATACAAAAATATTTGCATTTTTTTTGTTCTTATTGAAAAATACAACAAAAAAATGAAATATATAAAAAAAAAATCTTACCAATATCACCGTCGGCGGAACCTGGTGGAAAAGGCATGTTTGGATCTCCTTTCTGGTCGATCTCACAGTAAGAGTATTCATCGATGGCTATAACCTGTCGGTGCCACTAGAAAAAGAACTCATCAATGTAGGGGGTTGGAACCCTACCACCTCCTAGCTGCCTCATCACGTCGGACCACCATGACATGGTTGGATCACGCGGTCCATGTGGAATAATCTCTACTCTAGGGCTCAAGCCTAGAACTTTCTCAAAGAAAAATCTACACAGAATGGATGCAAATCTGAAATTTCTCTTTTTCCCTTGCTTGCAATCTGTCAGCTAGTTATTCATGTTAGCCATCAATGAAGTACACCAGTCATCAAAAGTGGGTCGTCAACACTCCACCACATATAATATGAGTGGCCTTGATGCCTAGTGCAATGAGGCCAACCCAGAAATCTGTGTAATTATAAGCACAATGATATTTAAGCTCAAGTTCTCGATCACCTTGATTGGGAGTTGGCTCCCTACTTTATTTGTGCCTGCAACACAATGGGTGGAAATGTACTCCTCCATGATCATACCACCCCTATCCCCTCGAGCCTTGATATTCACTACCTCGCCCCGATGAGACAATCCTGTGATAAAATATAAGTCATCCACTTCAATCCTCAACGGTTTCCCATCGATGTTGAAGGCCTATGTCTCTGGATCCTAGTAGTATACTAGCATCTAGAGTAACCTCACTTGAGCCATCATTCCTTTGAGAGCCCAAAATTTATAAAGGCCACATATTTTTAAAGCTTGTTGGGCCTCTACATCCATTTCCAATGCTGCATATATCTCTTCATTCTCCCTCTCCCTCCATTCAATCACCATCCTGTAAGGGAAAAGCCATTTTTTGAGTTAAATCCTTTCAAAAACAATGTTCATGGATTAGTACGCAAGCTAGCTTGGTAATATTCATGTATAGAGTTGCATATACGCAGACATAATTCGAATTTCCCACGTATATGGGGTCTTATACGCGATCCAATAAACTATCACCCACTTACACCCTAATTTACATGTTTTTCCCTCTAATACTCAAAAAAGGACTAAAATTGAAAATTAAACCACTAAAATTGAAGTAGATGGGATGGGAACTTATTGTTGATGGGATGGGATGGGCACTTACTTGATGGGATGGGATGAGCATGTACTCTTTCCAATTCAATTGGTCTCACTTCATTTGGATTCTCTATGAAGACGTTATGAATTTTTTACCCAGAACACTTGTTTATGACTAGCTTCAGGACTAGTCAAAAACCCTATCTTCCACAGAGTGTATCTCCAAAATTATAGCAAATAAAGAGCTGAAAATTTTACTACAGGTACCTTGATATGTCTTCTCAATAACCTCTTAATTTCACCATCTGAATCATTCTAGAAACAAAGTTATAGTGACAATGGTAAGATGACCTGTAAATAACATACCTCAGAACACATCACCAAAAGACTTCATCCTCCCTTGAAATTCGGCCTTCTTTACTTCATATTTCCTCTGAAATTAGACTTATATCTCCTTGTTCATTAAAAAACTTGTGTGTGTTTAAAATTAATGTATAATGATATGTATTTATACCCTTTATGTCACTTCCTTTTAACATTAG
Organism: Picea engelmannii; assembly: GCA_009831015.1. NCBI lineage: Eukaryota > Viridiplantae > Streptophyta > Pinopsida > Pinales > Pinaceae > Picea > Picea engelmannii. Next base: position 183,844 of record ML778435.1, on the reverse strand, counting down.
GGTCGACATGTAGTTTTTTCTTCAATTCATATTGTCATCTTCAAAAATTCATTTCTCCTCAATCATGAGGATCCACGTGACGTGCCACATAACATCAAAAGTGGCATGACTTATACTATCCATCCATGGGTGTTGTATCTGCATATGTAATTTCCTTCATGTCTATCTACTTCGATCAACTGTGGGGTCCAAAAGCCAATGGCTAGGGTTGACATCAATGACTACAACCAATGACTAGGGTTGACATCAATGAAAACAACCAATATTCCAACAATCTCCCCCTTTTTTATTGATGGAAACACTCATGCTCCCCCTATCCTCGTGCTCCTAGTTTCTCTCCCCCTTTGACATCAATGGAAAAGGGTGGGGCTTCTCCCCCTAAGTTTAATGGCAAAAGGTAACTCTCTTCTTTAGGGTTTCTCCCCCTGAACATATAGCACTTAATAACACTTCATTTTTATGGTCTCTTTCTTCCTTGGAGATTTTTTGTGGATCTAGGACGTATATGTTACTTGGTATTCTTGTTCCAGTTGCAACCAATCTTCCTGGACCTTCTTCTTTGATATTGCATCTTTGTGAGTCAAACGTGAGAGTATATCCTTGATCCCACATTTTACTAAAACTGAGTAGATTATGCTTCAAGTTTTCAACCAATCGTACATTCTTTGCTTTTACATTTTTTCTTCCAAGCTCTACTACACCTTTTCCAAGTATTTTGGCAGATGAGTAATCTCCAAATGCAACATTGCGACCCTTTCTCTTCAAGCTGATGAATTTGTATTGATCCCTGGTCATGTGTGAAGAACATCCACTGTCTATGTACTATTCATCTTCTTCTTTACATTCTTCAGTGTTCAATGCTATTCGACAATCTTCATTGTTTGGAATCTCTTTCCTTCTCCATACTGTGGTCTGCATAGGGACATTTGGCAATCTGCAATCTGCAATCTCGTGCTTTGTGACCAAGATAATTACATTTGTAGCATACAATATTTTTGTCCATCAATGGGGAAAATGAATTATAAATTTTGTTGACAAATCCATGATTATTTCCATATCTTCTATTTACACCATTCATGTTTCTTGCATAGTTTTTCAGTTCATTGATTCTGCAATTAATTGTCTTATGTCCAAAAATTTTGCAAGTATAACAATGACCAAGAAAGAAATTTTGATACCTAGGAGTAAGTGACATTCTTTGTGATGTAGTCCATTTGGGTTCATGATATACTCTTCTGTAGTATCCTTCATACTGATTGAAGCTTCTTTGATTCCTGAAGGTGGGAGGTCTTCTTGGATGTTCATCTCTTTTGCAATCATTCCTTCTTTCTAGTATCTCGGTCCACTTCTCATCAACTGTTTGTGTAGATATTTATTCAAACTTCTTGTTAGTATTTGCATATTCTTGTATGAAGTTTCACCCATGCATCCAATATGTGTTAAGTCTTTTGGCACTTGAGAGTTTCTTAAGCTATTCCTCAATGAAACAACTTCTTGTTCAATTTTCTCACAATCTTCTTCTTTCTTCATCATTTGGCCATTCCTTACTTCTCCTATTCTTCTTGCTTCTTCGAGTAGAGTTTTCAAGGAAATGGTTTCTTCTCTTAGTTTCTCAAAGTCTTCTAATTGTTTCTTCAAGATTTCAATTGCCTTTTCACAACTACCCAATTCACTTCTTAGTTTTCTATGCGTGTTTTTGAGCTTGTTATTTTCAATCTCAACATGCTTCAATTTTTTAACATTCTCATATTCTTGTTGAATCATTTCTACTTCATGATTTTCTTCTTCGTCATTGGACTTTTCTTCTTCGGTGTCATCTCTTTCAATCCTTGGATAAGGACATTCAAATTCAACATGTCCTGCTCCTTCACAATTAAAGAAAAAGAACTCACCTCTATTGGCTTCCTTGAAATCTGAGATGTTGTAATTTGCTTCAACTTCTTCTTCTTCTGTTGTTTATTCACTTGGATAAATATCTTGTAGCTTGTCCAAATCTCTTTTGTTGATGCACATGATCCCACCTTGGATTTCACTAAATCTGTCAATCCATCCAGGATGGTATCTATTGCCAATTTGGTGTTCCTTCTTGCTTCCTTCTGAGCTACAGTCTTTCGTTTATTCAAAGCCTTGTATCCTGAATTAACTGAGAACCAAACATCTGCCCCAAGAGATTTCAAGTAATTTTCCATTCTATTTCTCCAGTATTCAAAATTGCTTCCATCAAATGGTGGAATCCCATTTGGAATGTTGTCTTCCATTTCTTCTTAGGATCTTCCTTTCAGTGGTTAAATTGTACTGAAGGTAACCCGCTCTAATTCCAATTGTTAACACTGAAAGTGGGGCGAATCGGTATCAAGTACAATTTAAAATAAAAAAAAAGTATACATTAACCAGATTATATATTCAATTATATCCAATGAGAAATGAACAATAGTAGAAGAGTTACACCAATGCACCACAATACACCAAGCACAATATATGAGAAATAATCAATAGTTATTGTTCAAAGGAAGTAATGACTTCCAAGGGAAGCTACAACTTCCAAATATAAAAGGAGGGATAATCCTCCAAACGGAAGATACAATCATCCAATATCAAGAGAGGTATGACCTCTCCATCCATTCCCCTTCCTTCCACCCAAGAATATATGAGAGATAATAAAACTTTACATTAAATTATCACCATCAACCAAACATCACATAGAAACTGATAATGCTTCTTGAGACTTCTTCAACTTCTTGGAATACTTTGATCATGTAGATAATGTTACTCAATGTATTCTCTGAAACTCCTCAAATTTTCACTCCTTGAATCCTCCCAGAAAAGGAGTTATAGAGAAAATGGTAGACCTTATTCAATTATGGTTTTTTCAGTAGAGCGAAGTTGTACAGAATGCCCCACGCTTAATATTTAACATCAGATTCTAAAATTCATACACAAGAAACTACAGCCCATACTCTTTCTAATTCAATTGGTCTCACTTAATTTGGATTCTTTATGAATACGTTATGACTTTTTTACTCGGAACACATGTTTATGACTAGCTTCAGGACTAGTCAAAAACCCTATCTTCCATAGAGTGTATCTCCAAAATTATAGTGAATAAAGAGATGAAATTTTTACCACATGTACCTAGATATGTCTTCTCAATATCCTTCAAATTTCACCATATGAATCGTTCTAGAAACAAATTTATAGCGAAAATGGTAAGATGACCTGTAAATAACATACCTTAGAACACATCACCAAAAGACTTCATCCTCCCTTGAAATCTGACCTTCTTTACTTCATATTTCCTATGAAATTCGACTTATATCTCCCTATTAATTATTCCATTTCTAGTGGTATTTGGAATGTCACATAACTCCTCACAGTTAGACAGTTATGGCCATGTGAAGTTGGAGAACCCAGGTTTGGGTAATGGACCCAAGTTTGTTTGATGGATAATGTTGTGAGTTTTGATATATCTGTAGGAAAGACTATTCTATATGGATATTAAATGTTATGTCATTTCCAGTGGTATTTGAAGCGTCACATAACTCCTCATGGTTAGAGAGGTATGGCCATGTGAAGTTGGAGAACCCTCATGAGTCATCTAGAAGCCCCAAAAGGTCAAAGTAGTCAAAGTGGTTTAAGAGATTTTAGAAGGTAAATAATAAAGTGAATTGATGAGTGTACTATAATTCAAATTGAATACAAAATAAATAGTTTAAATAATAAATTTAATGGATAAATTACTAAGTTGACAAGTAGTTAGAAGTGGGTTAGCCCTAAAATAAGGAAAGTGGTTTAAGATGGTTAGAAGGTAACCCCTTGAGGTAAAGTGAAGTGATGAGTGTACTAAAAGTCAAAGTGAATAACAAAATAAATTATTTAAATAATAAATTTAATGGATAAATTATTAAGTGGTCAAGTGGTTAGAAGTGGGTTAACCCTAAAATAAGGAAAGTGGGTTAAGATGGTTAAAAGGTAACCCCTTGAGGAAGCTACATGAAAGTATAAATAAGACGCAAGGCTCTCTCATTTTAATTACACTTGAGAATATTTAATATCTACAGGTGACTTAGGTAACCAAAGGATATCTAAGCCGAATTTCATAGGGAAGGTCAAGTAAATAAGGCCGAAATTCAAGGGAGGATAAATTATTTTGATGATGCTTTCTAAGGTATGTTATTTACAGGTCATCTCACCATTTTCGCAATCAATTTTTTTCTAGAATGAATCAGACCGTGAAATTGGGAGGCCATTGAGGAAACATATCCAAGTAATTGTGGTACAAATTTCATCTTTTAGTTCATTGTATTTTTGGAGTTACACTCCGTGGAAAATAGGGTTTGTGGCTAGTCTTGAAAATAGTCTAAAACAGGTGTTTCGGGTAAAAACGCCATAACGTCTTCATAGAAGATCCAACTTTAGTAAGACAAAATGTTTTGGTTAGATTACATTATCTAGTATTCTGTTTAAAATTTTCAGATCCATACAACAAACATTTTGTGTGGGGCACGCTCTACAAGTTCGTTCTCTAGAATAAGACAGAATTCAACAAGGTATGACATTTTTTCTATAGCTCCTTTTCTGAGAGGTTCCAAGTAGTAACACCTGGGGGAATTGCATTAAAAGAATTGAAGAACATTGTGTAATATTTTCATATATTTATTCATTACAGGTACATAGTTATGATTATTTCAAGTTAGGGTTGTTGACTAATCCAAAGCTAGTCATGTGAGACTAAAGTAAAGTTTGATGAAAATGCTAGTCTCGTGTTGTTAAAGTTAAGGAATGTTTGCAGGTATGTGATCATATACACCGAGTCTATTAAAGAGTTACAAATCAGATTTGGATGATGAAATTGATGAGGGCTTTTGGTTGAGGTATGTTACATATAGAGGTTGTATAACAGTGAGGTTGTGGCACATGGTTTGATCTAATGGTTTATGGTATTTGGTTATGGATAGTGTGATGTATTGCTAGAGAATTTTTTATGGTTATATTGGTATATGGTTGAGGTACATGTTGGGTACATGGTTGGGACAAGTAGTTGATGAGTTGGCACATACATGAGGTGTATAGTTGATGATGTTGGTACATCTTGATGAGTCATAGTTTATGTGTATTTGATGCATGATTGGTACATATTTGGTGCATGTTTGATGCACTCATTGATGGTAAAGGTTTTGGTACAGGTTGGTGCATGGTTGATGCACTTGTTTATGGTACAATTTGATTACATTTTGTTTGGTACAGGTTGGTGCATAGTTTATGCACTTGTTTATGGTACAGGTTGATGCATGGTTCAGGTTATTGGTACAGGTTTGCAGCTGTATATATCACAGTGATAGTGTGACAGTGGTTCCATCATTATACTTATATGTCAGGGTGGTTGTATAGGGCAAGGATAGGTGGTTGTATCCACCTTCCGGTTGTAGTCGGAGAACATAGGGGGTTGTAGCCAGAGAATTGAGGAGTTGGAGCTTCCCTCAGGTTGTAGCCTGAGACACTAAGGGGTTGGAGCCTCCTTCCAGTTACAGCTGGAAAACAAAGGAAGTCAGTTCTTTCGATGAATGTAATTCTTCAAGACATATAAGAAAAAGCATTTCGTGGTTTTCTCCCTCTTTGGGTTTCCACGTAAAAACACTGGTGTACTATGTATGTGTATGATTGTTCATGTGTTCATTCTTTATTTACTCTGCAAATATTGGATGATAATGCTACATTGATATAACACTTGCATTGTATGGTTAAAAAGGATTATATTAATTTATTACTAATTCACCCCCCCCCCTCGGTAATCTAACAATTGGTATCAGAGTCGGTTCCTTTAGGAAACAGTTTAATCACTGGAAGGAGATCATGGATTATTCTGAGAATGGAGTACCAATGTTTAATGGTCAGAATGATTTTAAGTATGAGATGTGGAGTAGAAGGACGGAAGTATTTTTATAGGAACAGGGAAATTATATTTGGCTATCAGTTGTTACAGGATATGATAGTTCAAAAATGGCAAAGAATGCATCCAAGAAGGAATTGAAGAAGAATAAAAAAATAGCATTGGATTTCATCTGGAAAGGATTACCTAATACGGTAAGAGAAAAGGTTTGTAAATGTTCATCAGCCAAAGAACTTTTGGATAAGTTACATGACATATATTATTCACCCATCGAAGATTCAGAAAATTCCAAAGAATATGTAGATACAGAAAAAGAAGAAAGATGTTCATCATGTCAGACAGATTCAAAAGAGGAAGAGTATGAAGAAGTAGAAGTTGATTACAGGAAAAAATTGATCAGTGCAATTGAATATCTAAAGAAAGAAAGAGAAGAAAACAAGCCATACAAGAAAGAATTGATGAAGAAAAAGGAAAGTGTTCAAGGTTCTGAAAAGGATCAGCAGGTCATCAAGAATTTAAGAGCTCAACTAGAAGAGACCAAAAGAATTGAAGAAACTCTAGAATATAAAAAGAAATGTTTAGAAGCCTACATAGCAGCACAAAAGGAAGAATCAGAAAAGAGAGAAAATATATTGATGGATCATCTTAAGGAAAGAACCAATGACTTAAACCAATTTGAGGAAGAGTTTGGTCAAGAAGAGAGAAGACTGGAAGAAGAAATAATTACATTGAAAATCCAACTTGAAGAAGCAAAGAGAACAGAAGAGGTCATGAAGTCTCAGATAATGAAGAAAGAAGAAGAGGTTGAGAATCTTGAAGAAGAAGTTGTCACACTAAGAGTCAAAATCGTCAAGCTCAATAAGAACATTGAAGAGACAGAAACATCCACGCCAGTTGTAGAGAATGAAGAGAAGCACTCTACGTTGCTAGAAAATAAGAATGAATAAAATAGAAAGAGTTATGCATAAGTACTCAAAGGAAGGAATCATGGTCAACTAGAATCTAAGAAAACTAATAAAGATACATCTTCAAGAAGACCATCCATGTTCAAGCCACAAAGAAGCTTCAATCATGATCATGATCAGTCAAGGCATAAATTCAGAAGGACTATACCACAAAGAAGATCATCCACTCCCAGGTATGCAAATTTATTTTATCGTCATTGTTTTTATTGTACTAACTTTGGACATAAGGTTGCAGATTGCAGGAATTGTAAAAGAAATGTTCAAGAAAGAAATGCCTATGTGGCCCCATGTAACATTGAATATTACAAATTTCATAACTATGGACACATAGCTCATGATTGTAGAAGCATGATCGATACTTCCATGAAAGAGAAAATTGATATCATATATAAGAAAGTATGGATAAGAAAACAGGAAGAACATGTGAAAAAATACCAAGTACCAGAGATCGTAAGATTGGCAATAAAATGAGATGAAGAAAATTCTATAGAGAAAAAGAAAGATATCAGATACAGAAAGGTTTGGAAAATAACTAAAAGAAAGGAAGGACAGATATATAAGGAACGGATTCAAGAGATTGTAATTTTAGGCATTGTAGTGAAAGATGAATCCACAGACAGAAACAAATAAGTCAGAGCTCAGAGAGATAATGAATCTACCAATGAAGATGATGATGAATCTACCAATGAAGATGATGATGAATACACATCAGAGCAGGAATTGTTCTGATCCATCCCGCTTAGAGACTCCCAGGTAATATGAATATTAGACAAGGGGATTTTATGTGATAGATGTGACAGACCAAAGAACCATCCTTCGAGCAGCTTGTAGAGTTTGAGAAGACAGATTCAGAGAAGTCAGTCAGCAGAAGTACATTTTGATAGATTAATCAAGACTTCATGATAGAATAGTGATAAATGGGTCAGCATTATGGACAGTATGGATAGAGATGGGTTCGTAAGAACACTTAGCAGGTTTAGACAGATATGTGACAGTGGATGAGAACATGGATTCATAGATTGGTTTAGAGAGCGGTTCAAAGGCAAAGGAACATTATCATAATTGATGATAATTACACAAGAAACGGCTCGAACAATGCTAATGGATTCCAAATTGACAGATATTGTTTTGACACGTGCAATGCATATAGCAGTTCATTTTCAAAACATATTAATGCTCAGAAACAACAATGACAAAACTCCCTATGAACTATGGAAAGGAAGCGCAGACAACAACCTCTACATCAAGGTAGTATTTTATTAATTGAAATTTATGTTGATGATATTGTTTTGGAAGTACTAATGACAAGTTAAGCCAGAAATTTGCAAAGGATATGCAGAATGAATTTGAAATGTCATTACTTGGAGAACTATCCTTCTTTTTGGGTCTTCAGATATGTCAAAGCAACCAAGGAATTTTTATTTCTCAAACTAAGTATATCAGAGAAATGCTAAAGAGGTTCGGAATCAAAGATTGCAAACTAGTTACCACTCCTATGAAAACCAATTGCAAGTTGAGAAAAGATGATGATTCAAAGTCTACATACCAGAGTCAATACAGGTCAATGATTGGTTTCTTACTATATGTGACAACATCCAGACCAAATGTAATGCAGCCAGTTGGACAGGTGGCACAATTTCAAGCAGCACCAAAGGAATCACATGTATTAGTAGTAAAGAGGATTTTTGGATATCTCAAAGGAACAGAAGATTTTGGATTATGGTATCCAAAAGGAAAGGATCTATCACTTATTGCCTACACAGATGCAGATTGGGTAGGTTGCATTGATGATCGACGAAGCACCAGTGGAGCAGTGTTTGCTTGGGTGAGTGTTTAGTATCTTGGCTAAGCAAGAAACAATCATCAATATCCTTATCTACAGTCGAGGCAGAGTATATTACAGCAACAACATGTTGTACACAGGTTCTATGGATGAAACAAACTCTGACAGATGTACAGGTTGAGTATGATGAGCCCATTAAAATCTATTGTGATAATACAAGTGCCATCAGTGTCTCAAAGAACTTGGTGATACACTCCAAGACGAAGAACATTCCAATCAAGTATCACTTTCTACGGGAACAGGTTGCGGAGAAGAACATCAAAGTTGAATATGTGGGCACAAAAGAACAAGTGGCATACATCTTTACAAAACCACTTCCACGGGAAACCTTTGAGTATTTTCTAAGAATACTAGGAGTAATTTCTACTCCAAAATGAATGCTTTTGAATGATTATTGTATATGTCTTAGATGTACACGAGGAAGCACCATAAATAGGACAATTTAGGTTGGGAGAGATTTATCAGATGCAACGGTAAATGCTTGGAGAGAGAGCATAGAGGCATGTTTCCAAGGGGAGCGATTTTCACAAGGGAAGAATGAGTGATATGACTTCAGAGTGATACCCTTTGTCAAAGGGGGAGATATTATTCATATGAAGGGATAGAGAATAATCAGAGGCTTATAAACACAAAGAAAAATCAAAAGCATGTAGACAGGGGGAGAAGCCCCAAGGAGTGTTCAGTCAGGGGAAGCAGTTCCAAAGGGGGATACCCTTTGCCATTGATGTCAAAGGGGGAGAGATAGAAACATTGATGAGGAGTATATGCATGAATGTTATCATGACTAAGTGTTGCCATCAATGTTGGTGTTCCCATCAATGCCAAATGGGGAGATTGTTAGACAATTGTCTTAGGTTGATGGCCAATTGGTATGGATTTTTGGTTGTCATTGATGTCAACCATTGGAGAGTGATATGGTAGATTGATTTCAACCCTTAGTGATTGATGTCAACCCTTGGACAAAGTCCGATAGTGAATTCTGGTAGTACAAAGTTTTGGGTAATGGACCCAAGGTTGTTTCATGTATAATGGTATGAGTTTTAATATATTTGAAGGTAAGACTATTCTATATGGATAGTACATATCATTCCATTTCTGGTGGTATGTGGAATGTCACATAACTCCTCACGGTTAGAGAGTTATGGCCATGTGAAGTTGGAGAACCCAAGTTTGGGTAATGGACCCAAGTTTGTTTGATGGATAATGGTACGAGTTTTGATATATTTGCAGGAAAGGCTATTCTGAATGGATAGTACATGTCATTCTATTTCCAGTGGTATTTTGAATTTCACATAACTCCTCACGGTTAGAGAGTTATGGCCATGTGAAGTTGGAGAACCCTCATGAGTCATCTAGAAGCCCCAAAAGGTCAAAGTAGTCAAAGTGGTTTAAGAGATTTTAGAAGGTAAATAATAAAGTGAAGTGATGAGTGTAGTACAATTCAAATTGAATACAAAACAAATTATTTAAATAATAAAGTTAATGGAGAAATTACTAAGTTGACAAGTAGTTAGAAGTGGGTTAGCCCTTAAATAAGGAATGTGGTTTAAGATGGTTAGAAGGTAACCACTTAAGGTAAAGTGAAGTGATGAGTGTACTATAAGTCAAAGTGAATAACAAAAGAAATTATTTAAATAATAAAGTTAATGGAGAAATTACTAAGTGGTCAAGTGGTTAGAAGTGGGTTAACCCTAAAATAAGGAAAGTGGGTTAAGATGGTTAAAAGGTCGTAACCCCTTGAGGAAGCTACATGAAAGTATAAATAAGAGGCAAGTATCTCTCATTTTAATTACACTTGAGCATATTGAATATCTACATATGACTGGGGTAACCAAAGGATATCTAAGCTGAATTTTAGAGGGAAGGTGAAGTAAAGGAGGCCGAAATTCAAGGGAGGATAAATTCTTTTGATGATGTTTTCTAAGGTATGTTATTTACAGGTCATCTCACCATTTTCGCAATAACGTTTTTTCTAGAATGAATCAGACAGTGAAATTGGAATGCCATTGAGGAAACATATCCAAGTAGTTGTGTTACAAATTTCAGTGTGTGGGTCATTGTATATTTGGAGTTACACTCCGTGGAAAATAGGGTTTGTGGCTAGTCCTGAAAATAGTCTAAAATGGGCGTTTCGAGTAAAAATGTCATAACTTCTTCATAACAGATCCAAATTCAGTAAGACCAAATGTGTTAGTTATAGTATAGTCTGTAGTATTATGTGTAACATTCTCGGATCCATACAACAAATATTCCATGTGGGGCATGCTCTACAAGTTCGCTCTCTAGAATAAGCCAAAACTCAACAAGGTATGCCATTTTTGCTATAACTCCTTTTCTGAGAGGTTCCAAGTAGTGACACCTGGATGAATTGCATTAAAAAAATTGAAGAATAGTGTGTACTATTTTCAGATCTTTATACATTACAGGTACATAGTTATGATTATTTCAAGTTAGGGTTGTTGACTAATCCAAAGCTAGTCATGTGAGACTAAAGTAAAGTTTTATGAAAGTGTTAGTCTCTTGTTATTAAAGTTAAGGAATGTTTGCAGGTATGTGATCATATACACCAAGTCTATTACAGAGTTACAAATCAGATTTGGATGATGAAATTGATGAGGGATTTTGGTTGAGGTATGTTACAGATAAAGGTTGTATAACGGTGAGGTTGTGGCACATGGTTTGATGTAATGGTTTATGGTATTTGGTTATGGATAGTGTGATGTATTGCTAGAGAAATTTTGATGGTTATATTGGTATATGTATTTGGTATATGGTTGAGGTACATGTTGGGTACATGGTTGAGACAAGTATTTGATGAGTTGGCACATACATGAGGTGTATAGTTGATAATGTTGGTACATCTTTATGAGTCATAGTTTATGTGTATTTGATGCATGATTGGTACATATTTGGTGCATGGTTGATGAACTTGTTGATTGTATATCTTGGTGCATGGTTGATTTACTTGTTTATGGTACAGGTTTTTTACAGGTTGTTTGGTACAGGTTGGTACATGGTTGATGCACTTGTTTATGGTACAAGTTGATTACAGGTTGAGGTACAGGTTGATACATGGTTGATGCATGGTTCAGGTTATTGGTACAGGTTTTTTGGTGCAATTTGATTGGTACAATTTTACAGCAGTATATCTCACAGTGATAGTGTGACAGTGGTTCCATCATTCTACTTATATGTCAGGGTGGTTGGACGGGGCAAGAATAGGTGATCGTAGCCACCTTTTGATTATAGTCGGAGAACATAGGGGGTTGTAGCCTCCTTCTGGTTGTAGCCAGAGAAATGGGGAGTTAGAGATTCCCTCAGGTTGTAGCCTAATAACCTATGGGGTTGGAGCCTCCTTCCATTTGTAGCTGGAAAACAAAGGAAGTCGGTGCTTCCAATGAATGTAATTATTCAAGACATATAAGAAAAATCATAGAGTGGTTTTCTCCTGCTTTGGGTTTCCACGTAATAACACTGGTGTATTGTGTATGTGTATGATTTTTCATGTGTTCATTGTTTATTTACTCTGCAAATATTGGATGATAATGCTACATTGATATAACACTTTCATTATATGGTTAAAAAGGATTATATTGTTTTATTACTGATTCACCCCCTCTCTCAGTAATCCAACATACCACTGGAAGCAGCATGACTTATACTATCCATCCATGGGTGTTGTATTTGCATGTGTAATTTCCTTCATGTCTATCTACTTCAATCAACTGTGGAGTCCAAAATCCAATGGCTAGGTTTGATATCAATGACTACAACCAATGACTAGGGTTGACATCAATGACAACAACCAATCTTCCAACACTTACTTGGTCCAGACGGTTGCTAATTCCATTGATCGTAGCTCCCACAATAAACACTTGAAGATCATGGGAAAATTGGCCTAAAATGCACTAAGTGGGTGAAAAAACTCAAATGGTATGGTAAAATGGTCTATTTTTACTATTAGTAGAAAATTTTTACCCACTTCATATAGTTTGTGCTAATTTTTAACCTTATGGACTAATAGTGCAGTGGAACAAATTGGTTTTGGTGGTTTTGTCCAGGATTTTTTGCAATTTCAAGTGTCGTACCGCCTGTTCATGCCTTCAGTAGGTATTTTATTTCACCAACATATAGGATAGTTTGTCACTCTATTTTTCATTATTGCATCGTCCTATGACCGTGATCCATATTCCTTAGGTACAAACCCATTTATTAGTGACACAGAAACTTCTTACTACTACTAGAAGTGTCATTATTAAGTGGTAGAGGCATACCAAACATGGGTGCCCTAGTTAGAACCTTTGTGCCATTTGGTGCCCATGCAGAAGTTATTCCATAGGACCGAGAGTTCCTTATAGTTCCAATATGATTTTGTGTTCAAACCTCATATTCTTACTCACAAGCATTCTAACCATTACCTATGGGAATCCCCCTAAGTCTTGGTTAAGCTCTTTTCCAACTCTCTAAAAAGAGAAAATATTGTCGAGTGAACTTGTCTCTTTCACATTCGTTAAATGGCTTTGAAAGGACACCTATTTGGTGTAATTTTAACCCTTTTTCAGACCAAGTAGACTACTTATGAAAAAGGAATATTCTAGTCATCGTTGGATACAAGAGTGCTCCTTGGTATTATTTTATACTTTTTCCAACCTAGGGAACTAAATCTATGAAAAATGACATTTTTTGGAGTTAAGTTGTAATCGCATTCCATCATTCTACTTCCAGTATTGAGCCTATTGTTAGTTCTCGCTTTCTCGTTACAAGCCTCTTACCTCAGCAGTTTGCATCACTAGCCAAGCAAAGCCTTTTTTATATCCTTTGTAGCTTGACACCTTGTACCCTAAGAGGAAACATTCCCCCAAGTGTCCATGCCCCACATGCACTTCCTTGCATTGAGAATAGGTATGTTCTACTATTTGGATCTAGTTTCTTACTCGCAACACTTGTTTCCTCTCTTGTATCATAACATTTTTTTCCTATGAAAAAACAAAAAATACAAGCGGGAAAATAATATTATCTCTTATCGGTAGCAGCTGTGTCACCTTTGAATAGAGCACAATCTTTTGAGTCCACTGTCATCCAAAGTTTGGGTTTAGCATGACCTTAGGAAGCTGAGATCGTTACTTAGAGTTTACTCCTCCGACTGGTTATTCTTCTAGTCCTTATGGAGAGTTTGGTGATGCCTCCTGCATCACAAAGTTTTATCATCAAGTCTATGCTACCTAAGTATCCATATGTCTCATGATCTTGTTCAAATGATGTCTATAAGCATGTTTTGGCCATTCCTCAGAACCATTGAATTTGCATGTCGACCATACCCTCAATGTATCTCAAAGTCACATGAAGTTGTATTCATATCATGCACCCTAGTCCTACTTTCATTATGGGTAGGTAACCTTGAACCCATCATTTGACATTTTCTCATTGGTCGTTGATTGGGGGGTTTCCCTTGTGTTCGACGGAAAGAAATCTATTCACACATTGGGATTCATTCGATATCTTGGATGTCATTAGCCTTATTGGTGGTTTCCTCATCGTTTTTAGCAGTCTTCCTTATTGGTTGCTATTCAGAGGATCTTTTTCGTGTACTACTTACATCTAGTGCATGCAAGAGACGCATAGGGTCATTGGTTCATGAACATCCTATTCATTTGAACTCCTCCTAATCATCAAGTTATTTCTTTGTACCTCATTCTGACTGATGAGAGATTCCCTAATACTCTCCTTTCAGTGGGTCTCCTTCCATCGACTTCAACTCATCTATTCTGGAAATGAGTACCTAGAGGCTTGCAGACATCAATGGAAGGTTCTCCCGCCATCAACAGTTGGGAATATATCAATGTCTCCTGATCGATGGATTCTTCAAGTGTTCGACCTCAACACCTTTATTCACACTTGTAAGAATGTACTCGATGCCTTGATACCTACTTTCATTATCAATAGGTTGTCTCGTGTTTTTTAAAGGTATACCTTAATGAGTGGTAATCAAATGAAGTCTCATTGTGTTCAACATCAACTCCTCTATTCACATTATGTATACTTGCACCTTCGATGAATAGTGTAGAAGACCTCCAACTTACAATAGCAACATTCATATTTTATTGTTGTCTTTCATTGGACCAGTACCTATATGAATTTAGTGATCATGGGATATCATATTGTACTCCATTGTATACAGATATCTTCAGATTGATTTTGAGACTGGATTCCACTATGCCTTGTTCATGACTATGACAGCCTATGGCACTTTGTGTTTCATGTTCATGGCCATGAAAAAATATTTGATATATTTCCACATGGATCTGCAGTGTAATTCAGATTGGAAGCCATGTGTACAAAGTTATTATGGATTGTAATATTCTCATGAGTAACTAACACTTCGAGTTGAGTCTCCATTACTCCACTTCTGGGAATTATAATGTATTTCGGTCATCGTAGATACTCCTATGACCTCACACATTAGAGGGCATCTGTTACAGCAAATTTTTCCTGACCCCATGCAACTTGCTTGGATGGTCTTTCCATTTCCCTATGCATATTTGAACTTCCCCATATATGTGCCCTGACAATTAGATAACATGTGTATCCGTAGGTTGCTCCACTACAGCCCGCGTACATCAGTTTTGGTGCTCAAAATTAAAAATTATGTCAAGTTAATATGCCATGTCACGAGATCCATGATCCTTGACCTTCCATATACCGGAAACACTCTTACTCGACCCTTCACTTCCATGTGAAGGCTATAAATTGAGCCTTATCCAAGCCTTGGAGGGAAGAATTCAACTTTGAGAGCAAATACATTCTAGAGAAATTTCACTTCATATTGAGTCTGCATCCCTTTATACTTGAAATCTTGAACTCCTTGTTCATCCCCCAAGCTCTTCCTTCTTTATGATGGAGAACCTCATTGTCTCCTTTAAAGGAGCTTGCCTTTGGTGGAGGATTGAAGTGGTGGAGGCCCAGCTAGAGGGACTTAGTTTCTTGGTTTTGATGTGTATTTTTACATAAGTTTGTCACCTATATACTTATGTTGATTATTCTAATAGAAATACTATTTTCTCGTCCAATTGACATCTTGCAAATATATGAATTATTATTCCATGGGTGTATTTGTCATGTATGTTAATGTATTATGCTAATCTATATGCTAATCTATATGCTAACATTATATATTATCACCATATGCTTGCATATCTTGGTTGTTGAGGACAAGTTGTAGATATAAAGATTTGAGTTATGTGCTCAACGATGGTCTTCATCGAACATCCAGATGAGGTAGGCTCTTGGCCTTGTCTTGTTCACATTTCATTTATATAGCATACTTGGGATTAGAGTTGATTTCTACATGTCATTTCGTCTGTTGTGGTTTACCCCATGCCATAGAGAGATTCTCCTCGAAACACTTTTTATGTAATGTATTCCCTCAGGTTCCAAGGCTCTAGTGCTACCAGTAAGGAAATATCGATGTTGGAAACTCCAAGGATTCTCAGTTATGAATAGTTCTCTCTCAGCTATAATTATTCTCATGCACACATGCATCTATTCCTTTCTAGAATAATGAACAATTACTTACAGCCAACCAACAATGGTTCTTCTCTTCCCATAATTCATTCCCCATGCACAAACCAAGAGAAATAATGAATGAGGAACAATGGAAAAGGAATAATCAATGATGAATCCCCTCACATCCCAAAAGAGGGGTTTACATAATTACATATAATAAATAAATACATGGGTTTTCCCCAAGAAGCTCATTTAACCATTTTTTTCTAATTAAATCCAAGATGGGTAAATAAATAAACTAAAAATACTTAGCCCCTTTATCCTCCATCTCTCATGGAATCATATCCCCCTATCTTTGTCCTTGTTCATCTTACAACCAATTATGTATTTTATTAATATATTCAAAGTACTACATTTCTAGGTACTCTGACCTTTCAAATTTATAGGCACTCTAGCCTTTCAACTTTATAGGAACTCTATCTTTTCATGAATAAAAAAAATACATTATTAATCTAGAGACTCAAAACTGGGGTATTACATTCCCCTCCCCCTTATTTTGACATTGTCCTCGGCGCATATACAAAATAGAGAAATCAAAATTTCAAAAGTCTTCAAAAATTCATGGGTACTCTACTCACATGGTATCTTCATGCTCCCAAGTAGTGTCTTTAGGACCATAACAGGTCCACTAAAACTTTACCAATTCTATGGCTCGCTTTCATATCACTTTGACCTTCCTATCCAATATGCACATCGACTGGACCTATAAGTCTCCTTCTAGCTCCACCTGAATCAAATTCCAATCAATAACATGGTTGGAATCATGCACATACTTTTTCAAAAAAGAGACATGAAATACATTATGCACATTCATGGAAGCAGGCAATGCAAGCATGTATGCAACTGGCCTCATTCTATCCAATATCGCAAATGGATCACATATTCTAGTTGCTAGCTTTGTACAACTTCCCAACTTTAATGATCTTTTCTTGGGATTCACTTTCAAAATCACATGCTCTCCCACTTTAAAATCTCTAGTTGTTATGTTCTTATATACATAACTATTGTGTCTATATTTTGTTACCTTCAAATTCTGTTTATTTTTATCCATTTGGTCTTCCATATCCTTCAGAAATTATGTCCCAAGTACTACTCTTTATTTTGGGTTTTCCCAACTCACTGGAGTATTGCATTTTCTACCATACAAAGCTTCAAATGGGCTCGTCTTCAATGAATCTTTATACCCATTATTATAGACAAACTCAACCAAATGCAAGTATTCTTCCCACTTAGATGGTTTATCCATCACATAGATTCTCAGCATGTCTTCAATCATTTGTTTGACTCTCTTTGTCTGCGCATATGATTGTGAATGGTATGTTGTGCTAAAATTCAAATGTGTACCAAATCCTTTATATAATTCTCTCCAAAAGTTTGAAGTAAACTTTGTATCTCTATCTGAAAACAATTACCTTAGGTATTCCATGCAACCTAGAAAGTCCCTTCATGTAAATTTTTGTAATAATAGTTATTGTATGAGTCAATTTTACGAGAATAAAATGAGAATCCTTGGTCGATTTATCCACAACTACCATTATTGAATTATGTTGCCTTGTTGTCCTAGGAAATTTAGTAATAAAATCAATGGTTACCACTTCCCATTTATTCTCTATAATTGGCAATGATTGTAGCAAACGCATTGGATGTCTATGCTCATATTTCACTCTCTGACATTCCATACATCTGGCAATGTAATCAGCAACATCCTTCTTCATTCCAGGCCAAAAGTATTGGATTCTTATTGTTGCAATTGTTTTCTAATAACCAAGATTTATGGCATATGAAACGTTATGCATTTCTTTTAATACCAAATTTCTAAGTTCTTCGGAACTAGGAACATAAATTCTTTTTTTATGCATAAGTAATCCATCTTCTTTTATCTCACACCCTTTAAATTTACGCTATACGTTTTCCTATTGTAAGTTTTCCTTTACATGTAGGTAATGTTGGTTTGTAACAACAACACCTAAAATTATTTTCTTTAAATATGAACTATGCATACTAATGGTTGTAGCATGCATGAGATGTACCCTTATGTTGAGTGCATCAACAACTTTATTTTATTTTCCTTTGATATGTTTGATGTCAAAGTCGTACTCACTTAAATATTCCAGTCATCTTATCTGTCTAACATTCAAATTTGGTTGTTCAAAAAGATATTTTAGACCACTATGGTTTGTCCTTAATTCAAATTTATTCCCCATTAAATAATGCCTCCACACATTCAATGCATGAACTATGGAAGCAAGCTCCAAATCATGGGTGGAATAGTTTATCTCATGTTATTTAAGCTTTCTAGACTCATAACTAATTACATGTCCATTTTGAGTGAGGAATCCACCAATTCCTTCTTTGCATGCATATGTACATACCACAAAATTCTCATTTGGGTCAGCAATATTTAAAATACCTTCTTTGCATACATATGTACATACCACAAAATTCTCATTTTGGTCAGCAATATTTAAAATAAGTGCACTAGTAAGTAAATCTTTCAACAAGTTAAAATTTTCTTCACACTCTGATGTCCATTCAAATTTAATTCCCTTCTTTTGTAAAGAAGTTATGGGATGGGAAATCTTAGGAAACCCTACTATAAATCTCTTGTAGTATTCAACTAATCCCAAAAAAAAGTTGACTTCTAAAACATTCTTGGGTGTCGGTCATCCTCTAATGGATTCAATCTTCTCTGGATCCACCACTATGCCTTCTTCTGGAATAGTGTGCCCGAAATAATGGATCTGCTCTTGGTAAAAATAACACTTGCTTAGCTTGGAACACAACTGATGTTCCCTCAACACTTGCAACACCAACCTCAAGTGATGTTCATGCTCTTCCTATAACTTATAATAGATGATTATTTCATCCAAGAACACAATGAAAAAATTATCCAGATAATTTATAAATATGTCATTCATTAAGCACATAAAGATAGTTTGTGAATTTGTCAGTCCAAATGGCACCAACACAAGTTCATAATTCCCATACCTGGTTCTAAAATCTATCTTACTAATGTCGTGTTCCTTGATTCTCACCTGGTGATATCCTGATCTCAAGTCTATCTTCGAAAATGTCTTTGCTCCTCTTAGTTGATCAAAGAGGTCATCAATTATGGGTAGAGGGTATTTTTTCTTCACAATGGATTTATTTAACTATCTAAAGTCAATACACAGTCTTAATGTTCCATCCTTATTTTTAACAAAGAGTATTGATGCTCCCCAAGGTGAAACACTTGGGTGTATGTACCATTTCTTCAACAATTCTTCTAGCTACATTTTCAATTATTTTAATTCTCATATACTCATTATGTAAGGATATTTTGACATTGGGGCAGCTCCTAGTGCTAAATCAATAGAGAAATCTATATCCCTCTTTGGTGGTAATTCTGGTATTTCTTTGAATACATCCTCAATCTCTTACAATATTGAATAATCTTGAAGGATTGGCCCTTTGGTCTTTTATGGCTCCTCCACATGAGCTGCATACAATTGATATCATTTCCTAAAACATATCTTCATATGTAAGGCTAAAATATCCCTTATAGAAATGGGTCTTGGAATTCGTTTCACAGTGCTATGTGTTCTTTCTTCATCCAGATATGTAAATGTCTTGTTATGGAAATCTAGGACAACATGATGCTTGTCCAACCAATTCATTCCAATCAGGATATCATAAGATCCCAATGGTATGATATTCATATTAACATTAGTACTCACTCCATTCAGATTTATTGGACAAACTTTGAAAATGTCATTGATCTTTCTTTTCATTTCGGTGGCTAGCAGAACCAAACTTGATTTTTCAAGCTTAGTTTTCCTCAAATGAAATGTGTCCACTACTTTAGGATCAATGTAACTATAGATTGATGAATCAATTAAAATAGAAACAAGTTGATTAATGATATTACCTTCCACCTCAATCATAAGGGATCAGTGTTCTGCTTGTCGGTCTTCTAAGGCTGCATATATTCTTGGAATATTATTTCCCATGTCTTCTACTATAGTATCCTCTTGGATGTTGTGCAAGGTCCTCATTTTTTCTTTTCTATGAGGGGAATCCTTGTACATGTGATCTTCTTTTCATCCCCAACATTTGATTGGTGGTATTCCACTTTTTCGCAAGGAGTCTTCCCTCTTGGATTCATCCTTAGCAGGTTGATCTTGTGTAACATACCCAACCACCAATAGGTTGGCCATGCTACTTCAAAATTCATTTCAAAAGTGATTTTGAATTCTGATAATGTTTAATTAATAAAGAAGAATGAAATACTCATGTGCAATAATCAAGATTCATGCTACAACATAAAATAAAATAAAAATATGACATGCACGGAAATAAATAGCAAGCATGTATATTATAAAAATGAATCTCAAAGATAATAAATAATATACAGCGGAAATAAATATACAAGCATAGAAACACATGACAGAGAGCACTTATCTTAAACAAAATCAATCACCAACTAGTTTCAAACCAAGGACATTCCACCCAACCTTAGACATTGTTATTCCAAGTCTCAACAACAGGTCACCCCCGAGCTAGGGACATGAATCCACAAGAATTGGTTCCATAGTGACACTCAGCTTCCCAATCCAGTCAGCACTCAAGATCTCACAGGTTTCTCAACACATAGAAATCCCAAGTACACCATCTCTCTTTTCTCTAGCCTACACCACCCAAAGACAATGAACCCCCTTCACTGCCACACAGTCCCTCAAATTTTCCACCTTTTTCTAGGGCTTCAGTCCATCTGGTCAAGAGTCTTCATGTTGGGACTCTCGTGACTTGCAGCTATGAACAAATTTTAGCACATCCCAATGCATCTCAAGAATGCAGCCACAAATTCATCGTTGGAATACACCAATAATTACTACAACCAACAAACAATGGCTCCTTTCCCAGCAATTCATTTTTCCTTTCCAAGCCAAGATCAAGAATGAATGAGGAATAATGAATGAGAAAAGTGAATGAAAGAGTCAACCCCAAAACAACCCAAAGATGGGTTTATATATTTACTTGGAAATCAAGAACCACATGGTCTTTCCCCAAGAATCTCATGTAACCACTTTTCTCAATTAAAAATCAAGATGGGTCAATAAAATATAATAAAAATATGTGTATCCTTTAGCCCCCTCCCTCGTGGAATCATAGCCCCCTATAACTATTGTCCTTATCTATCTTGTAACTAGTAATGTATTTTATTATTTGCAATGTTTAAAGTATTAAATTTCCTAGGCACTCCAATTGTTTTAATTGTTAAGGCACTTTGTCCTTTCATCAAATAAAAAAAATACACTATTAATATGGAGACTCAAAAATGGGCGATGACATTCCCCTCCCCCTTATTTTGGCATTTTCCTTAGTGCATATACAAAATAGAAAGCAAAATTTCAAAATTCTTCAAAAATCCTCGAGTACTCTGCCCGCATGGCATCTTCATGCTCCCAGGTAGCATCTTCAGGACCGTAGCAAGTCTACTAAACTTTTACCAATTATATGAATCGATTCTGGATCATTTTGTCTTTTATGTCCAATATGCGCACCGAATGGATCTGAAAGTCTCCTTATGGCTCCACCCGAATCAAATTCCAATCAATAACATGGTTAGGATCATGTACATATTTTTTTAGCAAAGATACATGAAATACATTATTCACATTCATGGAATCAAGCAATGCAAGCATGTATGCAACTAGCTTTGTTCTGTCCAATATCTCAAATGGACCACAGAATATGGTTGCTAGTTTTATACAGCTGCATAGCTTCAATGAGCTCATCTTAGGATTCACTTTCAAAAGAACATGTTCTCCCACTTTAAATTCTCTAGTTGTCCTATTCTTATCTGCATAACTATTTTTTCTATCTTGTGTTTCTTTCAAATTCTACTTGCTTTTAACCATCTGGTCTTCCATATCCATGAGAAATTCTGGCCCAAGTACTAATTTTTCTGTTGAGTTGTTTGCAATCACCGGAGTATTTCATTTTCTACCATACAAAGCTTCAAATGGGATCATATTCAATGAAGCTTGATACCCATTATTATAGGTAAACTCAACTAAATGCAAGTAATCCTCCCACTTAGATGGCTTATCCATCACAAACATTTTCAACATGTCTTCAATCACTTGGTTGACTCTCTTTGTATTCCCATCTAACTGTGGATGGTATGTTGTGCTAAAGTTCAGATTTGTACCAAATCCTTTAAATAATCCCCTTCAAAAATTTGAAGTAAACTTTGTGTCTCTCTCTAAAACAATTTCCTTAAGTATTCCATGTAACCTAGCAATTTCCCTGATGTAAATTTCTACAATATTGGTTGTTGTATGAGTCATATTTACGGGGAAAAAATGAGCATCTTTTGTCAATTTATCAACCAACACCATTATTGAATCATTTTTTGTGTTGTCCTGGGAAACTTAGTTATAAAATCGATGGTTACCACTTCCCATTTCTTCTCTGGAATTGGAAATGGTTGTAGAAAACCCACTAGGTATTTATGCTCAGCTTTCACTCTCTGGCATTCCATACATCTAGAAATGTAATCAACAACATCCTTATTCCAGGCCAAAAGAATTGGATTCTTATTGCTACAATTATTTTTTGATAATCAGATGTCTAGCATATGGAACATTATGCATTTCTTTTAATACCAAATTCCTAAGTTCTCTGGAACTAGGAACGTAAATTATATTCTTATGCATAAGTAATCCATCTTCCTTAATCCCATACTCTTTAATTTTATGTTGTACATTTTCTTATTGTAAACATTGTTTTACCTGTGGATAATGTTGATCTGTAACAACAACATCTAAAATTCTACTCTTCAAATCCGATTGATGCATACTAATGGTTGTATCATGCATGACATGTACTCTTTTGTTGAGTGCATCAACAACTTTGTTTTCTTTTCCTTTGATATGCTTGATGTCAAAGTCATACTCACTTAAAAATTCCAGCCATCTTGTTTTCTTGGCATTCAAAGTTGGTTGTTCAAAAAGATATTTTAAACCACTATGGTATGTCCTTTGTTCAAATCTCTTTCCCGTGAGATAATGCAACCACATCTTCAATCCATGGACAATGGAAGTAAACTCCAAATCATATGTGGCATAGTTCCTCTCATGTTCTTTAATATTATGGACTCATAACTAATGACATGTCCATTTTGAGTGAGGACTCCACCAAGTCCTTCCTTACATGCATTTGTACATACCACAAAATTCTCATTTGGGTCAGCAATCTTTAAAATAGGTGCACTAGTAAGTAACTCCTTTAACAAATTAAAATTATCTTCACACTTTGTTTTCCATTCAAACTTAATTCCATTATTTTGCAAAGAAGTGATGGGATGAGAAATCTTGTAGAATTTTGTTATAAATCTTCTATAGTATCAAGCTAATCCCATGAAAGATCTGATTTCTAAAACATTCCTTGGTGTTGGCCATCCTCTAATGGCTTCAATATTCTCTGGATCCACTATTATGCCTTCCTCTAAAATAATGTGTCCCAAATAATGGATCCATTCTTGGTGAAAAGAACACTTACTAAGCTTGGAATAAAATTGATTTTCCCCCAACACTTGTAACACCAACCTCAAGTGATGTTCATTCTCTTCCTTGCACTTAGAATAAATAAGTATGTCATCCAAGAACACAATGAAAAACTTATCCAGATAGTTTTTGAATATGTCATTCATTAAGCACATAAAGACAGCTATTGCATTGGTCAGTCCAAATGGCACCACTACAAATTCATAATGTCCATACCTTGTTCTAAAGGTTGTCTTACTAATGGCTTATTCCTTGATTCTTACCTGGTAGTATTCATATCTCAAGTCTATCTTTGAAAATATATTTTCTCATGTTAGTTGATCAAAGAGGTCATCAATTCTGGGTAGAGGGTATTTGTTCTTTGTCGTGGATTTATTCAATTATCTAAAGTCAATGCACAGCCTCAATGTTTCATCCTTCTTTTTGACAAAGAATACTCGTGCTCCCCGAGGTGAAACACCTGGGTGTATGTACTCTTTCTTCAACAATTCCTGCAGTTGCATTTGTAATTATTTTAATTTGGGTGTACTCATTATGCAAGTTTTTTTTGACACTGGGGTAGCTCTTGGTACTAAATCAATAGAGAAATCCATTTCCCTCTTGTGTGGTGATCCTGGTATTTCTTGGAATACATCTTCAAACTCTTGCAATACCAAAAAATCTTCAAGGCTTGGCCCTTTTATCTTTTATGGATCCTCCACATGAGTTGCATAAATTGACATCATTTATTGAAACATATTTTCATTTGTAAGGTTGAAATCTCCCTTATAGAAATGGGTCTTCGAATTCCTTTAACAATGATCTTTTTTTCTTCTTCATCAAGACATGTAAATGCCATGTTATGACAATCTAGGACAACATAATGTTGGTCCAACCAATTGATTCAAATTAGAATATCATAATATCCTAATGGTATGTTATTTAGGTCAGATTTAGTACTCACTCCATTAATAATGATTGGACAACCTCTGGCCATCTCATTGATCATTCTTTTGATTCCATTGGCTAGCTAAACCAAACTTGACTTTTCAAGCTTACTTTTCTCCAAATGTAATTTATCCACTATTTTAGGATCAATGTAATAATGGTTTTCTCTTGAATCAATTAAAATAGAAACAGGTTGATTAATCAATAGGTTTAGTTATGAATGTTTATTATCAAGAAAAGATTGATCCACCAGAAGACACATCCATGCTGATATGGGATCCTGACCTAATCATGCCTTCCGATGACTTATTTGAGTCTCAAGAACCACCCACAGAAGTCTCAGTTGGGAAAATGTGTGGTAAGGGTCCACCTGTCTCAAAGGATCTTGCTACTACCCAAGCTTTCGGGGGAAAGACAGCCCCCAACCACCTAAAAACACCTTTCGCTCCCCGAAGAAACCCTACGAATATCCATACCCGAGAATTGCCCAAGATGGATTACAATGTAGTTGAAGATTTGAAGAAGTTGAAGGCTAATATTTCAGTCATGGAAATTTGTAGGATCCCTCAGCAAAATGACTTCCTGTTACAGCTTTTGAAATCAGTGGAAAACTCTACAACAAGCACTGACCCAAGAAGAAATCCAATCCCCACAGACCTATGGAATAAACCACCTATGAACACTTGCTCTTAAGATAAGAAGGGAATACCCTTTGTCCCACCTTTCCTTTTAACATTTGAAGTCTTCAATAGGAGCCTCCATAACTGTTTGGTCAATTCAAGAGAATCCTCTAACGTTATGCCACTGTCTCTCTGTAAAAAACTAAATGTGGTTCCTCTCAAGAGTGATAAATATGTGATACAACTAGACAGAACTGAGGTGAAGGTCATGGGAGAACTCAAAGATGTAATGATCAGAATAGAGACGCATCCTAAGTTTGTGCAATTGAATGACATAATTATAGTAGTCATCCCAGAAGCTTATGGGTTACTACTAAGCCGAGATTGGTATGAGAAGTTAAACAGATACTTTAGCACAGATTGGGAACACCCTTGGTTACCATTAAAAGGGCATAAAAATATGATCAGAATTGATAGGGAAAGATATCTGAAACATACGGTCACTGATCTAGAAATCCTAAATGAACCTTCATCGGCAAATTTCCCTATCTTAGGAAATTATTCCTGTAATTCCTACTTCGGAAACTTTTCCCCCCTCTCATCTAATGTCCCTCTCACTCAAAATTTTGAAATGGTGTTTCAAGAGAAATCATTGATACCGACAAAGGAAACCCTCTTCTATCAAGAACCGGTGTTATAAATCATGAAACAAAAGGTAAAAGAGCAAGAAAGTGATAAGAGAGAGGAAACCCATAACCTTCACTCACAAATTTGGACCATATACTTTGATGGATCTAAATCCTAGGAAGGGTTTGGGGCAGGGTGCATCCTCATTGATCCAAAGGTTAAATGTCATTTCTTATCTTGTAGACTTGAGTTTGAATGCACAAACAACACCGTCGAGTATGAAGCTCTAGTACAAGGGTTAAAGAAATCCATAGACTTAAACGTCAAGGAATTGAAGGTTTTCGGAGATTTTGATATTATAGTTAGACAAGTAAGGAATACTATACATTGAAATTCCACGCACCTAAAGAATTATCAACATGAAGTGGATAGGTTAATAGAGCATTTTGAAGCTTTCAATATTACAGCGATCCCTAGAGCAAATAATATCCTTGCCGATTCTCTGGCCACAATTTCTTCAAGGTTGTCACCTTTAGAATATTATGAAGCCTCCCGGTTCACTATAGAACTACTCTACAAACCATCGGTGCCTAACAACATTTCTAATTGGAAGGTATTTGAAGGGGATGAACAGATCATAAATTTTTTGACTAACAAAGATCATTTCAAAGACTTGGCCATTGATGATGAAGTATTCCAGCAACAATCAATAGACCATGATCCTCAGATAGGTCAACCAACTAAAAAACCGAGGTCTCACACGATCCCGAAGGGGATAGCTAATTTAGAAAATCTTTTTGACCTGAAAGAACGATTTAAGGGACCCAAAAACGTGAAGACCAGTTGTTCTTGTCCCATGCATGAAACTATAAATCTAGGAACCCCAAGAATGTAAATCTCGGTAAGACAATATCTAAGGAAGAAAGAAAGGCATATCTCAAACTCTTCAGATAGTATCAAGATGTCTTTGCTTAGACCTACTGAGATCTGAAAACTTACGATACCTGTATCATTCAATACACTATCCCATTAAAACCCGAAGTGAAACCCTTCCAACAGAAACTCTGAAAGTACAACCTATCCCTAGAACCTCTAATGTGTCAAGAGTTAAAGAAACTACTCAATGCCAAGATCATTTTTCAAGTTAGACACTCTGCATGGGTAGCGAATTTGGTTCTTGTGAGGAAAAAGTGTTAAGCCATAATATTGGCCCATTACCCCTTAATTGGGGCATATTAGATTAGTAATGTTATTTTATTTATGTCAGCTTTAGGCCATTAGTTGTAATTATACCTCCAAGTCTCCTATATATACCAAGGAGACATTTTCATTTTGAATCATCTTGTACTTGAACATTTAAGTGGGGTAAAAGGAGGTTGCCCCCTCGAAGAGGCTTATTATCTGAAATTATCTCTTTTTCAAGGCGTTGAGTACTTTT